>JASPKZ010009388.1:0-600000 GCA_030220185.1 Diploptera punctata
TTAGGAAAGACGGAAACAGGCACACTTTTGTCTTAAAATCCAGGAAGTGAAGAGAGAAGAAAGACTTTTATTAGGGAACCCACCCCAGCATCCAATCCCTACCTCTTGTGGTGCAGCTGTTAAACATATGTGTTTATGCAATATGGAACATAAAGGGATGGGCTTACCCACCAATTTAGCACTGGGCTTTAGCTTAGTTGGTGTTATTAGACTGATCTGGTATTTCTTCAAATTCCTGTACGAGCGAGATCCCACTTTTTACTTTCCTATTCAGTCTCCTTGCTGACCTCTTGTTTTACTTCAACCCTGATGGCTCTTAGAGCATTTGAGGCTGAAGCGTTCGCTCGTAACTGCCCCCCCGACCCCTACCCCATTTCTAATCTCTTTCTTTCAATGTCCACAAAGTGCATGTATTATGCAGTCCCATTGCAACTTATACAATGTAAGTATACAATGGATTCAAATCATTTGTTGTGACTGAATGCATATAACGAAGAATGAATGAATGTAACTCTTATTAATTTTAATAATATCTTCTTCTTAGGCTCTTTCCTTCCATGTGCTAGGATTATGGCGCTCCCTAATGGGAGCTTTTCTTTTACCAAGTTAATGTTGTTAATAAATTATATTTGAAGAGAAAAATTTTCGCCTAGACCGAGACTCGAACCCGGGACCCTTGGCTTTCCGGGCCAAGTGCTCTACCAACTGAGCTACCGAGGCGAGTTACGATCTAGACGCAAATTTTTCTCTTATATACGTTGTAATTCCCTATCGCCAAATGCTTTTGAAACCATTGCTTCTATCTTTGCAAATGGCGGCTTCTTAGTTAAGAAGACATTTATTGGGAATTTAACATTACTTTATAAAGCTAGTAAGGCTTCAAATGATGTTTTTATTATTACAATGTATATAAGAGAAAAATTTGCGTCTAGATCGTAACTCGCCTCGGTAGCTCAGTTGGTAGAGCACTTGGCCCAGAAAGCCAAGGGTCCCGGGTTCGAGTCTCGGTCTAGGCGAAAAAAAAAATTCTCTTCAAATATAATTTATCTTTCAGTGAGAAATGTTAAATCAATAATAAAAACATCATTTGAAGTCTTACTAGCTTCATAAAGTAATGTTAAATTCCCAATAAATGTCTTCTTAACTAAGAAGCCGCCATTTGCAAAGATAGAAGCAATGGTTTCAAAAGCATTTGGCGATAGGGAATTACAACGTATATAAGAGAAAAATTTGCGTCTAGATCATAAACTCGCCTCGGTTGTAGCTCAGTTGGTTAGAGCACTTGGCCCGGAAAGCCAAGGAGTCCCGGGTTCGAGTCTCGGTTAGGTGAAAATTTTTCTCTTCAAATATAATTTATCTTTCAGTGAGAAATGTTTAAATCAATAATAAAAAACATCATTTGAAGCCTTACTAGCTTTATAAAGTAATGTTAAATTCCCAATAAAGTGTTCTTCGTAACTAAGGAAGCCGCCATTTGCAAAGATTAGAAGACAATGGTTTCAAAAGCATTTGGGCGATAGGGAATTACAACGTATATAAGAGAAAAATTGTGGTCTAGATCGTAAACTCACCTCGGTAGCTCAGTTGGTTAGAGCACTTTGGCCTGGAAAGCCAAGGGTCCCGGGTTCGAGTCTCGGTCTAGGCGAACATTTTTCTCTTCAAATATAATTTATCTTTCAGTGAGAAATGTTAAATCAATAATAAAAACATCATAATGTTGTTAAGCTCATTTACCCATAGATGTCAGTGAGTGATAGGGGGTTGGCCTAGCATGTGTCACATTCAGTACCAGGCACTGAGCAGGGCATTTAAACCCACAGGCCAGCCATTTAAATACCCCAGCTACCCTTTTCGTGGCACTTTAGAAAATGGACCATTATTCACAAACTAGTCCTAGAAAATTCAAATTTTGCACATACCTAAAGGAGATATCCTAGTAGGATTTGATGATGAAATAACTTGGGTGATTGACATCACAAGGTATCGGCATATCGATTTCAGGAAGTGGAAGTTCATCTTCACTTTCACTTTGTGAATCTTCTAATTCACGAATCAGTTCATCATCTGAATCATCATTATACAAAATATTCACTAATTCTTCTTCAGTGAGATATTTTTCTTTCGCCATGGTTTCACTCACGCACAAACAACAGCGCGATAACGAGAAACATATACGACTGCATTGGAGCCTGGAGGCAAGTTTGGGTAAACGAATTCCATGTGTTGTTTGTTTTAAAAATAAAAGGGGATTCACCAAGGTTAAACATGTCAAACGGGAATAGAAAATGTACATTTACATGCCATCTATGATCTCCAAGACATACTAAGCCAACACAATATTTATTGCGCCGAATATAAACGCAGTTTGTTCGCGCCCGCTCTAAAACGAGTTAACTGACCGACGGCTGCAGACACGATAGTCTCTTTAAACGTCTTAACTGGTTTACGGTACTGAATGTGTTAATGAGATATCTAGGGTTAACTAAGGTATTACTGGATGAGAAATGGTTGGTAAATTTTGCACAGAGGTCTTTTTATTTAGGCTTGGGTTCTTTTATGAGCCTGAAAATCTTCAAACAATTTTAAATGTTGACGATGGAACATTGTTTTCTGAAAGGCCTAGATTCAGGATCAACAGCTTAAAGTCCCTCCTGGAGGACCCGTTCCATGGATTTTTCCATCCTAAAAATCCTTCGACCATGATTGGGTTCAAACCATGTTCCACAGAACTAGAGGCAAAGAACGTAACCACCAACCCACTGCATCCAACTATGCATCCTAAAAAAGCTTAAGATATTTATATTGTCCTTTGTGTCACATTCAGTACCGTAAAACCATTTAAGGCGTTTTAAAGAGGACTATCGTGTATGCGGCCGTCGGTCAGTTAACTCGCTTTAGAGTGGGCACGAACAAACCACGTTTATATTCGGCGCCTAAATATTGTGTTGGCTTAGTATGTCTTGGAGATTATAGATGGCATGTAAATGTACATTTTCTATTCCCGTTTGACATGTTTAATCTTGGTGAATCTCCTTTTATTTTTTAAACTAACAACACATGGAATTCGTTCACCCAAACTTGTCCCCAGTCTCCAATGCAGACGTATTTGTTTCTCGTTATCGTGCTGTTCTTTGTGCGTGGGCGAAACCATGACAAAAGAAAAATGTCTCACTGAAGAAGAATTAGTGAATATTTTGTATAATTATGATTCAGATGACGAACTGATTCGTGAATTAGAAGATTTACAAAGTGAAAGTGAAGATGAACTTCCACTTCCTGAAATTGATACGCCGATACCATGTGATGTCAATCACCCAAGTTATCTCACCATCACATCCTACTAGGATATCTCCTTTAGGTATGTACAAAATTTCTAGGACTAATAGTTTGTGAATAATGGTCCATTTTCTGAAGTGCCACGAAAATGGTAGCTGGGGGTATTTAAATGGCTGGCCTGTGGGTTTAAATGCCCTGCTCAGTGCCTGGTACTGAATGTGACACATAATAAATGGTTCTGATTTAATGTTTGGAAAATTGCATTTATTACTTAAGCTCTTTGTGCCATGATGACGAAAATTTACTGCCATTGACGTATTGTGACATAACTTGTTATCCTCTGTGGTGGTTAAAGACTGTGTTCTGTGCTCTTTCCTTCCCTTCTCAAACTCTCCTTACATCATCAGCGCGGTTTGGTGTGCGCCGATGCTTATGTCCGAGACGCGGAGATATGTTTCGTTAACAGTCGGACTTAAGCTTTGGTTCCTGGAAGGTTGCCGGGGATCAAGGGAAGATCCCCTGGCTGAGGACTGTTCCGTTTTCTTTTTGTCAAGAAGCTGTTCAAGATTACGTAATTTTTTGGAATGAATGAAGACTTTAAGTATGATAGTGGAATAAGAATGTAAGAACTTATTATGTATACTAATGTTACATTTAAATCACGACTGTTCATTCTTTATTGTTTTCTATTTATTATGTTTATATTCAAGTTTAGACAGCTAATTATATTATTGTTTATTTTTTCTTTCACTCACCTCATACTTCATAACTCCTCTCAGACCTGGGTTTCGTCACATCATTTGTGACATTCTCAATGCTGTGTCACGTTCACAACTGACGTCCAATGGCATTCTATCCTGTAGACTGACCTCCGCACCATCTGATGGCTGACCGACAAACTTCCAAATCAATCCCCTCTCCTTATAACTGAGTATTTCAAAATTCATAGTTGTGTTTTAATTCTTGCATATGTAAATTTTTTCCCAAATTGTGAGTTCCTTCGGTATTTCCAATTGTTTAAGTAATTTTGTTTTGGTTTCTAATCTATGTTTTTGTGACCAGGCATGTGCAGCTATTGCAGATTTTTCCGTTTCTCTATTTTTAACATTTCTGAGGTGTTCCTTTAATCTTGTATTTAGATTCCTAAATACAAGATTAGAATCTAAATACAAGATTAAAGGAACACCTCAGAAATGTTAAAAATAGAGAAACGGAAAAATCTGCAATAGCTGCACATGCCTGGTCACAAAAACATAGATTAGAAACCAAAACAAAATTACTTAAACAATTGGAAATACCGAAGGAACTCACAATTTGGGAAAAAATTTACATATGCAAGAATTAAAACACAACTATGAATTTTGAAATACTCAGTTATAAGGAGAGGGGATTGATTTGGAAGTTTGTCGGTCAGCCATCAGATGGTGCGGAGGTCAGTCTACAGGATAGAATGCCATTGGACGTCAGTTGTGAACGTGACACAGCATTGAGAATGTCACAAATGATGTGACGAAACCCAGGTCTGAAAGGAGTTATGAAGTATGAGGTGAGTGAAAGAAAAAATAAACAATATTAAAAAACCTCATATTTCCTATCTACATAACTTAATAAGCTAATTATATTGTTTGTTTTTCATTCAATATTAATTAAATTTATATTTTAGTTAAGAATCTTGATGTCTGTTTATTACGAATTATATAGCTGTCTTGTAGTTAGCTTGAACCTGAGATTTGCATGCTGTAGAGCATGTTCCCGATCCCTTCATGATCAGTCGTTCATATAAAAAGAAAGATTAGTTGTAATTTAAAAGTATTAATGATTATAGTGGGCCTACGAGTGGTATGCTTAAAGAAATATGAAATTGTCTGTAAAACTTGGGCCCAGCTACAGACTCTGAATATTAGGAGCTTGTATGAGACAAGCTAGGTTTGTATTATATAAAAGTCAGTTCACATAATAATAGAGAGGATAGTCCATGACGCGTTCATCTTTATAGCAAAAACTGCAGAAATTGTTTTCAATAAAATTCATGAAGGATTAACTTAAATATTCTTGCGAATAGTGATTCTGCACAAATATGAAATAAGTATTAGTTTTGATACTTTTGATATGATAATAGTTTCATTTACCTGACGTAGTCCATGATAGACACACAACCAGAAGAGCAAAAGTGCACACAGGAACGAGGCTTGGAATACAGCATCCAACATCCCAGGTAACCAGGAATTAATTAGGAACATCATTGGAAATATAGGATCTGAAATAATGAACAATAATTTAACATGTTCTTAGGAGCGAATATCTGTAATGAAGGCATTAGTATCCACAATTTTTACTAAAATGAATCTTGTAATTGAACATGACTATATAGATACAATAGCTAAAGAGAAACATTTCTTTAATATTTAAAGGAAGTGACACTATGAGATTTATTTTAATTAATAATAGAGTAAGAAATTATCACATCATCTCATATTTGTAGATTTCTTGAAAACTAGTTTTGATACTTCTGTGTACTAACTCCAGGAAGGTGAGGTATTAAATTCTAATTCTATTATTAAGAAAAATTTCTGCCTGAACTGGGATTTGAATCTGATTTTGGTTAGGGCAAAAATTTTTCAAATTTCATTTTCAAATTTATACATTCCCTTCAAGTATCAAACCTTTTTGATTAGTAATGAAAAGAAAATAGTTCTGGGTTTGATTCCTGCTCAGACCACAGACATTTTTCTTTGAAGTGAATATTATTCCTCTGATGCGTTCAATAATTGTATCTTTAAATATCTTTTTTACTGAGTTGTTTACTAAAAAAATTAATTAATAACCTATAATGTACGTTTGATGCATTTAATTTTTTCTTCACTACAGTACATTCTTACAATATTGTGATCCTATTTGACAACAAATAATATGATCAAGTTGCAGTGGATACACAAATGAAACATAACCACACATTTCTGATTTGTTTTCAAACATCTCAGTTTATTATATATATATTATATATATATATATATATTAAAATAACTATATTTAAGTAATGATTTTTAAGTAAACAGTTTAATTTTATTTGTTAAATACTCTTAACAAATGCCACTCTTGATTTCCAAATCCTCTAGATAAATTCATGAGTCACTTAAAAAAAAAAACTCCTGGCGCGACAGGCCTACAAGGCCCTTAGCCTACCAGCCGGCTGCTGGCCTCACATCCACAAGTGTCAATCACAGAGGTATATGATCAACAGCCAGTGTAGGGGTGACATGTGGTTAGCATGTCGAGTCCCCCAGCCGTTATAGCTGGTTTCCTCAACCTGGAGCCGCTACTTATTATAGCTACCCAATTGCCTCACGATGCTGGGTGGCACCGGTCCCATACTGGCCGAAATACCATGAGAAAATTTCTTCCCCCATGGAGACTCGAACCAGTGCAAGTCCCGTAGCTCTGCGCCAAGGCTTCCTACCTTAACCACTCGGCTAAGGCGCGGGACTGAGTCACTTCATGGCTTGTGAATTTATCTATAATTTGGAAATCACTCGTGACATTCCTTATGACAATTATTTAACGTGTGTACATAAGAGCCAATAAATTTTGCTCCATGACCATTTATTTTACGTTCAATTGTTTTAGATTCGCCTTTGCTCATAAGGTAAACATTTCTGGTTCCCATTTCGTTATTCTTCATAGTTTCCATCCATCCACTGGCTGATTGGCTCAAATTCGAGCTTTGGCCTTCCTTAACTTCTGACTCCAATCATTTCTATTCTGCGCAGCAAGCCTCCAGTTGCGACACTTAAATAGGTTTGCAGCATCTTCCTTAATACCAACCTCCCATCGTTTTTTCGGTCTTCCAACTCGTCTATTCCCCATAAAACTTGCTGTAAGCACTGTTTTTGGTGCTCAGTCTGTTGAGAGCCTTTGTACATGGTCAGCCCATTCTAATTTCTTTAACTATTCTTCATTCTTTCTTTCTTCGTCAGGCTCTACGACTTCCAGTGGAATGTCTTGGCCTTCTCAACTAGTTTACGCCATTTATTCCTATCCTGTGCAGTAGATTTCAAATCAAAAATCCCCATCTCTCTTAAATCTTCAATTACGTCATCTTCCCATCGATCTTTAGGTCTTCCTCTTGGTCTTGTTCCCTGTGGCTTCCAATTTAAAATATCATTCGGCAATCTTCCTTTTGGTATTCTTAGTGTATGTCCAAACCATTGCAATCTTTTGGATTTGATGAAACTAAATATATTTTTGATGTTCTTATTATTAATTTCATACATCTCAATGATGGATAAATCATATTTCTTTTCTCTTCAAATATGATTTATCCATCATTGAGATGTATGAAATTAATAATAAGAACATCGAAAAAAGCCGTACTTGCATTTATAATGTAATGTATAATTCCCAAATATGTCTTCTTAATATAGGAGCCGCCATTTGCAAAGATAGAAGCAAAGGCTTCAAAGCATTTGGTGGGCGGGAATTACAACGTATATAACTATATTTTCTTTATTATTCTTGAGGTATAATTCGTTATTCCTTCTTAACCTCCAAGTTCCATTTTCCTTTACTGGACCTAGCACTCTTCTAAATATTTTCCTCTCAAACGTTAATAGTCTTAATTTATCTGCTTCTTTTATTACCCAGATTTCAGCTCCATAACATATGATTGGTCTTATTATTGCTGTATATAATTTGAATTTAACATTTTTTGATATTAATTTGCTTTTGAATATATCAAAATTAGCAAAATATGCTTTATTTCCCTTGCGATTATTCTTGTTTGGCTATTCTTTCTTCAACGTAGTATTATTATCGTGTAGTATGTGTGCCTAGGTACGTAAAGGAGTTAATTTGATCAATACAGGTCACTATTTATAGTTAGTTCATTCAAATTTGTTTTATTTCTCATACATCTTAAATATTTTGTTTTATTTAACTATTCTTCATAGTTTAGAATATGAATTTTCATGTTTCTACTCACTCTAATTGAAGTGCTTGACATTTTTAAGCTCTGTATCTATCTATAATAGAGTAGCGCAATGTTGAGCCATAATCTTTCCTTTGTTAGGTGTCACTAGACCAAGTTAATTTAGGTTACCTTATGTGTCTGTAGGATGTCATGAATGGATTATGGTACAAAATTTAATTGACTCATCAATGAGGGGGGACGTGGCTAACACGGTATTAAAAAACATTACACTATATTAAACATCCAAATCCTTCAGAATTCATACGAAAAGAGAGTAGCGGGCCAGGCAGCAGCTGCTTTAGGTAGCCATATCACGACATATAAAACATCACACAACTGTCACTTGCAACAACCATGAAACTTTTTGAGGGCCAAAACTAATTTCCCATCTCTAAAAGTAGGAATATAGAAAAATCACCATAGGGGAATAACCTTAGCTACGGAGACTTAATCACCTCCGAAAAAGTGAAAGCCAAGATTCCTAAAAGCCAGCAAAATGGTGATCCTCGAAATATGGCGGCATTCTAGGACCTGCCTACGAAACTAGCAACGGGAAACTTTCCTCATGGAATGATTCTGCTACCGGTTTACTTAAAACGGAAAACTACATTGAAGGAGATAAAACAAAAGAAGAGAAAAGAAATGCTGGACGATTTTTATGCAACACATGCATTGATCAATTAAGACTGGACTGGACAAAACAACAAGATATGCAGTGCAGTAACAAGACTGGCAGTGCATGGATATCACCACAAACTCTGCAAAATTTCAAACTATCATTATCCGTCAATGGACCACATGTGTAAGGTCTGTGATAGACCGAGTGCAAGATACCATTTCAATGTCTATTTATCTTGTATCTTGTAGCCCATGTTTCCCTTAACAGAGATTTAGGGTCATATCTATGAATGTATTAGACTGTAAAAGTTGTTCTCTGCTGAGAAAGTTGCATCCAAAGACGTTTCTGCGAACTCAAAAATCTTTTCATGCGATAATAATTGTCGAAATTCTTAAGCTACCTGGTGCGGTGACTTTGCAGAGAACGAATCATAAGCAACCTGATGGGAACCGTTGGTAACCAATGTACTTTGAAACCTTGCTGCATACTTTGCTGCTTTATCCAAGATGTTGGACCTTGAAGACTTTGATCATGTTTTCGGTATAGACAGAGAAGAGGAATTTGATAGAGTCTACCAAAGAATTCAACTGGAAGAACAGGAGAATCGGCGTAATATTGCGCGATGTAGACATCGTTGTATACAGTATTATTTGTGGGATGCAAGCGTAAATGCATTCCTCTAGCAGATGAAAATAATGGAAGTGATTCTGGGTAATTCCTTGCCAATATCACGAAAAAAACTACTTTAATGCATGACCAGTCAGCAACTCGCTAATTCGAACTTTGCACATTCTCACGGAAAACTCAACTCACTAGAGACTAATGTATTTGCATGCGGCCCTTAGGCGCTCTCCCCCTACAGGGAAGAATTTGAACCATACTAATTTAGTTACACTTGTTTTCTTATAGTGGTCCGTGGTCAACGTTCCGCCTCATACTGACATCTAGGAAATCAAGGTCGTACTAGGATGGGAAAATTCGGTAAATTTTGCTTAGAGGCCTTTTCATTCAGGCTTAAGGATCTTTTATGAGCCTGAAAATCTTCAGATTTGGGACCCACGGCTTAAAGTCCCTCCCGGAGGACTTGCTTCTTGGATTTTTCCATCCTAAAAAAATCCATTAACCCCAGCTGGGTTTGAACCCGCAACCCTCGGACCAGAGACAATGTCTGTTTAAAGAGAACAAAATCATTGCTGGTATACAGCAGAGACCAAATCTAATGCACATTTGTGCGCGCTTCTTCCTATTATTACTATATTAAACATTAAAAGACGCTTATTTTAGGAATTCTCACTATGAGGTATATTCATTAAGGTAGAATATTTTTATCACTCACCTCATATTGTTCTTCTTATTTGATTATAAACTAGTTTCGGAACATAGTTTCACATATCATCCATTAAAACACCACAAGTTTCAAAAATTTTTTAAAGATTTCAACATAAGGTTAGCACCCAAAAATGACTACAGCATCAGTAGACTGATTAGACCTAATAAGAATTTGAAAATTAAAGAAGAAAACAAATCAGGGATTTATCAAATTAAATGTGAAGAATGTGAGAAATTCTACATAGGAAAAACTAAAAGAAATTTGAAAACTAGAGTGAAAGAACATCTCAGGAATGTCAAGAAAGGGGAAGTAGAAAAATCTGCAGTGGCTGCCCATGCATGGTCTGAAAAATATCTTATCGAGAAAGAAGCTAAATTATTAAAAAAAATAGAAAAACCTAAAGAACTTACTGTTTGGGAAAAGATCTACATTCAAAAGAGTGAAAAGAAGAAATTAATGAACTTTGAAATTCCCGGTGAGAATGACCTGGTTTCGAGGTTTTTCAGTCAGCCAATGGAAGGAGAGAAGGACAGCTCTTCAAGACGACAGAACAACGGTCGTGACGATACTGAGGATGGAACAGAAACTATGTTCCGAAACTAGTTTATAATCAAATAAAAAGAACAATATGAGGTGAGTGATAAAAATATTCTACCTTAATTAAAAGACGCATTTGCTTACCATTGTATAGAAGTAATAAGGGAAGAAGTACTGACATCCATTTTTGTTCGATGGACCAATCATACATTGCAAATTTTCTTAATGAATGTGCAAACCAACACTGAAACATACAATTATATAATCTTTGATTAAAAAGCAGAATTTTATTATAAAAGACTAATTAATATTGTGGATTTTGATTTCTAGTTGCTACTTACTGTTACAGCAAAAGTTCCGAGAAGAAATATGAATCTGAACCAAATTTCAATTTGCGTGAATGCAGGATTGTAACTCTTAAACTGAAATAATGAAAAAATTGTAATTTAGTTATTTATTAAGTTATGTAGGTAGCAAATAACACTAAGAGGTCTATTTTAATTTATGTTGAGTTGTTTTTGATTCACCTCATACTTCTTAACTCCCTCGCAGACTCGAGTTTCTTCACTGCATTTGTGACATTCTCAATGCTGTATTACATTTTCCTGACATTTGTCTTACAGGTGAGGAAAAACGCCAATAAAAACCTCACCTAGAAAACTGCCCCGACTGGGGATCGAACCCGGGCCCGCTGCATGACAAGGCTGCACACTACCTTGAGACCACAGCAGTGGACATTAATATATATATATATATATAATGATTAGAAATTCCAGGGGTGAGAAAATTAATAAGCAAGTTCTTTGGACCACAAATAGAGTTAGCAGGAGTTAAGATTCAGGGCTGACAACTTAAAGATCACCAGTCTGTACCAATTGAAGATGGAACAAAGATGCTTTGAAACATGTCTTACAAGAAACAACGAAATATGAGGTAAGATGAATAAAGACCAAAGTTATTTATTCTGTAGGTATTATTTGAATTTGTGTCACATTATACAATAATATGCAATAGGTAATAATTGATGGTTTATTTTAGGAAGTACCATTTTGAGGTTCTTTTAATCAGGTTTTTTTTTGAGTTTGGAAACATCTTACCTCAATTTAATGTTGATTTATTCTCGAAAATGTTTTGATATAATCTTCTATATCATCTTCAGCTTGCCCAGAGTGATGAGTTTTATGTTGTGAACCCTGGATTTTGATATCATCTCCCTCTTCTGGCTGGTCAAAGTCTGGGCAAGCTGAAGATGATGTAGAAGATTATATCGAAACATGTTCGAGAACAAATCAACATTAAATTGGGGTAAGATGTTTCCAGACTCAAAAAAACTTGAGGTAATAATTGAACAGTTGTCCCGAAAACGGATCAAACCCATAACTGCTACTCATAACTTAACTAACTGCTTCTGCCATTTTGTTACATATAGATCTCTATTCACTTGAATGCCAACTTTCAAAAATGAATAAAACAGGTCTGGAAGAAAGCAGGGATAGTTTTACATGCACCATGCTGTGATATTCACTGGATACACATCACTAATCCACTGTAAACTCAACTTTTGAATTTTTGGGCTAGATCTCTTTTTGGGGCAACTATTCAATTTATGGTTTTGGAAGGTTTATCTTCACTACAGTCTGACACTTTTAAATAAGCTGGATGGGATTCTTGTCAGACGTATTAACGATTACAATGTAGAGGAAAATTAACGAGGAAATTATTTCACAGTAAAATAGATTAAATACTTACATAAAATGTAACTTCTCTGATGGTGTAGCGTTTATTGAAATGTTCAAGTTCATGAAAACGTACTGTAAGCACATAATGTGCATAGTCAAGGAATCCAAGATGCATTACCATGAATTCCTCACAGGAC
Source organism: Diploptera punctata (assembly GCA_030220185.1). Lineage (NCBI taxonomy): Eukaryota > Metazoa > Arthropoda > Insecta > Blattodea > Blaberidae > Diploptera > Diploptera punctata. Next base: position 12,605 of record JASPKZ010009388.1, read on the forward strand.
TGGCGTTCACATACAAGATGTCTTGTTCTGAAATAAATGCACTTCTGTAATGTTTGAACTACTTTCCTTCTCAGATATGCACATGAAAATATTTTTTTAAGTCTTTGTCTTCTTCTTCCTTCCAAGTATTAGGCCAAGGCCTGTTATGATCCTATAGAAAATTTTCCCTCCAGCGTTTGAGGGAAATTCTCGTATAAGACTTGAAAGCATAATAATAGTCCCTTCGATTGGTTGCTGGCCAAAGGAAGGCAAGACCAGTGTTGGGCTGCCATCTTATAGCCTCTGGTCAGGCTTTTCTGGAGAAGAAAAGAAAATAAAGGAAAGAAGAAATGGAAGAAAGGAAAGACTCCCTAGCCCTCGGATGCCCTAATAGCATTGGTGTCAAAAAAACAAGAGTTAACCAAGAGAGGTTAGATAGTAAAGTTAAAAGAGTGCAAAACACAAGTAAGTGGAAGAAATGTTTTGCACAGCTTGGGCACCTTGTGATCGCCATCCACATATCCCCTGGATGAGGACCCCTGAGGGGTAAGTCTTTGTATTTTCTGGAATCATATGAATCATGGAATTATCTTGTACTAGTGGTTGCCCAGCGGTCGAAATTCGACCACCATTCATTAAATTTTTAAGTATGTCACAAATGCGTCATTATGCATTAATTTTCAATTTATTTTAAAAATACAAACGATAGGAAATATGTGGTTATAGCTTGACTAAGCCATATTTAAAAAACAATAACGCATCATTTGACATTTGTATACTATTTATACTGTTTAAATTTGAAGTTGGCCTATTATTATGTGTACGGGAATATATATCCCTTCTTCTTTGTCTCTCACTCCAACCCATCAATGTTCTATGTCGAGGCATAATGGAAGTAGGTGTGAATATGTAAATATAAAAAAAATATAATGAAATTACTGAAACAAAGTTTAGACAGGCTTTCATTTAAATTTAAATAATAAAATGTACTCATCTTTTTTAAATCACTAAGAATAAATACACGAGAGTAAGTCAATTCACATTGCTGCTTCACAATTTTTCTTTTTACAACAATGCACTTTCAGTATGAATGTAAACAAATGAATGAGTTATATTTAAGTTAATATTGGGAAGTAAACATTATGAGGTTAAATCATTAATAGTGAGTGGAGAACATATTTTTATCGACTCATCTCATATGATTTCAAATTTCTTTGATACTGACGGTTTCAGACAAAATCATGTCCTTCTTCAGTCATGGCTTCCACTGATGAAATTCTGTGATTGTTGATTTCTCTAATGACATCACCTCTTGTGCTGCCATCTTTCGTTGGAATTATAAACTTTGTAATTAAATTTTTATTCACCGGAATATCGAAATTCATAGATCGATATTTATTCTTCTGAACGAATATCATTTCCCAAATTGTCAATTCCAACGGTTTATCCAATTGTTTCAAAAGTTTTGCCTCTTTTTCAATTTTATGATGTTCTAGCAAACTATGTGCAGCAATTGCTGAGTTTTCAATTTCACAATTTTTAATATTTCTAAAATGTTCTTTAGTGCGTGTTTCCAAATTCCTTTTTGTTTTTCCTATGTATACTTTGCTACAATCATTACAATTTATTTGATAAATTCCAGATTTCTTACTGTCTGGGATGTTGATTTTTTTATTTATACTTAGAAGTTTTTCCAGACTAAATTTATTTATTGGTGCCAAAGTAATGTTGCATTTGTCAAATATTTTTTGAAATTTCCTATGTACTATTGGATGGTAAGAAATTTTCTTGAAATTTTTCTTTTCTTTACTAACAATTTGTAGGGTAGAGCATCCTTTAAGTTATCCATGAAGGACATCACATGTTAAATATTGAAAACACCCTAACAGTAATGCACCAAGAAAATAATCCAGCGAAGATAAACATACTTGAAGAGATAGAAATCATGAAAGCACAACAACGACAACCTGATCAACAAAAATGAACCCAATACATGTAACCCCCTCTACCAGATCTTCAGTGAAACACCAGTTTTGAATCCTGCCGATGATGGGACAAGTCCCGAAAGCGCTACAGTTAAATAATTAATTAAGTTGAGGAGATGGACCTTTCAGGTGAATATTCCATAATTTTTATATTAATTCTTTAAGTTGTTTTATCTTTCTGAATTTCTTTAATTTGTTAGATATTATACTCTTATTGAAACCATTTAATCTGGCTATTATATATTATATAATTTAAATATAAGAGACTAATGTATTTGCATGCGGCCCTTAGTCTAGTAACGGCTGACAAAGGAAAGACTAAGGTCCAACTTTGGGTTATTATGCCATTGAAGATGTAGATTGTGAAATCCAAATTGCCTTATCTTCTCTGCTGTAAATTATAACAATTTCTGAAAAATTCAAAACAGATGTCATATGATGCCTGATTGAAATGACATTCATTATAAAATTTGAACAATTTTTATAACCTATAGAAGATATCAAACTATGAATTTTAAGATATGTGTGCTTATTTATCATAAGTAATCTCATGAGTGATTTCCAATTTATCTAGAGGATTTTGAAATCGAGAGTGGCATTTGTTTGGAGTATTTAACGAATAGAGGTAGTAATCTATATAATCATCTCCCTTCCAATATTAAACTTCTTAAGGACAGACAATTTAAACTTGCTGTAAAGAACATTTTATTGACTTGTATACCATTAAGCATGGGTGAATACCTAAATTTAAAATTGTAAGTAAAAAAAATTGATTGAAATTGCATCACTATCTTTTTTTATGAAAGTGCTGCCCCTTGATATTTGATGTATTTTAGTTGCAATGTAAATAGTTTTTCGTTATATATTTATGTATGTATCATCATCGTCATCGTCCTTTCAAGTATTAGGCCCAGTGGCCTGTTACGGTCTCCCGCCATCTCCGAAAAGGTCGACCCACAGATCTTCTGCCTCGAGGAATGTAGTGAAGAATTTGTTTTGGTATTCTGTGACGATCCATGTGCTGAATATGGGCTAGCCAATTGTTTCTATATTCTTGGAGGTATTCAGATATAGGTACGATGTTTAACTCTCTGGCTATTGTTGAATTTCTTTGGTGGTCTAGAAGGCTATAACCTGCAGTCCGTCGCAGAAATTTCATCTCCGTGCATGTATGTTTTATTTTATATTGTTGTTTATATATATGTTGTAATCTGACCAAGTCCTAAATTGTAAGTAAAAATAATTGATTGAAATTGCATCGCTATCTTTTCTTGTGAAAGTGCTACCCCTTGATATTTGATGTATTTTAGTTGCAATGTAAATAGTTTTTCGTTATATATTTATGTATGTATGTTATTTTATATTGTTGTTTATATATATGTTGTAATCTGAACATGTCCTAAAGCATATATAATGCTCTGAAGGATGATAAGAATAAATACAAAATAAAATGAAGCTATTTACACAAAAACCATTGTTTAAATATAGTTACCAGTATTTTAAAATATTTATATATTTAATGTACATGGCGATGTTTGAAAACAAATCAGAAATGTGAGGTTGTGTTCATTCACGGCAACTTGATCATATTATTTATTGCCAAATAGGATCGCAATATTGTAATGCACCCTAGTGGAGAAATAATGAAACAAATCAAACTGTATATTATAAACAACCTTATAGGTTATTCATTTATTTTTAGTAAACAACTCAGTAAAATAAAGGAATCTGTTCATTATTTGCTAATTTAATGCATTTATTGGAGAAAAATAACGCTCCAACTGTTCAAAATATTAAAAGGAGGAGCTTTCTTTATCACAAAAGCAGGAGCTGATAAAGAGAAATCAATAAAGAGTGAGGTGAAACACGACTGTCATTGGTTGTAAAACAAAATTCATTGAAATGTGATTGGTCATTAACTACCATTTGGAGCATGAGTTAAATAGTCTGAGAAAATAGCAATTTTCTAAACTTTAAAATAGTTTCAAATCCTGCATTTATAAAGCACAATAGATAAAAATGTGTAGATGAAATATGACATTCTTTATGATGGGATGACCCATATATAACTCATTATTCTGATAAAAAGACAGTGTTTCATGATTTATGTGTCACTGAATAACATACCTGTTATGAGCTCGATCACTGTGTAGAATTGTTACAGGCTTGTGGTCTGCTGTTATTCCGTCAATAGCTACACTCACATGAAATGTTTTATCAAATTTTTCATCTGAAATTAATGACAAATGTTTAGTACACACATACACATATATTATATATTTTTATTATTGATTTCGTACATCTCAATGATGGATAAATCATATTTGAAGAGAAAAATTATACGCTCAGACCGGGACTTGAACCCGGGACCCTTGGTTCTCTAGACCAAGTGCTCTACCAACTGAGCTACCTGAGCAAGTACCGATCTAAACGCAAATCCCTCTCTACATACATTGTAATTCCCGTCCACCAAATGCTATGAAGCCATGCTTCTATCTTGCAATTGGCGGCTCCTTTTATTAAGAAGACATATTTGGGAATCATACATTACAGCCAGTACGGCTTTTTCCATGTTTTTATTATTGATTTCGTACATCTCAATGATGGATAAATCATATTTGAAGAGAAAAATTATACGCTCAGACCGGGACTTGAACCCGGGACCCTTGGTTCTCTAGACCAAGTGCTCTACCAACTGAGCTACCTGAGCAAATACCGATCTAAACGCAAATCCCTCTCTACATACATTGTAATTCCCGTCCACCAAATGCTATGAAGCCATGCTTCTATCTTGCAAATGACGGCTCCTTTATTAAGAAGACATATTTGGGAATCATACATTACAGCCAGTACGGCTTTTTCCATGTTTTTATTATTGATTTCGTACATCTCAATGATGGATAAATCATATTTGAAGAGAAAAATTATACGCTCAGACCGGGACTTGAACCCGGGACCCTTGGTTCTCTAGACCAAGTGCTCTACCAACTGAGCTACCTGAGCAAATACCGATCTAAACGCAAATCCCTCCCTACATACATTGTAATTCCCGTCCAGCAAATGCTATGAAGCCATGCTTCTATCTTGCAATTGGCAGCTCCTTGCTCAGGTAGCTCAGTTGGTAGAGCACTTGGTCTAGAGAACCAAGGGTCCCGGGTTCAAGTCCCGGTCTGAGCGTATAATTTTTCTCTTCAAATATGATATATTATATAGATTAGAAAAGATGATTGAGTTTATGCAGTATTTGTTGACCTGGAAAAGGCCTTTGACAGAGTGAATTGGAATAAACTCATGAGAAAGAAAATTGGTGTGAACTGGAAGGAAAGGAGGCTGATAAGCAATCTTTATATGAAACAGCAAATAAAAGTGAAGATAGGAGAAGAAATGTCAAAAGGAAAAGAAATTGGAAGGGGGGGGGTATGGCAAGGATGTTCTCTATCACATACTCTTTTCAACATCTACCTGGAAGACCTAATGAAGAACTGCTTCATGAATTCGGGATGCATAAACATGGGAGGAAGAAGAATAAAGTGCATAAGATTTGCTCATGATATGACCCAAACCCTCTGGCGGCACTATGGCCCTGGGGTCGACTCAGCCTCTAACGGAAATGAGTACCAGACGCTTGTTCTGGGGGTAAAGGCGGCCGTCACGCAGGGCTGACAACCCGGTTGACATAAAAGTGCTGATTGTCTAGAAAAAGTGGGAGCCTTAACCTCCTGCTACCCCAAGGGCCTCCTGAGGCCTGTTGTGGGATCACTTTACTTTTATTCTACCAGTTATATTATATGGGTGCGAAACATGGACTCTTACTTTAAGGGAGGAAAGGAGATTACGAGTATTTGAGAATAAAGTTCTTAGGAAAATTTTTGGACCAAAGAGAGATGAACAGACAGGTGAATGGAGAAGACTACATAACAATGAACTACATGGTCTTTATAGGAAGCCAGATATAATAAGAACAGTTAAGTCCCGTAGACTGCGATGGGCAGGACATGTTGCACGTATGGGGAATGAAAGACGTGCATGGAAACTTCTTGTAGAAAAGCCAGAAGGAAAACGCCCAGTTGGTAGACCAAGAATGAGGTGGGAGAACAACATTAACTATGATTTGAGGGAAGTAGATTATACAGGGAATGATTGGAAAGCATTAGCTCAGGATAGGGATGTATGGAGAGCTTATGTCCGTGCGGCCATGAACCTACGGGTTCGATAGTGCCAGTGAGTAAGTAAGTAATGGCTTTGCTAGCAGAAGATGCAATGACACTGAGGAACATGCTGATGGAGCTAAATGATAAGTGTGAGGATTTTGGGATGAAGATAAATATAAATAAGACGAATACCATGATGATAGGAAGGAAACCAAGGAAGATAAACATGTGGATTAAAGATGAGGCCATTGAGCAAGTGGAGAGCTTCAAATACTTGGGTTGTACTATCAGTAGTAACATGAACTGGAGTCAAGAAGTAAAGCAGAGGATAGCAATGACAAAAGAAGCTTTTAACAAGAAGAGAAGCATTTTCTGTGGACCTTTGGCAAAAGAATTACAGAAGAGGCTAGTGAAGTGCTTTGTGTGGAGTGTAGCATTGTATGATGCAGAGACTTGGACTTTACAACGTAAATGAGGAAAAGCGACTGGAAGCTTTTGAGATGTGGATATGGAGAAGAATGGAATCTATAAAATGGACAGACAAAGTAAGAAATAAAGATGTGCTAGACAGAGTGGGTGAAAGAAGAACAATGCTGGAACTCATAAAGAAGAGGAAAAAAAAATTGGATTGGTCACTGGCTAAGAAGATGGATGCCCTAGAAGGAATGGTCAACGGAAAGAAAGTTAGAGACAGAAAAAGACATCAGATGATAGATAATATTAAAATAAATGGTTTGTATGCAGATACAAAAAGGAAAGCTGAGTTAAGAAAAGAGTGGAGAATACTGAGTTTGCAGTGAAAGACTTGCTCTTGAGCAAAACACTATGAATGAATGAATATAGATTAAAAGTCTCTGAGAAAAGTATACAATCCTTTCATTTCTGTAAAACAAATATTTAACAAAGATCACCATGTGTTTTATGGAGAAATAATAACCAGTTACTAGTCTGAACAAGGTGACACTAAGCAAATTTTCATATTAGATCAACAATTGATTTTAATTCTTCAAGCAAATCATTCAGTCTTCTTTTACTAATTAAACTCCAAGCGCATCAGGTCTAGAAGGCTCTTGGCTTACCATCCAACTGCTGGCCTCACATCCACATGTGTTAATCACAGAGGTAGACGATCATCAAGCCAGTGTAGGGGTGACATGTTGTCAGCATGTCGGGTCCTCCAGCCATTATAGCTGGAGTCGCTACTTATTCTAGCTACCCAAATGCCTCACGATGCTGGGTGGGCACCGGTCTCATACTGGCCGAAATTCCATGAGAAAATTTCTTCCCCCTTGGGGACTCAAACCGGCGCAAGTCCCAAACCTCTGTGCCAAGGCTTCTTGCCTTAACCACTCAGCTATGGCACGGGACATTTGCTAATTAAGTTATTATAAATAATAATATTAATAATCATCATCATCCATGCAAGTATTAGGCCGTGTGGCCTGTTACGGTCTCAAAGACGTCCCAGCGATCTTTTGCCTTGGGGGCAGTAATGAAGCATTGCTTTTGGAATTCTATGAGACGGCATTCGTTGAAGATGGGCTTTTCAGTTGTTCTGGTAGTTTTGTATATGGTAAAGAATTGGTTCTACTTCCAACTCTTCCATAATTTACTCATTTCTTTTATGGTCCCTCTTTGTATAGCCTGCTGTATGGTGCATAAATCACATCTCATTTGCTGTTATTCAGCTTTCGTCTCTTCTTTGTATTGTCCATGCTTCACTACCATATCTTAATACTGGTCTTGCGAGAACCTTATAAAGCTGTAATCTTGTGTTCTTCTGTACTAAAGATGGTTACATTACACTGTTAATTATCCCCATTGTTTTTGTGACATTTGTTATTTTCTTTGATATATCAGTTTCATCTTGAAACGTTATAAATAGTAATAATATCATTATGTTTAAAAAAAAAGTGAATTTCATAGGAAACACCTGACAATACATTACATTAGAATTACACAATATATTAATTGTGAGCGGGGTCACGCTGTAGTGTAGTGGTTAAGGCAGTATGCTACAAGCTGGAAGGTCGACGGTTTGAGTCCTGGTGGGGTCAGCATTTTTAAACTGACCCAAATCTTCTGGCAGCACTATGTCCCTGGGGTTGACACAGCCTCTAACGGAAATTAATACCAGATGCTTGTTCTGGGAGTAAAGGCAGCCATCATGTAGGGCTGATAACCCAGCAGACATCAAGTGTCGATTGTCTAGTAAAAAAGTGGGAGCCTTAACCTCCCAACTACCCAAATGTCTGTAGTGGGATCACTTTACCTTTACCTATATTAATTGTGACCAAAGATTCTAGACATATTATGACCTTAGATGTTAAAGCATCTATAAATAACAATAACAGACACAATATAGAAAATTAATTTCTGAATTGTTATGGAATATAATTTCTCCTGCATTTTTTGAGTACAGTGAGCTTCATGATCTTTATAGTAAACCAGATATAATAAGAACAGTTAAGTCTCGTAGACTGTGATGGGCAGGGCATGTGACATGAATGGGGATTAAAGTGGGGCATGGAAACATCTTATAGGAAAACCACAGGGAAAAAACTCCCAGTTCGTAGCCCAGGCTAAGATGGGAGAATAACATTAACCATGATTTGAGGAAAGTAGATTATACAGAGGATGATTGGAAAACATTAGTTCAGGATAGGGACGTATGGAGAGCTCATGTCCATGTGATCATGAACCTATGGGTTCCATAGTACCAGTGAGTTAATTAGTTAGTTATGAAGTGTCTGCATGCAAAAAGATAGATCAAAAACTAATCAAACAACTAAACAACCCATGAATTTTTCTTATCAAGCAGTAACATAAACACATAATTGCAGTACTAAGAAAAAAAGTATGGTACCTTCTTTGTTGTCAGTTTTCACTTTTGCAATGACCCATAATTGCTGGCTATATGTTGTCACAGCAGGTGTCTTCATTATATAAGGACCATTCGCTAAATCACTGCCATTGTGTTTTGCTATAATTTCTGTTCCTTTTTGTTGCGATGTAGTAGTTATAGGTGGCCCTATAAATCAAAGTGAATTAAAGCATATGGGTTATTAATTATTAGACATTATGGTCTGATTAAGGGCTGCATTCACAGTTACATAAAAATTATCTAAATATAGGGTGTTTTATATATTACACAATTTTTAAAAATGCATTAATTAAGCCAAAAATGCATCAAAATAAAAAAAAAAATATTTTCACCTACATACACTCCAATTTAAGTGGGGAAAATTATATCAGGCATATGTCCACCTCCACTGTCTCAGCAGGCAGTTACTAGGTCCATGAAGTTGTCTTTGTCTGTGATTTCAATTCGTGGCGACTTGGAATGGCCTTCCACATCTTGTGACCTTACTCCATGTGACTTCTTTTTATGGTGTTATGTGAAGTCCAAAGTCTATGTAAAGAAACCATCAACAGTTCTCCAACTTAAGGAAGAAATTCAACATGTCATCGACAGAAAAGTGTGTGGAAGGGTCATCACGGACTTCATAGATCAGGTAACTGCCTGCCGAGACAGTGGAGGTGGACATATGCCTGATATAATTTACCGCACTTAATTGGGAGAGTATATAGATGAAAATAAAATAATTTTTTACTCCGAAGCATTTTTGACTTAATTATTGCATTTTAAAAAATTTCATAATACATTAAAGTTCCTATATGTAGTGTGAAAACTAACCTCAACAATAGAGTTTCAAAGTTGAACTTTTATAGAAAAAAAAATCAGTATGAGATTTAATTTAAGATTAAATTAAAATACTTCATACCTCACATCATATCCAGTCTTCTGATTATACTGCAGTTTCAAAGCCTGGGTGGCTTCATCTTCAGTAATATCTCATTGACTAATATTATGTTGATCAGAAGAACTACTTCTTCTCTCTGTTGGTGGACCGATAAATCTACAGATCCAGTCAGAATCTGCAGGATTTTCGAAGTTCATAAGTTTTTTTGAATGTGGATTTTTTCCCAAACTGCGAGTTCTTTTTGTTTTTCTATTTGTTTAATTTAGAACCCAGTCTAATTAAACAAATAGGAAAACAAAAAGAACTCACGGTTTGGGAAAAAATCCACAATAAAAAAAAACAAGAAAGAAAAAAACTTATGAATGTTTAATTTTAGGAAGTGATATTTTGAGGTTATTTTAGATAAATTATTTTCAGTCTGATCATCTTACCTCAATATTAATGTTGATTTGTTCTTGGACATGTTTCAAAACAATTCTGTTTTGAAACATGTCCTAGAACAAATCAACATTAATATTGAGGTAAGATGATCAGACTGAAAATAATTAAAAACTTATGAACTCTGAAATTCCTGCGGATTCTGACTGGATCCGGAGGTTTATCGGTCCACCAACAGAGGGAAGAAGAAGTAGTTCTTCTGATCGACATAACATCAATTGACGAGATATTACTGAAGATGAAGCTGCCAAGGCTTTGAAACTGCAGTATAATTAGAAGACTGGATATGAGATGAGGTATGAAGTATTTTAATTTAATCTTCATTTCAAAAGTTGTTCATATAAGTTGGATCATGTTATGTTATAATAATATTTCTACTGAATTCTTTGTTTATATGTGAGATACAAGCTTTTAAGTATGTAGTAGTCTCTTCCACTGGCAAGAGTAGTTGATTTTTAAGCTACTTTATCTACTTTCTCATTGGTAAAGATGTTTATGTGGCTTGGGATCCATTGGAGAACCACTCATTTTCCTCTTCTATAAGTTTCTTAATTAGGTAAAGTATGAATTTCTATATGTGACCATATATTTAGTTTTAAATATCAATAAAACTAAATATATGGTCACATATAGAAATTCATTATATAATGGAAATGGACAGCTAATGACAAATGAGGGAAATTTTGAGGAAGTGGCTGAATTCAAATACCTAGGAACAATAATCACAAATAGGAATGAGATGCACAAAGAAATTAAACATATGCTCAATTCTGGAAATGCATGCTATTATGCATTGCAGAGACTCTTGATATCCCAACTCCTTTCAAAAAACGTTAAACTGAAAATATATAAAACTATTATTCTACCAGTTATATTATATGGGTGCGAAACATGGACTCTTACTTTAAGGGAGGAAAGGAGATTACAAGTATTTGAGAATAAAGTACTGAGAAAAATTTTTGGACCAAAGAGAGATGAACAGACAGGTGAATGGAGAAGACTACATAACAATGAACTACATGGTCTTTATAGGAAGCCAGATATAATAAGAACAGTTAAGTCTCGTAGACTGCGACGGGCAGGACATGTTGCACATATGGGGAATGAAAGACTTGCATGGAAGCTTCTTGTAGGAAAGCCAGAGGGAAAACGCCCAGTTGGTAGACCAAGAACGAGGTGGGAGAATAACATTAACTATGATTTGAGGGAAGTAGATTATACAGGGAATGATTGGAAAGCATTAGCTCAGGATAGGGATGTATGGAGAGCGTATGTCCGCGCGGCCATGAACCTACGGGTTCGATAGTGCCAGTGAGTAAGAGTAAGTATATTAATTGTCCTGAAATAGCATGAAGATAGTTTGTACTGTTTCAATACAAATCCATGGAATGCCCTTGGCCTACAAGCTGGCTGCTGATCTCACATCCACATATGCTAATCACAGAGGTAGACGATCATCCAGCAAGAGTAGTGATGACATGTGGTTCAGCATGTCAGTTCCCCAGCCATTATAGCAGGTTTTCCCAACTTGGAGTCGCTACTTATTGTAGTTACCAAAATGCATCACGATGCTGGGTGGTCACCAGCCCATACTGGCTGAAAATCCATGAGAAAATTGTTTCCCCCATGGAAACTCGAACCAGTGCATATCTCATAGCTTTGCACCAAGACATCTTGACTTAACTGCTTGGCAATGGCGCAGGACACTGTTTCAATGTAAGTATCACGAACTGGGAGTCTTAAAACCAGAAAGATAAAATTGTAAACACTTGTACAATTTATAATACTGTTAAATGATGAATTACCTGCCAAACCAATGAATACACCAAGCCCAAAACATGCAAAGAAAGCTAAGAACACCATGACAAATTCTCTCTTATGCATAGAGTACAGCCGCATTTGCACAGATCTGTAATAATAAAGTACAACGTTTATTTATTTAAATAATGACTAGTTAATTGAAACATAAATCATTAACTAAAAACAAACCAAATAATATGAGATATCCAAACCTGCAGTTTTTCCTAATATTTTTGTTATACTTTGCATATAAATTGCTTATTTTTTTACTTCTATAATATGTGACTGTTGTAACTGTTATAGTCTGTTGTTTTTTGTCTTGCATACTTAAGAATTCTATTTTATGTACAGTCTTTGAAAAAAATGATGGCGCAACTCTTGAATGTGGAAAGTTAAAGTTTTGAAGAGCAATTCACACTAGTAACTTTAGTAGTAGTAGGACTTTATTAGACTAAAAGTAAGATATTTACAATATTATTTACAAATATGGGTCGCACAGGCAGTAAGCCGTACGTGTTGTTAAGTGTGCTGTTTTCTTTGAGGTCAAATCTGGCAGTGTAAGTCTTTCTTCATGCAGTATTCATATTGTTAGTTTCAGTAGAGCAGTTAGTAAGATGCTCTCTTGCAACGACGCAAGCCCAGGTTCGATCCCGGTCAGGAAAATTTTTTTAATAACTTTGTTAATTTTCATAATGCCTACATGTAACCAGCTTCGTTATATGAATAAATTTTTATATATAGGGAGATAAATTAATAAAAGAAACAGCTCATATATATATATGTAGAAAATGAATAATGATTGTAATATCTCATTACTTTGTTTACAAACCTCAAGGCACAACAAGATTGTTTATTTCCACTACTAATGCAAAACATGTCTGATTAATTTAAATTAAGTCAAGTTAATATCTAATTTAATATTGTTTAGTTGTTTCTTGAAGATAATATAATATTTATATATATATATATATATTTATCTAATATATTAAGTATATTTGACTTCCAATCAAAAAGTTTGTATTTACAAGATAAATAATCTTTATAATAACAATTATAACCTTATTCATTATTATTTCATACTTCTTAACTCCCATGTAGACTCGAGTTTCTTCACTTCATTTGTGACATTCTCAATGCTGTATTATGTTCACAACTGATGTCCAATGGCCTCCTCTCCTGCAGACTGACCTCCGTGCCATCTGATGGCTGACTGACGGTACTTCCAAATCAATCCCCTCTCCTTATCACCGGGTATTTCAAAATTCATAGTTGTGTTTTTATTCTTCCATATGTAAATTTTTTCCCAAATTGTGAGTTCCTTTGGCTTTTCAAATTGTTTAAATAATTTTGTTTTGGTTTCTATTCTATGTTTTTCTGACCAGGCATGTGCAGCTATTGCAGATTTTTCTGTTTTTCCATTTTTAACATTTCTGAGGTGTTCCTTTAATCTTGATTTAGATTCCTTTTTATTTTTCCTATGTATATTTTTTCACAATCTTTACAATTAATTTGATAATTTGGAAAAACCGAAGGAACTCACAATTTGGGAAGAAATTTACATATGGAAGAATAAAAACACAACTATGAATTTTGAAATACCCGGTGATAAGGGAGAGGGGATTGATTTGGAATTTCGTCGGTCAGCCATCAGATGGCGTGGAGGTCAGTCTGCAGGAGAGGAGGCCGTTGGACATCAGTTGTGAACGTAATACAGCATTGAGAATGTCACAAATGAAGTGAAGAAACTCAAGTCTGCTTGGGAGTTAAGAAGTTTGAGGTGAGTCAATAAACAACTAAACAATATTAAAATAAATCTCATAGTGTTATTTCCTACCTACATAACTTAATATCTAATTTCATTATACAAGTAAGTCCTGGAGTATTGCATTGCTTCATACAGAGATGGTTGTGGTCTAGTGGAGTGAGCTTCTGTTTTCCATGCATGAGGTTGCGTGTTCGATTCCCCTGTCATGCTTTTTTTTTTCTCTCTCTCTCTCTCGTCTTCACTTCAATTAATTATATTTGTTTTGCTTTGTTTTATTTACAGCATTTATCACACTACTTGTTTATGTGAAATTATTTTCCATTGCACGACACACAACAAAATAGAATGGATTTTAGTTTTTCAAGTAGTTGGATATTTGTGAACCAAATAGCTGGCCTCTGATCATGCACAGTGGCTTTTTTCTGAGACTTGAAAATTATCAGTGTGCCATCAATTATTTCAAAGGCTGTTCATACATACATAGGGGTGATGGTGACTGCCACCTTCCACTGTACTGCATTCTGAAGCCCAAGAGGCTAACTTGGCAGTTAATTCCTTTATGGTTATCAAGATGGGGTTGTGGTTAATATAATTTTGGCCATTTGGTGGCAAGATGTGTGTTTGCCTGACAAGTCAAGGTTGGTAATAAAATGTGGACATTGTCACACTAGAATAGGACGTCAGAAACTGTACTGCCAGCAAGCAGAGAGTCCAAAAAGCCAAACAGTGCAGAATGAACCTCACTATTCTAGGTGAGGGAATCTCATACAATTTATTTGGTAGTCCATCTGGGGGTAAGCACAGGTTATTAACATTTGAAGAGAAAAATTATATGCTCAGACTGGAGCTTGAACCCAGGACCTTTGGCTTTCTAAGCCAATAGTCTACCGACTGAGCTATCTGAGCAAGTTCCAATCTAAATGCACATTTTTCTCTTATATATGATGTTTAGATTGGAACTTGTACAGATAGCTCAGTCGGTAGAATATTGGCCTAGAAAGCCAAAGGTCCTGGGTTCAAGCCCCAGTCTGAGAATAAAATTTTTCTCTTCAAATATGAGTTATCCATAATTGAGATATATGAAATGAATAATAAAAACATCAAAAGAAGCCGTACTGGCTTTAAAATATAATGTAAAATTCCCAAATAAATGTCTTCTTAATAAAGAAGCCGTCATTTGCAAGATACAAGCAAAGGTTTCATAGCATTTGGTGCATGGGAATTAACAGCATACATAAGAGAAAAAATTTCATTTAGATTGGAATTTGCTCAGATAGCTCAGTCAGTAGAGTATTGGCTAGAAAGCCAAAGACCCTGGGTTCAAGCCCCAGTCTGAGCGTTTAATTTTTTTCTTCAAATATGATTTATCCATCATTGAGATGTATGAGATGAATAATAAAAACATCAACAGGTTAATAAGTTGATTCATGAAGAGAAAATGCTCCCATACGATTTGTTTATCCAGCCAACAAGAGTTGAATATCCCGAAGCATTCTCTCAGCATGTTCGTTTAAGGGTGGTGTTGGCATTTGCCAGCCCTCAGCTTGAACAGTGTTGTTCTCTTTTATGGTTGAAGAAGAGATGCCAGGTTATAGGGCCTCTATAAATAAAATATTAGGGTTGACCTTCACCAAAGTGAAAGTTCTAGGTTGGGTTGAGGTATTGTGAGTTTAGGTTCAGGTTTTGTTACCCTGCTATAAAGATTCAAGGGCTGCCTTGAAAGCAGGACAGCCATAAAAGGATGTGGAGTGGTCAGACTCCCCTCAATTTGCGCACTAGAGCAAATTTGTGGTTCTCTGTGCTGAGCCCTTAATGGGACAATCTTTGTGCCCATGGGCCTCAGTGCAGTTTACACATTGCGGAGTCTGGCTACGTGCAGGAAAGGTTTGATTAAATGACTAGCACCTAAAACACTGTTCAAGCCCAGCCCTTGGCTTATATGCCTCCAAGTTCCACAACTGTATATAAAAGCCTCTTCAGGTTGTAGATTTCATGAACTGGAGCATTCTATGTATATACACTATTTACGATTGGTGATAACTACCTTTCACATCGGTCATGGTGATATGCTGGAGCTATGTACCGATTAAACTCACTGAATAAGTCACTGAATTGTGATAATGCATTGCGAATCTTCAGACCCCAACCACCAGATGGAAGATGGTAGGAGTAGCCCAAACCTGTTCCGTCAACTTTAGACATTGTTTAAAATGCTACTGAAACAAACGAGAATAATATATATGTAATTATGTCAATTTTATTTTTGTATTGTAAGCCCGTGTTTTCCCTTTACAGAGATTTAGGCGCTCTCCCCTACAGGGAAGAATTTGAACCATGCTAATTTAGTTACACTTGTTTTCGTATAGATGTCATTTTGAGTGGTCCGTGGTCAGCGTTCCGCCTCGTACTGACATCTAGGAAACCAAGGTAGTACTAGGACGGGAAAATTCAGTAAATTTTGCTTAGAGGCCTTTTCATTCAGGCTTAAGGATTAGTTACGAGCCTGAAAATCTTCACACTCGGGACCCACGGCTTAAAGTCCCTCCCGGAGGACTTGCTCCTTGGATTTTTCCATCCTAAAAAATCCATCGATCCCGGCCGGGTTTGAACCCATGACCCTCGGGACCACAGGCAAGGAGCATAACCACTAGTCCACTGCGGCTGACGGTCAATTTTATTAGCTCTATTAAAAAAAGAATGGAAAAATAAATTGAAGTTTCCAATACTATTCATAGTTCTTCTTCTTCTTCTTCCTTCCAAGTATTAGGCCAAGGCCTCTTACGATCCTATAGAAAATTTTCCCTCCAGCATTTGAGGGAAATTCTCGTATAAGACTTGAAAGCATAATAATAGTCCCTTCGATTGGTTGCTGGCCAAAGGAAGGCAAGACCAGTGATGGGGCTGCCATCTTATAGCCTCTGGTCAGGCTTTTCTGGAGAAGAAAAGAAAATAAAGAAAAGAAGAAATGGAAGAAAGGAAAGACTCCCTAGCCCTCGGATGCCCTAATAGCATCGGCGTCGAAAAAACAAGAGTTAACCAAGAGAGGTTAGATAGTAAAGTTAAAAGAGTGCTAAACACAAGTAAGTGGAAGAAATGTTTTGCACAGCTTGGGCACCTTGTGGTCGCCATCCACACATCCCCTAGATGAGGACCCCTGAGGGGACTATTCATAGTTAATATGGGAAATAACATTATGAGGTTCTTATTCATGAAGAATGAGTCATTTTTTGTATCTTACCTCATAGTTTATATTTTCTTAAACATGGAACTGCAGTTTTAAAGACTGGGTGTTGTACACTTATATATCACTACCATAACACTGATTAACACCAGTGATTAACCAAAACAGCGATACAAACAATCATAGACTAAGTAAATATACTGTCTGTGGAGAAAAAGAAAATAGCGAGTTAGCATCACAACGTATTGTCAAACAGGTGTTACATAATATATGTGATTTGCCTGTATTTAAAATCAATACTTCTTAAATTGTCAAATAATATTATAAAAATTGTTCGAAAAAGTCTAAAACATTAAATAATGTTCGTAACTACAAAAGAAGAACTATAGTTTATAACAATATAACTGAAGCAAATCACAGCGCTAGGAGTGTATCGATTATGGGGGGGATAGATGAGAAGAGAAAAGAGAGGCTTGAGGCGTGTTAGAGAAAGAAAGAAGAAGTTGCAGTGGAGCTCAAACAAGTATTGAAATGGATATCTCTGGAAAAGAGAAACGTGGTAGACCAAAGCCAAAGTGGATAAAGGGAATTCAAGACAACATGAAGAAGAGAAATATGACAGAAGCAGACATGCAAGACCGGGAAGTGTGGAAGAAAAAAATTGTATATTTTGGTTGAGGATACCTGTGTAAATAACAGAAACAATCCTGAAATAAATAAAAAATAACAATGTTTTTGTTTAAGGTACTCATAATTCCCTGATTTACTCATAAATAAGAATAAGTGTTTACCTGATTATTCCTATTTTAGAATAAAAATATTAACTTCAACACACATAGTAAGTATATAAATTACACATAAATAATGTACATTTCACTATTGTAAACACCATACTAATGTAATGAAGGAATGCTTGTTATAAAATATCTCTTAGTTTATGCAGCACATCTAACAAACTTAAAATGACAAATGAATATAAGGGTGGGGGCTGTAAAAATAGTAGTCTACTGCACACACAAACACTTGCTAGGGTTTACTAGTGGAGTATGTCGAGTGGGGGAAGTTGGATGGAATCTGCCGTGGGGTTACCATGGAAACATAGTATTGATCCGTGGAAGAATCCATTTTGTGTCAGCAGTTGTTAACGGCCGTGGAGGGAAGGAGGAAATTGCTATCAACAAATCAAACAGAGTTTAATGACATACCTGTTGCCTATATCTACACACGTTTACTTTGCTTACATGTTACATGTATTTTATATTCAGTCACACAATCTGGCTGTGATTGTGTATATAGGGTGTAACTAAATTCCCATTACAGACTTTGAGGACGTGACGGTTACGTTTAGCACAGGAGCTCATGTCCAGAAACGTACCGTTTTCCCGCTACACCCAAAATACCACAACACAAGTTCATCTCTACTGCATATTCGGCGCCAAAGACCCTGCACCTTCTCCCGGCTTGACACCTGTGCGGTCACATGAAATCCTTGATTTACGAGACTCCTGTGGCAACCGAGGAAGAACTATTAACGCGGGTTATGGCTGCGGCGGATGTCGCAGGACCAAGGATTGGTGATTGTGTGTACGGAGGTACTGTATCTGTGTTGACTCATATCGAGTCCTTCTTGACACAGACGTCAAGCAGCAGGCGTCAGAGAGAGCAACGTGTGTTGTGGTATTTTAATAATAATAATAATAATAATAATAATAATAATAATAATAATAATAATAATAATAATAATAATAATAATAAGTCCACCGCTGTGGTCTCGGGGTAGCGTGCTGCCTTGTCACGCAGCGGGCCCGTGTTCGATCCCCGGTCGGGACAGTTTTTCTGGATGAGGTTTTTATCGGGGTTTTTCCTCACCTGTAAGACAAATGACAGGAAAACTTTAAGGCCCAAACGGTCCCTGAAATCTTATGGCCATCGCAATCATCATCATTCATATTCATCTTAGGTTAAGCTTAGGATTAGGGACTCTCATGGCGCACTATTATCATCATCATCACCCATCATATCATCGGGGCAACGTAACCCCGCTTTCCAGGCGCCCCAACCTCAGAAGTGGGTTACAAGTACGCCATGCCAGGAGAGAAACCAGGAATGTTGAAAGACAAACTTGAGGCATTTGAAAAAAAAAAAATATTTATTCTGACGGAGTTAAGGCCTTCTCTTTCACTCAACCAGAACAAATACAAATAAATATTTGGCAAATATAGATATACACTATAAAGTAAAGTAAAGTAATCCCACAACAGGCCTCGGGAGGCCCTTGGGGTAGTAGGAGGTTAAAGTTCCCACTTTTTCTAGACAATCGGCACTTGATGTCAGCCGGGTTGTCAGCCCTGCGTGACGGCCGCCTTTACCCCAGAAGAAGCGTCTGGTACTCATTTCAGTTAGAGGCTGAGTCGACCCCAGGGCCATAGTGCCGCCAGAAGGTTTTGGTCAGTTTAAAAATCCTGACCCCACCGGGACTTGAACCCTCGACCTTCCGACTTGTAGCGCAGTGCCTTAACCACTACGCTACCCCCTAGATATACACTATACTAATTATAAAGAGTTAAAGATACATTAAATGTAGCATGTAAATTTCATGTACAAACAACATTTTATACGATAATAACAATAATAATACTTGCGATAATAATAATAATAATAATAATAATAATAATAATAATAATAATAATAATAATAATAATAATGATTTGAGAAAGTAGATTATATAGGGAATGATTGGAAATAATTAGCTCAGGATAGGGATGTGTGGAGAGCTTATGTCCATGCGGTCATGAACCTACGGGTTCGATAGTGCCAATGAGTAAGTAAGTAAGTAAGTAAGTAAGTAAGTAAGTAAGTAAGTAAGTAAGTAAGTAAGTAAGTAAGTAAGTAAGTAAGTAAGTAAGTAAGTAAGTAAGTAAGTAAGTAAGTAAGTAAGTAAATAAGTAAGTAATAATAATAATGATAATATAATAATAATAATAATAATAATAATAATAATAATAATACTTATATTTTGCGTGTAGCGGGAAAACGGTAAGTTTTCGGACATGAGTTCCTTGCTGAACATAACCGTCTTGGCCCCCATTACACGTTCTCAAAGTCTGTAATGGTAATTTATTTACACTCTGTATAAAGTAAGTGTATATTTTAGTCCTAGATTATATGGGACTTTTTAAATATTTTATTACTTGTTAGCGGATCATCATTATCATCAACTCTTTTATCTATCAGGAGCATAGGGCATCCACAAAGCGTCGCCAACGAATCCTATTCTGGTCAACTTCTTCACATCCTTCCAGGCTTTTCCTTCCTCTGAAATTTCTTCCATGTCTGTTTCGGTCTACTTCTTATCCTGTGTCCTTGGGGGTTCCAATCCAATGCAATTCTATTAATCGAATCTTGTCTTTTGCTAATGTATGTCATATCCAGTTCCATCTATGCTCTTTTATTTCTATTTTAATTTCTTTCTAGTCGGTTTTTCCCCCCATAATTCTTTATTTTATATTGTTTCTCACCATTTTATTCTTAATGTTTTCTTTAGGCATCTTTAGCAGATTATGATAGTGCAAAGTTTTCTTTTTTTTAAACAAATTAACGACGAAGATATCTTATAGGTACAGTAAAACTTGTTTAATCCGGAACGTAAATAATGCGGAAATCTGTCCAATGTGAACAAATTTATTGGTCCTGGCGAAATAATAGTAATTTTACGTGTATTTTTGTTGCATAAAACGAAATCTGCCCAACGCGGAAACGGAAGGATATTTCTACACAATTCACGAAAAAAATTATAAAGCGGAAAGACAGAGAGAGAAATAACCTAAATTAGTTTCATTTCGTTAAATTCCCGTTAGGCGAAAAAAAGAAAGAATGATTCCTACCGCCGGGTGAAGTACAGATTCTACCTGTACCTGAAATTTTCCTTCTGCCTCACTGCACATCAGTTAAAATACAGATACCTGTCATACAAATAACCATTGCACTAAAACAAATTTAAGATTCTAAAGTTCTAAGACCGATTTTTCACAGGTAGCATTCTGAATTTACAGAATAAAGATGGCTAAAACGTATGTATCATTCTCATTAAGCAAAAAAGTGAAAGTATTGAAGATAAATCTTCAAATTTCCCGACCGATGCTCTAGCTCTAGCCCTTGCTAAATCCCTAGGGAATAACGATTTCAAGGCATCTTCAGGTTGGCTGGACAGTTTTAAAAGACGACACAACGTAGTGTGGAATGAAATTTGCGCGGAATCAAAGGATGTGGACGAAAGTGTAGTTAGTGAGCGAAAACCGAAACTGCTTACTTGAATTTCAGGATACGCGCCTAAGAGACATTTTTAACGCTGACGAAATGGGACTGCTTTTTTCGCGCGTTACCGTCGAAGTAGCTCATACATACTATACTTTACTTTTCAAAGGCAGCGAAATTACAATTAATCCAAGGTACGTAAAAAGACGTATACGGTACTCTATAATCTAATATTAATAATAAATTAATAAGTTTTATTTGAAGAGAAAAATTATACGCTCAGACCGGGACTTGAACCCGGGACCCTTGGTTCTCTAGACCAAGTGCTCTACCAACTGAGCTACCTGAGCAAGTACCGATCTAAACGCAAATCTTTCTCTATATACATTGTAATTCCCATCCACCAAATGCTGTGAAGCCATGCTTCTATCTTGCAAATGACGGCTCCTTTATTAAGAAGACATATTTGGGAATTATATATTACAGCCAGTACGGCTTTTTCCAAGTTTTTATTATTGATTTCGTACATCTCAATGATGGATAAATCATATTTGAAGAGAAAAATTATACGCTCAGACCGGGACTTGAACCCGGGACCCTTGGTTCTCTAGACCAAGTGCTCTATCAACTGAGCTACCTGAGCAAGTACCGATCTAAACGAAAATCTTTCTCTATATACATTCGGTACTTGCTCAGGTAGCTCAGTTGGTAGAGCACTTGGTCTAGAGAACCAAGGGTCCCGGGTTCAAGTCCCGGTCTGAGCGTATAATTTTTCTCTTCAAATATGATTTATCCATCATTGAGATGTACGAAATCAATAATAAAAAATAAGTTTTAGTTTTTTTATAACGCGGAATTTCGTCAAATGTGGAAAAAAATTGGTCCCATGCGATTCCGCTTTGAGCAAGTTTTACTGTATTAATTTTATATTAAACATTTTATAATTGTGATTGATACCTCAACATAATTTTATTATGTAGGCTATTTTAATACTACGGGCAAAAATTAGTGCAGATGGTAGTCACGATGCTGAAAATAATGACAGAATAAATAAGGGCAAATCTGCAATGACAAAATTTAAGTGGTATTTTATGGAATCACAATATAAATTCTAAAACAAAAACGAACATTTTAAATAGAATAGTAAGGCGTAAAATGACATCCGGTGGAGTAAAATGGGAATTAAATTCTAGAACAATAATTGAATTAAATTTTGCAGAAATGGATTTTTGGAGGCGTTCAGCTGGAATTTTTAGAAGAAACGTTGTAATTAAACAAAATATGAATGTTCAAACTTAAATTGTGGATTTCATGAGAAAAATGGTAAGGCCATGTAAAAAGAATGACAGAAGACAGATTCCCAAGAAGAATACTAGAATGGATGCCACTTGGTAGAAGTAGAAGAGGACGGCCAAAAATAACGTGGATTGATGGTGTTTTGAGCAGGATGAGGAAAAAGGATTGGACGATGGGTATTGGAATGACAGATAGATGTGGATGAGAATGACAGTAGCTTTACTGGGCGCTGGAAGATATTCTAAAATATTGTTAAAAGCGATAAATAAATAAATAAATAAATAAATAAATAAATAAATAAATAAATATAAATAAATAAATAAATAATAAAACGACAATATTATTTATTGTACTCTATAGGTGTGCAATTCGATGACATAAAGGCAGAAAACAAAAGGGGCTTGTCTGTTCGGGGAATCACTGAGAAACATTCGACACCACACTATTCAAAAAACATGATGGCAGAAGCCTTGCGAGATTATGGACACACAGTTTATGAGGAAGTTCATGGTGTGACCACTAATGGGAGTAATAGACGAATAGATATTATTGCATTTAGACCATCTTCTAAAATTGGTATGATATTAGATCCCACAATTCGTTTTGAGACTCATTGTGGGCAACCCGAGGAAGTTGACTCTGAAAAGAAAGCCATACATGAGCCAATAGTTGACTATTATAAAGATAAATACCAATTAGATAGTATAACTGTCACAGGATTGATGGTCGGGGCAAGAGGATTCAAGAGGATACCAGGATTCTTAGCTACATTTTGGAATTTCTTAGATTTGACAGAGTGTATCTTTCTAAAATTTCCATCTTTGCCATTAGAGGATCAATTTCAATTTCAAGAAACCATTTTTACAAAATTTCTTTTTTATAGAATATACTTCAAGTACAATTTAAAATGTTTAAATGTATTTACAAAATGTATTTGATCAATTTCGAAAATTAATTGTCTGTATCACTTTGTCCTTGAGGCAATCCTCTAATGAGGAAAGTTTTATATAATAACTAGCCAATACGCTACGCCTAAATAAATGAAAATTAATGTGCTTTTATGTTGAGTTGAATAAGTAAAAGGAAAAATAATTATACATTTATATTTTTTAGATACCCCGTGCTGATTACCTGACGTTGCCCGGGAATCTACTTACCCCGATCTTCTTGACATAAATGAGCTGAAATACAAAAATTAATGTGTTTTATGTTTAGTTAAATAAGTAAAAGGAAAACATTTATATCGTATTTATTTTTAGACACCCCGTGCTGTTTACCCGGCGTTGTCCGAGAATCTACTCGTCCCGATCTTCTTGGCATAAATGAGCTGAAAGACAAACATTAATGAACTTCTTATGATTAATTGAATAAGTAAAATGAAACATAATTATAAATGAATATCGTAATTATTTTAAGATTCCCCGTGCTGATTACCCGGTGTTGTCTGGGAATCTACTTATCTCGATCTTTTCGGCATAAATGAGTTAAAAGACAAAATTCGTTATTGTGAGTTATCCGTAAAAGAATACCCGCCATGTGCTACTATGCTTGCACAGGAATCTACGCACTTGTCTCGATCTTCTTTACATCAATGAAAGACAAAAATGGTTATGTGAGTTATCCGTAACAGATAAACATATGCTGTCGCAGTCTTTTTTGTAGAGCTTTTTTAGATATTCAATTCTGTGTACATTAATTTTGTGTATATGTTATGGTTTAGACAGCGTAAGCCATTTAAGCGCCCAAAGAGCCACTTTTTTCACGTTTTTCACTAAAAAGGGCGACTTTTAAGGGTGTAGGAGTTGAGTATCACAACACTCTTATAGCCTATGTTCATCCCGGCAATCTCCTGAACATTTGCATAAAGCCCCATCACAATCGGATCAACGGTTGTCCTTGAGGCATAAAGTACGAACAAACAAATATTCATTTTTATATATTAAGAAGACTAGCTAATACCCGGCGTGCGCTGCTACTCCTAAATAAATGTTAATGTGTTTTTACCACCAGCCTTCACATGACATTTACATTGCTACATTTATTGTATCTTTAACTGTTTATAATTAGTATAGTGTATATCTATATTTGTCGAATATTTATTTGTATTTGTGCTGGTTGAGCGGAAGAGAGGGCCTTATGGCCTTAACTCTGCTAGAATAAATAAAGTATTATTATTATTATTATTATTATTATTATTATTAATATTATTATTATTATTCAGCTGCTATGCTTGCCCGGGAATCAGCTTATCCCGATCTAAAAATGGTTATTGTGAGTTATCCGTAAAAGATAAACATACGGTGTCGCGGACTTTTGTAGCTTTTTTTTTGAGATATTCAATTCCGTATACAATAATTTGGTGTATTTGTTATGGTTTAGGCAGCGTAAGCCATTTAAGCGGCAAAATAGGGACTTTATTTCACGTTTTTCACTACAAAGAGTGATTTTTAGGGGTGAAGGGGTTGAGTATTACAATTCTCTTATAGCATATGTTCATCCCCGGAAACTCCTCAACATTTTTAAAAAAGCCCCATCACAATCGGATGAACGGTATGACAGAGCACGCTTGTCCAGGAATGTACTTATCCCGATCTTCTTGGAATCAATGAAAGACAATAATGGTTATTGTGAGTTATCCGTAAAAGATAAACATATGCTGTCGCGGACGTTTGTAGAGTTTTTTGAGATATTCAATTCCGTATACAAGAATTTGGTGTATTTGTTATGGTTTAGGCAGCGTAAGCCATTTAAGCGGCAAAATAGGGACTTTATTTCACGTTTTTCACTACAAAGAGTGATTTTTAGGGGTGAAGGGGTTGAGTATTACAATTCTCTTATAGCATATGTTCATCCCCGGAAACTCCTCAACATTTTTAAAAAAGCCCCATCACGATCGGATGAACGGTATGACAGAGCACGCTTGTCCAGGAATGTACTTATCCCGATCTTCTTGGAATCAATGAAAGACAATAATGGTTATTGTGAGTTATCCGTAAAAGATAAACATATGCTGTCGCGGACTTTTTTGTAGAGTTTTTTTGTGATATTCAATTCCGTATACAAGAATTTGGTGTATTTGTTATGGTTTAGGCAGCGTAAGCCATTTAAGCGGCAAAATAGGGACTTTATTTCACGTTTTTCACTACAAAGAGTGATTTTTAGGGGTGAAGGGGTTGAGTATTACAATTCTCTTATAGCATATGTTCATCCCCGGAAACTCCTCAACATTTTTAAAAAAGCCCCATCACGATCGGATGAACGGTATGACAGAGCACGCTTGTCCAGGAATGTACTTATCCCGATCTTCTTGGAATCAATGAAAGACAATAATGGTTATTGTGAGTTATCCGTAAAAGATAAACATATGCTGTCGCGGACTTTTTTGTAGAGTTTTTTTGTGATATTCAATTCCGTATACAAGAATTTGGTGTATTTGTTATGGTTTAGGCAGCGTAAGCCATTTAAGCGGCAAAATAGGGACTTTATTTCACGTTTTTCACTACAAAGAGTGATTTTTAGCGGTGAAGGGGTTGAGTATTACAATTCTCTTATAGCATATGTTCATCCCCGGAAACTCAACATTTTTAAAAAAGCCCCATCACAATCGGATGAACGGTATGACAGAGCACGCTTGTCCAGGAATGTACTTATCCCGATCTTCTTGGAATCAATGAAAGACAATAATGGTTATTGTGAGTTATCCGTAAAAGATAAACATATGCTGTCGCGGACTTTTTTGTAGAGTTTTTTTGTGATATTCAATTCCGTATACAAGAATTTGGTGTATTTGTTATGGTTTAGGCAGCGTAAGCCATTTAAGCGGCAAAATAGGGACTTTATTTCACGTTTTTCACTACAAAGAGTGATTTTTAGGGGTGAAGGGGTTGAGTATTACAATTCTCTTATAGCCTATGTTCATCCCCGGAAACTCAACATTTTTAAAAAAGCCCCATCACAATCGGATGAACGGTATGACAGAGCACGCTTGTCCAGGAATGTACTTATCCCGATCTTCTTGGAATCAATGAAAGACAATAATGGTTATTGTGAGTTATCCGTAAAAGATAAACATATGCTATCGCGGACGTTTGTAGAGTTTTTTGAGATATTCAATTCCGTATACAAGAATTTGGTGTATTTGTTATGGTTTAGGCAGCGTAAGGCATTTAAGCGTGAAAATAGGGACTTTATTTCACGTTTTTCACTACAAAGGGTGATTTTTAGGGGTGAAGGGGTTGAGTATTACAACTCCATTATAGCCTATGTTCATCCCAGGAATCTCCTGAACATTTTGAAAAAAAAAACCCATCAAAATCAGATGAACGGTATGGCCGCGCATAAAGTACGAACAAACATTCATTTTTACACGCTTTATATTAGCTTGACCTCTATCTATCTATCTCTATCTATCTATCTATCTATCTATCTATCTATCTATCTATCTATCTATCTATCATCTATCTATCTATCTATCTATCTATCTATCTATCTATCTATCTATCTATCTATCTATCTATCTATCTATCTATCTATCTATCTATCTATCTATCTATCTATCTATCTATCTATCTATCTATCTATCTATCTATCTATCTATCTATCTATCTATCTATCTATCTATCTATCTATCTATCTATCTATCTATCTATCTATCTATCTATCTATCTATCTATCTATCTATCTATCTATCTATCTATCTATCTATCTATCTATCTATCTATCTATCTATCTATCTATCTATCTATCTATCTATCATCTATCTATCTATCTATCTATCTATCTATCTATCTATCTATCTATGTAACGGAATCTTTCAACGCGATTTTCACCCACTTAAAATCATCGGATCGAATTGAAACTTTGTATACTTGTAGAGGACCCGTGACAATACAATCATTTCATATTTATTTTCTAAAATCCTGGCCATAATCATCAGAAAATCAAAACACGTGTTTTTGTATCAATGTAACGGAATCTTTCAACGCGATTTTCACCCACTTAGAAACATTGGATCGACTTGAAACTTTGTATACGTGTAGAGGACCCGTAACAATACAATAATTTCATATTTTGTTTCTAAAATCCTGGCCAGAATCATCCGAAAATAAAAAAAAGTAAAACTGTTATAATACGTTGCGGACTTGTCGAGTTTTTAGTCAATCGTTGTAAGAGCTCAGTTGGTAGAGCAGTGAACTCTTAGTGGTATATAATTTCAGTAATCCATACGTCGGTGGTTCAAATCCAGCTGGGAGGGTTTTTTTTAATAGAAGAGTATTACTTTTAGCTCATACTACAATAGTATCGAAATTAAAGATATTTACATTTTTATCTTATTCTGTAAAATATTAAAACTAAAAAATAAATAATAGTTTTAAAAAACTAAAAGAACACGCTTTATTAGAAAACTAAAAAATGAAAAATAATTGTAATTTCCAATACGCTTGGGATAAAATAAATGGTCAACAAGAAAATCATCTCCAACACATATAGAATAAAATTAGAGTTATCAACAAAAAGAAAATAATTTTACCATCAAAAGCGTGGGGTTATTTTTTTTGATTTTTACATTTTCTTCTTAGAAAGCTTACTTTTACCAATATCTGTTTATTATCAAATATATTAATTGATATAGAGCACCCCACGCTTTTGATGGTAATATTATTTTCTTTTTGTTGATAACTCTAATTTTATTCTATATGTGTTGGAGATGATTTTTTTGTTGCCCATTTATTTTATCCCAAGCGTATTGGAAATTAAAATTATTTTTCATTTTTTAGTTTTCTAATAAAGCGTGTTCTTTTAGTTTTTTAAAACTATTATTTATTATATATTAGATTACGTTTTATCTGACATTATTAACGGGAGCGACGGGTGATGAATGTATATTTTAGAGCCTCGAAAATAGGATATTTGGAATGTATAATGGAGGAAGTTTCATGTTGAGGAACTCCATAATTTACTATATCGTGGTCCTAATATTAGCAGCGTTATTAAGTATAGCAGATTGACATGGGCAGGTCGAATGGGTTATGTGGAAATACCATCACAATTATTATTGGGAAACCCCTGGGGAAGAGATCACTAGAAATATCTAAGTGTAGATGGAAGGATAACATTTAAATGAGTATTACAGAAATGGATATCCAAGATCATGTGTTGCGGAAAGAGGTGCAAGAAGGATTTTAGAAAGGAAACTAGAAGGAAGAAGAAAGATTGAAAGACAGAATTTATTATGGTTGGATTGGGTTGAGGAAGACTTAAGACAACTGAAGGTTAAAAGATGGAGACAGAATGGGCAGACGTTATGAAGGAGGCCAAGGTTCTTAGAGGATCATAGAGTAAGGTGACCAGACGTCCCGATTTTTAACAATTTGTTCTGCGTCGTTTTAAAAAAGTCCCGATTAAAAAAAAAAGCGGAACGGAAAAAGGAATATACTTTTTTTTTTATTTTGAAACAATCCATGTTCCATACAATAATGCACTAAAAATTGTGGAATACGCGCTGTTCTTATCAGGAACTAATGCTACGACTGAACATGTTTTTTTTCTACGATAAATAAAATGTGGACATCAGAAAAGTCGCAATTGAGTGTTGAGACTTTGAAAGCCATTTTATGTGTGAACTATAATTTAACAAATTCTTGTGAAACATTTCGTGGCATGTTAAACGCCAAAGAATAAAATAATACCGGTACTATATATAATTTTTAATGTATTACATTTGTAAATTATAGTTATGTAGAAAATAAAATAAATATATTACAATACTATTTTTGCGTTCTATAATTTCTTTTGTTGCTCCATGTAGACATTTTAAATCAAGAACCCCCCCCCCCCTTCCCGGTCAATGGTGTCTCGCTTTACCGATGTTAAAATCTGGTCATCTTAGCCAAAGGAAGAAGAAGAGGGATATCCAATGATAAGAAGTGAATTCAGTTGGCTGAGGGTAGGGACCAATTGAGGGGCTTAGTGCGGGTGCTATAAGATATAGAGTTAGTTAATTTAAACTTTTGTGGACTATTGTTAAATTAAACATCAATGTTTCTACTTTAGACTAAGAACCATCTTTAAAATAACTGTGTATCAAATTTATAAATAAAATGTAGGCCTAAGATTTGTCTTAACATTAAGTCATAGAGTTCTGGTCCACTTTACTTTCATATTAAAAACTTTTTTTATGAAGTAAGATCATAATTGGACGATGTTATGCATCGACAGGCTAAGTTCCATTAAAAAAATTGATATCTTCTGTTGCATTGGCTCATGAAGTAAGTGTCGCACACTTTTAGCGCCAAATCTTTAAATATCGGCATAGCCTTATTATTAAAGAAAAATATAAACGCCATCAGTCTTATCAGATTCTAAGCTTTGTAACACACGGCTATGAAACCAGATCTTCATCAATGCTAATCTAAATTTTGTATCATGCAGCTAAGATGAAAGTCTACGGTTCCCCAATATATTTATAAACTTACTCACTATGCCAGAACAATATTTGCCAAATGTTCCCGCTGTTAAATTGTTGACGCATAACTGTCAAACAAGGAAATTAACGTGCAATATCCAGTATTGTTAGTTTGACGCTACAATAAATAACGAAGACTTGACTTAAACGTATTTTTCTCGAAACTTGGATAATGGCACAAAGCCGTTTGATGCATAACGCCGTTCAATGTAGTAATCATTGTTTGTTACCATTTATATATTTCAGATATTTATAGGCCTTATAGGCTAGATATCTGGAATATTTCGCGTACGAAAAATTCGAAAACGCGGTTTTTTTTTTTCAGATAGAATCTTAAACACCGTGGATACTATCAGAGAAATAAATGACTCTTTAATAAACTCTTGGAAATCACAGATAAAATCCCAGATGTAGCACCTCATCCCTTAGCTTCACGATTTGTTTCAATAGAAGTACTCGTTGTTAAACCAAATGGGAATAACTATAAAAAAAGCAAAAACTATAATATACAGATAATTAAATTGCATCATAATCCATAAATATCTTGAAAAAGACGAAAAAAAAAGTTTTTTTTTACATATCGGAAAAAAAAATTAATGGAAATAACACAATAGCTTGAGAAACTATATTGAGAAAGCAAAAACAAATAGAGATATTTGCTCGAGCAATGGGTTTTGCAATAGAACCCAATAGAATCCTTAGAGCATTACTAATTACACTGGTCAACATGATTTTTATCTCATGAGTACCAGAGCTTTACTTAATGCAGTTTTTTTTATCGTGTTTTCAAATATGTATTCGGAATTTCTCCATTGCCCACTTACTTACTTAGTCACTGGCACTATCGAACCCGTAAGTGCATGGCCGCGCGGACATAAACTCTCCATACATCCCTATCCTGAGCCAATGCTTTCCAATCATTCCCTGTATAATCTACTTCCCTCAAATCATAGTTAATGTTATTCTCCCACCTCATTCTTGGTCTACCAACTGGGCGTTTTCCCTCTGGCTTTCCTACAAGCAGCTTCCATGCAAGTCTTTCATTCCCCATACGTTCAACATGTCCTGCCCATCGCAGTATACGAGACTTAACTGTTCTTATTATATCTGGCTTCCTATAAAGACCATGTAGTTCATTGTTATGTAGTCTTCTCCATTCACCTGTCTGTTCATCTCTCTTTGGTCCAAAAATTTTCCTAATTACTTTATTCTCAAATACTCGTAATCTCCCTTCCTCCTTTAAAGTAAGAGTCCATGTTTCGCACCCATATAATATAACTGGTAGAATAATAGTTTTATATGTTTTCAGTTTAACGTTTTTTGAAAGGAGTTGGGACATCAAGAGTCTCTGTAATGCATAATAGCATCTCCATCACCCACAGTTTTTTTGTTTCAATTTCAATTAATGAATTTAAATAATTATTTTTTAATAAACGTTTTTTCGTCCATTTGTCCATTGAGCGATGAACACGGGGAACACTTTCATCAGTAGATTTCAGCTATGGAAAAGAGATATCAAGGCAAATTGAATCCTAATATGCTGGCCGATTATTGTAGGACCATCAAGAAGGATGCTCCACAGGCGAAATATAGTAGATATATATATTTCTTACTTTCTTACTTTCTAGGTGAGTCCGAATGTTCGAATATTGTGTAGTTACGAATGTAGAAAATATAAAAGTGTTTGAAATTATAAAAACCTGTCTCTCGGAAACCTTGCGTAATGGAGAAAAACCGATATCATATTTGAATTCAGGAGAAAAAAATACTATCAGAATCACATATTTTTCTTTCTGAGACAAAAAAAAAAAATGTTTTTTTTTGTTGCTCAGTGTTACTCTTTCGTTTTCTGTCATCATTTACACGAAATTTAACACATGACAATCGTTTACAATGGAAACAATTTTTTTTTTCTAAGAAGTTGGCAAAATTACATCAAAGAAAAACAATATGACATGTGAAGATGCTATACAGACAATAGGTATGTTTTTAATAATGCATAAATCTTTAGACAATTTCTCCATGTAATTACTAGATGAATAATTAGAAAACACGTACCGGTAATACATTTGATATGTCTAGTATAAGATACTGAAATGGCTGAATATTAATTTCTTCTGAATTCCGGAACTGTGTATCTTTTACAACGACTGGCATTTCTTGTACCTTATTAAACATAGTTTCAAATCCAGTAATTTAATTATTATTTTCCTGACACACTGAAATTTTAAACATTTGTAAACAATTTCGTTATGTTTGAATGTACCGTACGCAGACGATGCTGGCTTTAGGTAATTAATCTATCACGCAGGCGAAGAAAATCTTGTTCATTCCAAATTTAGTATAAAATTATATAAAAATCTATAGTTTTAGATTTGACAATTTAACATTATGGTAATGCTAGTAAACGTAGCTTATGTATAAAAAGACAATCGTCGTAAACAAGGAAAATAACAATAAAAAAGTCACGACCATCTGGATCAGTTTTGCGATAATTTGGGAGATTCCGTAAAAGAAAAAGAGGCTCCATAAAAGGAAATATATATAATAACAA
Organism: Diploptera punctata; assembly: GCA_030220185.1. Taxonomy (NCBI): domain Eukaryota; kingdom Metazoa; phylum Arthropoda; class Insecta; order Blattodea; family Blaberidae; genus Diploptera; species Diploptera punctata. The sequence continues at coordinate 45,237 of JASPKZ010009388.1, forward strand.
GAAACAGTGGAAAGGACATGTATAAAGAGTGTAGATTACCAAAGAAAATTTTACATTATTTTCCAAGATGAAGATATATTGGACGCCCTCGGAAGAGACGGTCTTAGATCTATTAGTGAAGACGGAACAGGCAATCAATGCCTAAACCAAGAAGTGAAGAAGAAGAAGAATATGAACAAGTGCCTCTATAGGCATAACACCTGAAGAAAACATTCACTTCCATATAACTTTGGAGTAATTAACACGTGCAAGCTCTTTAGTATTGAAAGCCCAGTAAGTATTAATAATGAAGACCTAATAAATAAATAAATAAATAAATAAATAAATAAATAAATAAATAAATAAATAAATAAATAAATAAATAAATAAATAAATAAATAAATAAATAAATAAATAAATAAATAAATTAATAATAATAATAATCAAACATAATGTATTAGGTATTTGCCTGTTCCGATCTCACATCTGTTCAGCCCAGCGCTTTCTTGGTCTTCCTACCGATCTTCGTCCTCCAGGATTATACATCAGTGCCATCTTTGGTATCCTATCCTCCGTCATTCTTTGCAATTGTTCCTGCCTTCTATTTGTTCTACTTTTAGTTCCTCTCTAATATTCTCATTTCTAATATGTTCTTCTCTTATACAATCGATCACAGCCCATAGGAATCTCATTTCCGCTGCCTGAATTTTACATTTTTTTCGTTTTCCTTCAGGACCCAGGTCTCACTCCCATACATCGCCACTGGTAGTGCCATCGTCGAGTAAAATCTTAGCTGCGTCTCCTTTCTTACTTTGTTCCTCAGTGTTCGTTTGATTGTCCCACAAATGTGTTGACATTTCTGTATTTTCTTATTTATATCTTCTTATTCTTCTTCTTCGTAAGTTATATCGCAGCCCAAATACTTGAAGTGTGAAACCTGTTCCAACACTTTATCTTCTATTACTATTTTTGTTCTTACTGGGTACTTTCCATGGAACGCCATTACTTTAGTTTTTCATTTTGAAATTATCATATTATATTTCATCATCAACATCATCATCATAAGACATTCACGAATTTAGACCATTTGTTGACCTGTTTCGGCCCTCAAGAGAAACACCATCCATATGTCTTTTGAGTGGACGTCCTGGTCTTCTTCTTCCTGCAGGTTGATATCTTAACATTTGTTTGGGTATCCTGTGATCTTCCATTCGTTGAACATGTTGCATCCATCTTGACTTATAATCATAAATTTTGTTTTCTAAAGGTTCCATGTGTAATTCTTCTAAGATGTCTTTTTTTTTTTGTGATCTAGTAGTGTGTATCCTGCAGTCCTCCGAAGGTATCTCATTTCAGCAGATCTAAATCTCTGTATATCCTTCTGCTTCAAAGTCCATACTTCGCTACCATACAAAAGAGTTGGAAGAGCCAGTGTTTTATACACTTTTAGTCTTGAATGTTTTTGGACTAACTGTGTCTTGAAGATAGAATTTATTAACCCTAAAATTCTTAAAAAAATAGATATTTTTGCATTTACATCCTTTTTTTTTCATATGAGATATTGCATCCTAGATATGTAAAATTATCACCTGCTCCAACATTTTATTGTCAAGTACAATTTTACTTCTGACAGGATCTAGACCTTGAAATGCCATAATTTTTGTTTTCTCTGTGTAGATATCTTCAATCCATATTCTTCTGTATTATATTTCTTACATATATTATTTAATTGATATACTGGTTTTTGTAGCCTGTCCTCTCTGTCGTAAATTAATACTGTATCATATGCAAAACATAATGCATTCATTGTTTTATTTCTCCAATTTTTAATCCCTTATGAACTAATGTTTCCATTAATCAAGAATGTCGTCTAAATAAATAAATAATAAATATATATCAAAATATATAATAAATATATATCTAAATAAATACATAAATAAAACATGAATAAAACGGACACATGTATAATACTATGGAACAGAAGTTATATAAAATTAAATTATTATTCTGGAATCTTGATGACAATTTTTTACTTCGATTTGTTTGAATTCTATCTTTATACACCATTATACCTTTTTAAAATCAATGTTTCGTCTGAATAAGTATTTTTCAGGGAAACACTTTTTAAATCTAGAGGATACACTGTTCTTATAAGGTAAAACAAAACACAATTATAACTCGAAAGTTATTTGAGTCATGATTTACCAACTTCATTGAACACAGATATAAAGGTTGTTTTATTTAAGGAAGCTCTTTAATAACTAAGATTATGAATGTCACAGTTAAAATTTGCGCGTGAAAGGGTTGATAAATTTTGCTCAGACGCCTCGTTTTTTAAACACCTGATTTTCTTATACAAGCTGTAGAAGTACGACACGGGATCTATTGCTTCAGATCCCTTCTGAAGGAACCTTTACTACGTGAAAAATCTATCGCCCCGTTCAGGTTTGAACCCGCGAACTTTATAACCAAAGATGAGCAAGGTAACACTAGCCCACCGGGATATATATATCCATCCATAATAATTCTGCCCGAGGGCAGGTTTTTCACTGCAACCATAGCATTTTCATGCTATGCTTGCAGCTTTACTAGGGAATTGTAGGTGTGGTAGCTTCCCGTTGCTTTCCACACCGGTGAAGGATGATGAAGATGATGATAAGAATAATGATGATGATGACCATATGATTTCGGGGACCGTTTGGGCCTTAAAGTTTTCCTGACATTTGTCTTACAGGTGAGGAAAAACTGCCCCGACCGGGGATCGAAACCCGGGCCCGCTGCGTGACAAGGCAGCACGCTACCTCGAGACCACAGCGGTGGACTATATATATATATATATATATATATATATATATATATATACACACACACTAAAACATTTATTCCCCCAGTTATACTATATGAATGCAAAACGTGGACTCTTACTTTACGAGAAAAAAGGAGATTACGAATATTTAAAAATAAAGTTCTTAGAAACAATTTTGGACCAAAGAGAGGTGAACAGTCAGGTGAATGGAGAAGACTACATACCAGTGGGCAACATGGTCTTCATAGGAAACCAGATGTACGAGTAATACGTTAAGTCTCGTAGACTGCGATGGGTAGAATATGTGGCACGATTGGAGAATGAAGGAGGTGCATGGAAGCTTCTTGTAGGAAAACCAGAGGGAAAACGCCCAGTTGGTAGACCAAGAATGAGGTGGGAGAATAACATTAACCATTATTTTAGGGAAATGGATCATACAGAGGATGATTGGAAAATCATTAGTTCAGTATAGGGAAGTATGGAGAGCTTATGTCCGCGTGGTCATGAACTTACGGGTTCGAAAATGCCAGTGAGTTACTTTATATATATAAAATAACTCACTGGTAGGAATCTTCCACAAAGCAGCCAATAAGCATTTAGTTATATTGGTAAATTCCAACTCCATGGCGCGATAGGCTTAGAAGATCTTTGGCCTACCACTCGGCTGCTGCCCTAACATTCGCACGTGCTAATCACAGAGATGGAGGACGATCATCTAGCCAGTATAGGAGTGATCAGCATTTCGGATCCCCTAGCCGTTATATTTTATTTTCTTAACATCGAGCCGCTATTTATTGTAATTTACCAAATTCTCCACAATTCTGGGTGGTCATCGATCCCATACTGGCTGAAATACATGAGACAATTTTTTCTCCTACGGGAACTCGAACCCGTAGCTCTGCACCAAGGCATGATACCTTAAATCGCTCGGCTACGGCGCGGGAGATTGGGTAAATTGTTCATGTTTAATGAAAGGGAATGCTGTGCCGGAGACTATCGTATGTCTTCTTCTTCTTTTTCGTCACGGTTTAGGCTCATTTACTAGCCTGTTCCAGCTCCAAATTGCTGCTGTTTTCATCTTTTCTTTGGTCTTCCCAAACTTCTTCTTACTCGCGGTGAATAGCTGTATGCTGCTTTTGGTATTCTATTCTCGTCATCCTTGCTAAGTCTTCTTTCCAGTTTGTTCTGTGTTTAATTATTGTTGTGTTTAATTCCTCTTCCTTTAGTTGCTGTCTTTTTTCTGTGTTGTGTCTTTTGTCTGTTATTTGATATCCTGCTATTGATCTGAGGAATTTCATTTCAGCAGCTTGTATCCTGGTAGATTGTTGTGTTGTCACTGTCCATGTTTCGGATCCGTAAGTAATAATAGGAACTACGATACTATCGTATGTGTCTTTAAAATTTAAAATATTTTAATTTTCAGGATGGGGAGCATATCATCGCGGAATTATGTGTGTATGCAGCATGGCTTTATTAGTGGAAGGAATAACGGTAATGAACGTCTTTTTTGGTCTTCCCCTATCAAGGGTGCAACTTCCAATGGAACTGATGAACACATCTGATGGTTTTGACGGCCCCCGTCGTATTTATGCAACGGTATATAAGTTTAGTAGTTCAGGAATTCCTAAAAAACGTTAGTTAGACTGAGACGAATGTGTCTAAAAGGGGCTCAGAAGAGTAGTGGTGCGTGTAGGCAAAACACTTTCAGGACACTTGAGTGAAATCCAGAATGGGTTGAAGCAAGGAGAGTGCAACTATCTCCTACTACTATTTAATTTTGTACTAGAGCAATGCCATTTAAAAATCTTTAGAGGAATTGAGGAACTAAGGCTATACAAACTGAATGGTATTAATAAGCTGTTAGTGTTATGGCTGATGACTGTAAAGTACTAGTGGCCGATTAGCGAGGGAGATTAATAAAGGCAAACAAGCACCACACTATTGAGTAAACACGAAGAAAGAATTAGGACTGGAATTTAAATATCAGTAAAACTAAATATATGGTCACACGTAGAAATGCATTATATAATGGAAATGGACAGCTAATGAGAAATGAGAGAAATTTTGAGGAAGCGGCTGAATTCAAATACCTAGGAACGATAATCACAAATAGGAATGAGATGCACAAAGAAATTAAACATAGGCTCAATTCTGGAAATGCGTGCTATTATGCATTGCAGAGACTCTTGATGTCCCAACTCCTTTCAAAAAACATTAAACTGAAAATATATAAAACTATTATTCTACCAGTTATATTATATGGATGCGAAACATGGACTCTTACTTTAAGGGAGGAAATGAGATTACGAGTTTGTGAGAATATAGTTCTTAGGACAATTTTTGGACCAAAGAGAGATGAACAGACAGGTGAATGGAGAATACTACATAACAATGAACTACATGGTTTTTATAGGAAGCCAGATATAATAAGAACAGTTAAGTCTCGTAGAGTATGATAGGCAGGACATGTTGCGCGTATGGAGAATGAAAGACTTGCATGGAAGCTTCATGTAGGAAAGCCATAGGGAAAACTCCCAGTTGGTAGACCAAGAATGAGGTCGGAGAATAACATTAACTATGATTTGAGGAAAGTGGATTATACAGGGTATGATTGGAAAGGATTAGCTCAGGATAGGGATGTATGGAGAGCTTATGTCCGCGCGGCCAAGAACCTATGGGTTCGATAGTGCCAGTGAGTAAGTAAGTAAGTAAGTAAGTAAGTAAGTAAGTAAGTAAGTAAGTAAGTAAGTAAAATGTATATGGCTGCTCCTATTAAAAGAGGCTTCAAATGTTGTCAAAATCAGAGAGCAATTTATAAGATTTCTTATTTCATTAAATACAATTCTTGCTTTACATTGACCTGATGTATTATTTAGCTCAAACCAATTTACTCGAATTAGTAACTCCAACTCTTCCTCCCGGGCGTTGGTTTTAAGTTATGAAGTTCCGAAGTGGTTTCGCGAAGTAGACTACGGAGAAAAAAAACACACAGTTGGCCTAGGTAGTATAGGGCTTTGTTCGAGGTATCCCTAGGGGTGGTAGTGGGTCCAACTGTTTACGTTGGGGGGGGGGTGTACAGAGCTTTTATGTGGATCGACTTAACACAATTATCCTTAATTTAGATAATTATTCCAGAGAAGAAATTTTAATAAATCAAGGAGTTCGACAAGGGTGTACATTATCACCTACATTGTTTAATATATATTTTGACGATGTTATACGAAAATGGAAACAATCAAGTCTAATAGGAATACAAATTAATAAGGAAATGTATATGAATATTTTAATGTATGCAGACGATCTGTTAATTATACAGAAGTCAGAGGATGACTTACAAAGAGCCATTTATATGTTGAATCAATTAGGACTCTATTATAATCTCAAAGTCTCAACTTCAAAAACTAAAATTATGTCTTTTAAGGGCAAAGTGCCAGTCAGAGTAAAAATAGTGATCAATAATGAAATAATAGCACACTTTAACTATCTTGGTTCAGATATAACATATAGCTATGCTTGGGATATACATAATAAATTAAACCGATATCAAATGATGTGTGGCACCATAAGAAGAACCCTCCGAATGACTCGAAGAGAAACTCAGCTCAGGTTTTATAAAATTATGGCTGTTCCTGTTCTTTTATATGGATCTGAATCTAGGGTACTTACAAAAAAAAAGATATCTCAGACATTCAAGCCACTGAAATGAAATTTTTAAGATCTGTAAAAGGATGTACACGCATGGATAGATTACACAATGAATCAATAAGAAATGAACTGGAGATATTTTCAATAGTTGATAAACCAGAAGAGCACAAATACCAATGGAAAGAACGCTTGGACAGAATGGACAATATAAGATTACCCAAAAAGGTCAACACTTACAAACCACATGGGAAAAGCTCTTTGGGATGGCCAAGGATACGACATACTTGAGACCGGAACAGGTCACATTGACCTAATCATAGAAAGGAAGAAGAAGAAGAAGAAGAAGATGATGATGACTTAGCATAATATACTGTACAGGTTAGTTTTTCCCTTCCGTCCCCGCTCTCCAACGCACTCTCCTGCGCTGAACAGCTCAGCAACTACAATGAGTAACAAAATTGTTCTCATGTTTTGAAATGCTGAAAGAATATAGGCCTACCTAGTTAAATAAATAGTGTTTGTATTAACCTAATAGGAACATTTCTTTTTATGTTTTAATTCATTCATTTTATATATTTCTGTGAGTTTAGTTTGAGGTGAGTTTTGACGACCAGTTTATTGACCTTTCGCGGTCCGGATCTTTACCTTCCGCGCGCCAGTTGCCGACCGTTGGTGTAAAGGGAATGGTTCTGTGAAAAACTGAACATAAATATCAATCTATAGTTTAAAAAAGGAATATACCTTTACTAAGTGTTATGAATAGGGCTAGGATTTTTATGTAATAAAGGTAAGTTTGCAATACAGAGAGTAGCCTATATATTATTCAATTGTTTGTGTGTGAAACGAAAACAAAAGACAGTCAGAAGTCTAACTTCTCATTATACTTTTAAACTGTTAGTGTGTGAAACAAAACAAACTATATTCATAAGTTTACTTCTCATTATACTACGTTGCAATCTTAACTTTAATACATGAAAATTCTCCTAGCCCCTAACCCTAGTTATGATAAATGCAGGTCTATGTTGCAGGGCTGGCATTTGGAGGTTTCGTATTCAGTAGTATGTGCGACACCATAGGTAGGAAAGCTGCTATCACAACTACCAACATCTTCGTCTTTATGGGGCTTCTGGGGACTAGTTTCTCTGCGACTCCAGCTATGTTCGGCATTTTTATACTCATACTCGGAATGGGGTAAGTTGATAACGGGAGACAGGCTGTAAAACCGTACCTTAAGTTGGTAGACATCATTTTTCAGTACAGAAACATAAAGCGAATCAGGATAAGGTATTAGGTTTGAGATCTGTTAGATTACTTCTTGAACTACACAAAATATAGCTTCAAGGCTCCCAATGATGTGCAAACATCTTTTATCATTAGAAAAAGGATTGTGAGGTGCGGCACCTTTCCAAAAATATAGCTGTTTTCATACCAATAGCTGAATATATGTATTTGGGGGGATAAAATGAAGCGAAATAAATACAATTTGTTGCACATTTTTGCGATTTTCGTGAGATTACTACATTTAGCCCCTTTTTTCCCTCTTTTTCTATGATTTAGCACCTTTTGCTCCACTCTTCTCTGCGTTTTTAAAAGATTGGACAGAAGAATGTATATTTTTCTTCTTGAACAGATTTTTAAAATCTCAATCAGAAGTCAACAATATTAAATACATATTAAAATATAATTTATGTAATTTATACCCCAGAAACAATGGACATTCTGCAGTCTGAAGACAATAATACTAAATAATAAATATTAAAATATAATTTATGTAAACCACCAGTAATTTATATCCCAGCAACAATGGCCAATCTGCAGCTGTGAAGTCAAATTTAAATTTCAACAGTGTTGCTGTAACAGTTTAATATAAGTTCAGTTAGTACTGGCAATAATTTAACAGTTTTCTATCTCCGGCTTGTTGGTTGTGTTTTGCTAGACTGAACCACAGCATATTTTTATTAGTATTACAGCTGGATTTTCACAACAATAACATGTCGAATGTTAATAAGGATAAGTTGTACGCAGTTTCAGAATAATTCAAAACGCAATTTATCGAAACTGATGGCATCATTCTTCAATATTCCATCTGATAAGTAAATATTGCAATAAACTAAACAACTATGGATTATCTCTTTGGACTCTATAAAGAAGAAAAATTTGGTGCAACATTATGTGCATATTATATAGACTGAGTTCATGTTACTGGTTTAAACCTTAATTCAATTGTTTCAGCAGCACATTTTTTTAATGTATTTTCAGAACCTTTCTCCCTTTATTACCAAAATTTGCACCTTAAAATCCTTTCCCTATTTATCAGCATTCAAATCAAATCCTGCACACATCTGCCAACCCCAACTTAAGTTGGCAGTATATCATTGGACCAAGCCCTTATTGCAGGTCTAGGGACGATACCCTCTGTAGACGTTGTCGCAGAGAGCACGAAACCCTTGCACACGTCCTTGGGGCCTGTCCGTTTGGAGAATCACTGAGAAACATTTGGCACCACACTATTCGAAATATGATGGCAGAAGCCTTGCGAGATTTTGGATACACAGTTTATGAGGAAGTTCATGGTGTGGCAACTAATGGGAGTAACAGACGAATAAATATTATTGCATTTAGACCATCTTCTAAAATTGGTATGATATTAGATCCCACAATTCGTTTTGAGACTCATAGTGGCCAACCTGAGGAAGTTGACTCTGAAAAGAAAGCCATATATGAGCCAACAATTGACTATTACATAGATAAATACCAACTAGATAGTATAACTGTTACAGGATTGATGATCGGGGCAAGAGGTACAATACCAGGATTCCTAGCCAAATTTTGGAATTCCTTAGATTTGGACAGGGTGTATCTTTCTAAAATTGCGATCGCTGCCATTAGAGGATCAATTTCAATTTTAAGAAACCATTTTTACAAAATTTCTACTTTGTAGTATGTATACTTCAATTAGGTCTATAATTTGAAATTTTTTAAATGTATTTACAAAATGTATTTCATAAATTCAAAAAAAAAAAATTGTCTGTATCACTTTGTCCTTGAGGCAATCCTCTAATGAGGAAAGTTGTATGTAATAAAAAATATATAAAAATTCTATTCATTTTAAGTAACTAAATGCTATTATTCTATACTTTTAAGTAATTGAACTGCAACATATCATATAGTCAGTGTGGGGAGGATGACATGTGGTCATAATTTCGGATCCCCCAGTCGTTATAGCTGGTTTTTACAACCTGGAGTCACTGTTTATTATAGCTACCAAAATTCTTCAGGATGCTGGGTAGATACCGGTCCCAAACTGTCCGAAATTCTTCTGGATGCTGGGTGGACACCGGTCCCAAACTGACCGAAATTCCATAAGAAAAAACTTCCCCCCATGGAGACTTGAACCAGTGCAAGTCCGGTAGCTCTGCGCCAAGGCATCTTGCCTTAACCACTCGGATACGGTGCGGTCTTTCTATATAAGATGACATAAAATTCTGTACGTTGCAATATATAAATACGTTTTACAATTTCATTTCAAAATTATCATATCATATATAAACTTCACTTTCAATCCTTGTAACACAAATAATTCTGAATAAGGTAAAGTCAGGTAAACCCGCGATACCGTATTTTACGGACTATAAGACGATACGGACTATAGGACGCACCTAAATTTTTAAGATTTTTTTAAAATAACATTTTTACCATTTTTATTATTAGATTGCAAAGCCAGACTAAAAAAATTCTTAGTTTATAAAACCGTTCTGATCTTTAAAATCCCCGAAAATCGTCATCTGAACTTTCTTCTTCTTCTTCTTCTTCTTCTTCGTCATCGCTGTCCTCTTCATGTACAAGATGGCCTTCACTGCCATCGAGAGCATTACTTACGCCACACTTCTTGAAAGATTTAATAATAATGTCTTCTCTCACCACGACTGTTTTATCCACTGACACCCTTGTTTGATTGTATGTCGTTTTAAAGCTCCCTTCGGCGTGAATTTATGATGGGTTTCATCCATCATCCATTTGTTCAAGTTTACTGGCATCGTAGACTGCAATGACGCATCATAGGCTAGACAGTGTTCTGGTTTTGTGATGGCGGGGCGGGAGGAAGACAATGTCAGCTAGTTTGTGAATCCCCGCAACTCAGGTTCGTCGCATCGGTGCACTGCTGCTGCAAGTTGAATCCAATGTTGTCAGATAGAGATAATTCCCGCGACATCAAATATATGACCATTTTTAAGACTGGCGGGAATTTTAAATCAAACACCGGACATTTTTATATTAATTTCGTGTATAAGACGCACCTGAATTTTTGAGGTAAGTTTTCGAAAAAAAATTGCGTCTTATAGTCCGTAAAATACGGTACGTATAAACTCGCCAAGCTTTACTATATCTGTGGGTTTCAGTATGTCAGGTCACCGCCCATCATCTTGGGTCTGGATTTTTGTCTTTTGCTTGAGATGTCCTGTGCTGTCTACAGGGGTAGTCCTGACATCCTGCTATCCACAGATGTGTAGTGTATGTAGGAAAGTATCACGAAATTATCCGTATCACGAGTTTACTTGAGTTTACCCTACGAGTGTTTTAACAAGCATTATTTTCACATTTTAGTGTTGGAGCTTACTCCGCAACATGCAGAATTTACGTAGCAGAGATATTGCCACAAAACAAGAGAGCTTCAAGTCTTGTACTCTTGGACATGTTTTGGGCCATAGGTCATCTTTTAAGCATTGGTAAGTTTATAGTTAAGGTGAGAGATTCTCAGGATTTTATCTACATCTTTTCCGAGCTAAGTTCCAGTTGTAATGTAAACAAACCAGGTGTATGGACTGCGTTTTCATTAGTTGAATAAGTGTTTTACCTTTAAGCGTGTAAGAAAATGTAGTTGGCTCCCAATCACTTTGTTAGGAGAGAACTCCAAAAGATTGGGATGGGTTGGGTATGGGAAAAAGGGACTGAAAATCGCAAGAATGCGTGGAGAAAAATAAGGAGGAGGTACTTAGATATAAACCGACAAAATATTTTGGCCGAATGTGCGGAAAAACGATCATTGTTTTTACAAGAGACCTAAAACAAGTTTGGGGAAAATAATCTTATATACTCAATCTAGGATTTAAAGAGATATCAGGGCTTGCTTGGTTCAGGTTAGGGGCATGGAAATTTTTAAAAATTAGCGACGATCACGATATGAGAATATGTCCAATGTGCGGGAGCTTTGAATACAAGATACATATATTAGGAAAATGTAACGATTTGGAATATTGGAGGCGTCAGTTATTACCGGAAAGATTTCTAAATTCAAATCGTGAAAGATTGGCATGCTACGAGTTATTGGTAAGCCCAGAAAATTGGATAAACTTGGGTAGATTTCTGTACAAAACGCGGAAAATAAGAACAACACCCATTCATGAATAAATAAATATGTTAACAAATTGCAATCCCATTACTTCTTAATAATTCTAATTAACTAAGTTAATGTATAATGTAATAGTATTGTTATCTAATTGTAATATTATTGTGTTTTCTTTTTTTGTTTTAAGTATATTATTATCAAACATCAACTTATTGTAACGGACTGTCAACAGCACGTACGGCTTACTGCCCGTGCGAACCATATTTGTAAATAACATCTGGCCATTATCATCATCCTTATCATTATCATCATCATCCTTCACCGGTGTGAAAAGCAACGGGAAGCTACCACACCTACAATTCCCTAGTAAAGCTGCAAAGCATAGCATGGAAATGCTATGATTGCAGTGAAAGACCTGTCTTTGGGCAGAATTACTATGGATGGATGGAACTCTAGATTGACTCAAATATGTTTAAATAATAATTATATACCATGTATATTTATGTTTATTGTAATTTAGATGTGAGAATGATTTTGTATTTTTTTTAACTGGTTGAGTGGTTGACAAGGCCTTACGGCCTTAATTCTGCAATAAATTAAAGTTATTATTAATAATCAGTCCACCACTGTGGTCTCGAGGTAGCGTGCTGCCTTGTCATGCAGCGGGCCCGGGTTCAATCCCCGGTCGGGGCAGTTTTGGGTGAGGTTTTTATCGGGGTTTTTCCTCGCCTGTAAGACAAATGTCAGGAAAACTTTAAGGCCCAAACGGTCCCCGAAATCATATGGCCATCATCATCATCATCCTTCACCGGTGTGGAAAGCAACGGGAAGCTACCACACCTACAATTCCCTAGCAAAGCTGCAAGCATAGCATGGAAATGCTATGATTGCAGTGAAGGACCTGCCTTCGGGCAGAATTACTATGGATGGATGGATTAATAATCAAGGAGCAGGCATCAGAGAGAGCAACGGTCTTGTGGTATTTTGTGTGTAGGGGAAAAGGTGCGTTTCCGGACAAGAGTAGCTATGCTAAATGAACCGTCATTTCCCCACTACACGTCCTCAAAGTATGTAAAAGGAATTTAGTTAACCCTGTATTGTGATTAATGGTTTTACAGGTCTCTACACGTTGATGGTGCCGCAAATAATAAAGCAAGCGACTACAGCTTCAAGACTCAAGTTTTTTACTTGGCGCATTCCGTTAGCAATAGCGAGCACTCTGTCCCTCATGGTGGCATGTTCTTTGGCGTTTCTAGGCACGAGTCCTCGTTACTTACTCGCAATGGAGCGTGTGAACGAGGCAGAAACCGTCTTCATGCACATGTATACAATCAACCACAACAAACATACCTGCACGTTCAAGGTACAGAATATTGTCAAACCCATTATCACCACTCTTATGTTACTAGTTGTTAAAGCACAACAAGGTAAGGTAGTTACAGATGGATTAGTGGTTAGTATTGTTGGGCCATCGGATCTGTGCAGTTTTAGCGCTGTCGTCGTTTTAATAAAAGTTAACGCTTGTACTCTCTGCATTCCACGCGCTTCTCTTCCATCACGTCAAACAGCAGGGATGTTGCCAAACTTCCCCCAAATAGTGTCATGGCTTTTGAATACTGAATGATGTAAGCTTAATTTTTATTGATTTATAGGAAACATATTGACACGTTTGTTAATCTTGATCGCAAAATGCTATTACTTTCTTAATAATATTTCTTTTACCACTGCAGTATTCATGATGGGTTGACAAAACTGTACTATCATCATCAACAACAAGGATTAAGCCCAATGGCCTGTTTCTATCTCATTATAGGTCGAATTGGTCCTTCCATCTCTTCAATGGTATTCCCAACAATATTCTCCCTTTTGGTTCTTCTTGGTATGCGCTGTTCATTCATTCGTAATACGTGCTGAAGATAAGCATTTTGATAGTATTTTATTCTTTCACAGAGATTAAATATATTAAGTTCTGTTCTTATATCTTCGTTTTTCTTTTTATCGGTCCTTTGGTATCCTGCTATTACTCTCAACATCTTCATTTCTGCAGCCTCTATTTGTTTACTATCTGCCTTTATTAATGTCCAGGTTTTACATCCATAGATAAGAGATGGAACTGCCAATACTTTGTAAAATTTTAAAATAGTTTTTTTCTAGTTTATTTCAATAAAGTACGTTTAATTGTGCCACATAGATAATTGAATCGTTGTATTGTAATGTGTTTATCTAAATTTCTGTCATTACCTAAATTACAACCCAAATAATTAAAATTCTGAACTTGGTCTATAATTACTTATTATTGTTTATCACTATTTTTTGTTCTTATTGCACATTTTCCTTTCAGAGCTAATATTTTTGTTTTAGATGTAGATATTCTTAAATTGTATTTTAGAGAGATATTATTTAAAGTATAAAGGAATTGTTGCAAAGCATTTTCTGATGCTGTCATTATTACCTGATTGTCTGCAAAAACAGAATTGTCAATACACTATTTATATTAATTTGTTCTTGCCATTCATTTATGACATGGTCCAAGTATAAATTAAATAATACGGGTGACAACGGACACCCTTGTCTTACTCCCTGGTTTATTTCTATTTTTTTGTTTACTAATTTTATCTCCGCAGTCTATTTTTAAATATATATAGGCCTATATATAAACTCTGAATGTCTCTTATAAGGTGTTGAGGAATTCCTTTAATTTATAATATGTTCCATAATTTATTTCTACTTACACTAACAAATGCTTTAGTATAATCAGTATAAAAGCTATATACGTGGGCAAATTAAATTCTTTTCTTTTTTCTATCAATTGGGCCATTGTAAAAACGCAATCTATAGTTGACCTACCCTTTCTAAATCCATTTTGTACAAAACTGGACTACAAGTTCAAATAAATAATCTATCCCGCATGCAGGCGCAAAATAGTGAGCAGTGAGAAGTGTGAAAGGGAGAGATAGAAAAGAGAGAGAGGTAGAAATTCAGGGAGGGAAATTATTTACCTAGGCAGAAAAGGAATTGGGATTCAGTTCGCATATCTTACGAGGACACAGATCTAATGGCCAGACAATATCTTCGTCTTTGTTTCCGAGATTGGCGGGTTCAAATCCGGACGGCGTTGATGGATTTTTCACATAAAGTCATGAGGACAGCATGCTTCGGAAGGAAAGAAAAGCCTTGAATCCTAGATTTATTGCAATAAAAATTAATCAAGTCCTAGATTTACTGCACGTAAAATAACCTTAAGCTCTAAAAAGAGGCTTCTGGGCAAAATTTGTCGGCCCTTTCACTCAGCCATAACTAATAATTGCTACATTTTATCTTAGAAACAATGAATGTTCAAGTTGTCTAAAAGTATACAACAATTGAAATTTACAAACAGCATAAGCATGAATTATCAAATGTGTAGTTCGAATGAATCTGTTCATAATTTACTATATTCAATGTATTTGTTGGAGAGTCAGTCACTGCAAAATAATGCTCCGACCTGTTCAGAATATTAAAAAAGAGGAGATTTCTTTATCACAAAGGCAGGAGGTGATAAAGATAAATCGATAAAGAGCGAGGTGAAACACGACTGTCATTGGTTGTAAAACAAAATTCATCGAAACGTGATTGGTCATTGACTCCCATTTGGGGCATGAGTTAAATAATATGTTAATTATAAAATTGGTACCTGATAAGTCAGTCGTCCTCAACTAAATTATTAAACTTCATAAAGTTATTCCAATATGGAGGCCTTTCAAAAACAATGTTTCATCTTCTGCATTTTAACCAGTTCAAACCGGGGTCGTGGTTTAGACTTCGGTTGAGAAATCCACCCATTGCGTCGGCGCTTTACGCTCGGCGTGATACTGGTTTCATATGGAGCGTATATCGTACTTCCCAGGATTATATTGTCAGTTATTGTACTCTGTGGTCCTTCACACTTTTTTATCAGCTAATTGATTATCCTGCGGTTCTCAATGAGTACTGGGTATAGTTCCTGTGTAAATCGAAAATTAACTTAGGTAATTTAACATTGACAAAGCTTTGCCTTAACAAAACTAAGTTCATATCAATTCGATGAAAGTTAAAAATTAAATTTTACCTGTTAGTAGGTGCCGTCGTCCTCAACTTTGTTAAAATATTGTATATAAAATTAACTGGAGCGCATTCGGAAGTTATCTTCCATCTTCTGAAGGTTGAGTTTCCGCTATTTGTTGTTGTTGTGACGGTGATGTATACTTCAACTGTTTGTAGCAGCAACTGACTTGTTTTTGACGATCTCGTGTAATGGGTGTGACTGGGGTGCGTTGTCATTGAGAAGTGAGGTGTTGTTTGTTTTCTTTATAATTTCGAGGTCTTCAAATATATTTATCCTAGCTGGAATGTTTTCTCGGTGGATTATCGTGAAAGTGTTTTCAATTGTGTTCATTCGATGACCTGCGTTAATGAGATGTTTAGCATAGCTTGATTTATCACCCGCGTGTATGAAATCTTTTAGGTGTAATCATAATACAGAAAAATGAAGACGACTTACAGAAATCAATGCATGCATTAAATGAAATATGTAAATTATACGATCTAATGATTTCTGTAAGGAGAACGAAGACCATGCCTTTTAGAGGAAGAGATCCAGTGAGATCCAAAATTATTTTAGAAAATCAAAGTATAGAACAGGTGTCTAGTTTCAAATATTTGGGCTGTGATGTTGGCTACAATGTGGAAAGAGATATTGACTCCAAAATAAATAAATTTCAGACGGTGTGTGGAACAATACAGAGAACATTCAAAAATAAAATTAGAAAAGAAACCAAGATAAAAATGTATAATGTTATGGCAGTTCCCACAATATTGTATGGATGTGAAACTTGGGCTCCAGTGAAAAGACAGAAGGATGGAATACAGACGGCGGAGATGAGGTTCCTAAGACAAGTAAAAGGATGTACAAGATTTGATAGAATAAGAAATGAGGATATAAGAGAAGAATTGAAAGTACAGCCTTTATTGGATAAAGTCACGAATTACAGACAGAAATGGATTGATCACATGGATGGAATGAGTAAGGAGAGATATCCATAGTTAGCAAGAAATTATCAAGCAAAAGGAAGGCGTGATGTTGGAAGACCTAGAAGACGTTGGGCTGATGCATTATGAAGTCGGAACGGGCAATTGCCTAATCCCTGGAGTGATGATGATGATGTTCTTTATATCTTGTATTGAAATTTCTGCTTGTCCTGCCAATGTAAAATTTATTACAATCTTTACATGTTAGTTTGTAGACTCCCTTGTTGTTGAATTTGTTGTGTTATTCTATGCCATTGTATATTATGTTGTTTAATTTGTTTCCTGTTTTATAAGCTATGTTAATGTTTTTATTTATCTTTTTCAAAGTTCTGGCTAGTTTTGTGGTTTCATTTCCTGTGTATGTTAATGTTACCCATGTTTTGTTATTATTAGATTCTCTTTCAAGTTTCGTTATATTGTTTACGTCATTTTTTCTTTTTTGTTTCTTTATAAGCTTATCAATGATTTATATTTGAAGAGAAAAATTATACGCTCAGACCGGGACTTGAACCCGGGACCCTTGGTTTTCTAGTCCAAGTGCTCCACCATCTGAGCTACCTGAGCAAGTACCGATCTAAACGCAAAATTTTCTCTATATACGTTGTAATTCCCGCCAAATGCTTTGAAGCCTTTGCTTCTATCCTTGCAAATGGCGGCTTCTATATTAAGAAGACATATTTGGGAATTATACATTACATTATAAATGCCAGTACGGCTTTTTTCGATGTTTTTATTATTAATTTCATACATCTCAATGATGGATAAATCATATTTGAAGAGAAAAATTATACGCTCAGACCAGGACTTGAACCCGGGACCCTTGGGTTTCTAGTCCAAGTGCTCTACCATCTGAGCTATCTGAGCAAGTACCGATCTAAACGCAAATTTTTCTCTATATACGTTGTAATTCCCGCCAAATGCTTTGAAGCCTTTGCTTCTATCTTTGCAAAGTATATAGAGAAAAATTTGCGTTTAGATCGGTACCTGCTCAGGTAGCTCAGATGGCAGAGCACTTGAACTAGAAAACCAAGGGTCCCGGGTTCAAGTCCCGGTCTGAGCGTATAATTTTTCTCTTCAAATATGATTTATCCATCATTGAGATGTATGAAATTAATAATAAAAATTATCAATGATTTGTTTGTTGAATCCGTTGCTTTTCGCCATGTTTTTAAGATATTGTAGTTCTTTGTTATAATTTGTTTTGTTCAAGGGTAGTTTTAACATTCTGTTGATTAAACTATTAAATATGCTGATTTTATGTTGGTATGGGTGTCTAGACTTGCCATTAATGGTGATCATATTATTTGTAGATTTGCGGAAAATACTTATTTCTAGTTTATTTTTTTGTATGTTTTTCATTATGGTAAGGTCTAGGTAGTTTATTTTGTTATTCAGTCCTATCTCTTCCGTAAATTCTATTTTAGGATGCATATTGTTTAGTTCTAGCAGAATTTCCTTTTCTTTTCTGTTCTCATTTTCATAAATAATCATGACATCCACATATCTTGTAATTAGCTTTATATTGAATTTATTTATTAGAATTTCTTAGTATTTGTTTTCCAAATCTTGTAGAAATATTTCTGCCATTATACCTGATGTGAGAGATCCCATCGGGATTCCATCTTCTTGTTCATATATTTGGTTATTGAATTTTACTAGTATTGATCGTATCAATTCTTTTAATAAGTTGAACAATTGAATTATTTTGAGCCTGTTATATCTTATTTCAATATTAATGTTGATTTATTCTCGAACATGTTTCGATTAGCTTCTAATCATCCTCAGCATCTTGCCCAGAATGGTTGTATTTATGTTGTAAACCCTGGATGTCGATGTCAGCTCTCTCCTGCGGTTGACACTAAATTATTAAAACAATTAGAAAATACAAAATAGCTGACTATTTAGGGAAAAAATCTATATTAAGAAGAAAAAAAATAGAGATATGAATTTGCGCGGTAAGATTCTCTTAACTGAGCAAACGGACTATAATGTATACATTTCGTTTCATAGTTGAATGATGGGAGAATGCTTTTTCACCTAGATGGCGGTCATGTAGAAATGTAATAGAGTATGATTTTTAATCATTGTCTTCCTTGAATGTAATAGATAGTGACTTTAGAGACATCCTGCATTAATTGTTTTTCAATGAAAATTACAGTCCACCCCTGTGGCGTCGAGCTAGCGCACTGACTTGTCACACAGCGAGCCCAAATTCGATTCTCCGGGGACAAGTTTCCTGGGTGAAGTTTTTTTTCCAGGGTTTTTCCTCACTTGTGGGACGTATGTCGGGGAACTTTAGGGCACAAACGGTCCCCGAACATCATATGGCCATCATAATCATCATTCATATTCGCCTTAAATTAAGTTTAGGATTAAGGACTTTCCTGGCGCACCACTATCATCATCGTCCATCATATCATCGGGGCAGCCGTAACCCCGCCTTCCAGGCGTCCCAACCTCAGAAGTGGGTTACAATTAGGCCAGTGCCAGGACATTGTTGAAACGACAACATGGGGCATTGATTAAAACAACATGAGTATTGTCTATATTCCTCTGGACGTGCTAGAACTCTACGTTAGGATACTTTAACTTGTAATCTTCTTCTTGTAAGCTCACGTTTCCCTTAACAGAGATTTAGGCGCCCTCCCTCTACAGGGAAGAATTTGAACCATGCTAATTTAGTTACACTTGTTTTCGTATGGATGTCCTTTGAGTGGTCCGTGGTCAGCGTTCCGCCTCATACTGACATCTAGGAAACCAAGGTAGTACTATAGTGTAAAAGTTGTAAGTTGGCAGGATTTCTGCTATCCTTGTCTAGAGAATTGTTCTTCCACCCTTCGCTAGACATCTGAGTGACATGTGTACTATAATGGGCTACCCTTGTAAAATTACTTAGGAATGCTAGAAAAACTCCACCCCCACTTTCGCCCAGTCACCTTTGTTCACGTAATTTTTGTCAGTGGCGACTGTTTCAGAGCTCGTTTGTAGTTTGTGAGATATTATATTAGTGTAAAATTAGTCTTTAGAAGAAGGGAATGCCACCACTGATCTATGTTCACTACAGGGAGTGTCTGCCCTACCGCTGTCACCGTGAAGAGATATGTGTATGAGTGAGAAAGAAGATGGTGAGTACTCTCTTTCTCTTTCTAAAATATTCTAGACACTTTAGCCCTAACGGACTATAGGACGGGAAAATTCAGTAAAGTTTGCTTAGAGGCCTTTATTCAGGCTTAAGGATCTTTTACTAGCCTGAAAATCTTCAGACTCGGGACCCACGGCTTAAAGTCCCTCCCGAATGACTTGCTCCTTGGATTTTTCCATGCTAAAAAATCCATCGACCCCGGCCGAGTTTGAATCCGCGACCCTCGGAACCAGAGGCAAGGAGCATAACCACTAGTCCGCAGCGGCCGATTAGGATTCTTTTAACATTTTGTTAATTTAAAGCGATCATTTATTGTTGTAATCAGGTGCAGGTTCTTATGTTTCAGCCGCCGAATCTGGAAGGCTGCGTGAAGGTATCTTCAATACAGTACAGAGCTACCGTGTGCAGTGACCATATGTCTCATATATGTCAGGGTCACGTACATTTTACTAAGGCTATGTTCAAGAAGATGTATCTTCGCAGATCCTTACTATGTATATTGGTCAGCACGTGCCTACTACTTGGGTAAGAAATTCTACCATAGCCTATACGTAAAGTGAAATATTATATTGGTCATTCATCATTCTATCGTAACAATTGTCATTGTTTTACCTTTAATTTATAAGGGTAGCCATGAGTGAATTTTGAGTGACTATTTAACTCATGCCCCAAATGGGAGTCAATGACCAATCACGTTTCAATGATTTCTGTTTTCAACCAATCACAGTCGTGTTTCACCAACTATCTATCAATATTACATTTACCATATTAAAGAAAGCTCCTCCTTTTTAATATTCTGAACAGGTCTGACCATTATTTTGCAGTTACTGAAATACGACTAACAGATTATATATAGTGCATGGATGTCAACACATAGCGCTTGAAGGAGTTAATATAAAATCATTTGTAGCAATTGATTATACCACAAAAAAACACTGCACTTTCTTAAATGTATTTTTTTCCCCCAGGTAATAATCCACAAAAATATAATTGTCATATTTACATCATACGACATCAGAAATGAATTAATATACAGTTTGATGTGTTTAATTTTTTCTCCACTAGAGAGCATTCTTACAGTATTGTGTTCCTTTGGCAATAAATAGTATGATCTGGTTGCAGTGATAAACAAAAGAAGCAGATGAAGCGTAGCCAATCGTTTCTCATTTGTTTTCAAACATCGCCGTTTACATTAAATATATAAATATTTTAAAATAACTATAGTTGAATAATGATTTGTGAGTAAACAGCTTAATTTTATTCGTTAAATAGTTCTAACAAATGCCACTCTTGATTTCCAAATTCTCTAGATAAATTCACTCCTCACTTCGTGAGTCGTGAATTTATCGGCAATTTGGAAATCACTCGTGGCATTACTTATGAAAATTGACCAAAACACACATTTTGTGTTTTATCTCTCATAAAATTCTCCTAAGCTTCCTGTTCAAAAAATATATAACTTATTGCTATTTCGCCATTATTAAAGCCCTGGCGGCCATTTGTAAACTCCCCCAGAACTAGCGGCAAAAATGATACCAATATATCAAAGATTGGCATCAGATGTATTATTGGAGAGAGGCAATGGTAATGGGAGTCTCTACCACACAGTTGGCACAAATATCCAAAATAAATATTTGTTTCAACACAGAAATTGGAACTGTGTATTATTAAAGCAGTCAGAAGCATGAAAAACTTGTAGCCTTTTTTCTCAAAGTGTATTTTTCAAGCGCATGCCCATTTTAAAAAAAGTTCCTTGCACTGCAATTTTTGCCTTATTCAAATGCAATTTTCAGCACTTATCTGTAAGAAAGAATACAAAGAACCAAAATTGCATTGGATTTTAATCATACTCAAAATACTCATGAGTTGTGATTTATTATATTGTCATATTTATCTCGGTTTCCGCCAACATGAAAAATCACTTAAAATCATTTTTTTTCTCAAAAGTATTAACAGCACAAAAAAATCCAATGCAAATTTAAAAACAATGAGTGTAACGAATATCCTAACAACATATTGAAAATTGTAGCCTACTGCAAGGAAATTTTATAGTTAATTAAAATAGAAAAGAGAAAAAAATAATGTAACTTGCGAACTAATATAACAAATCACTTGAAATTTATCATAAATGTTATTCATACAGGTAGACAACTGTGGTAAAAATTTGAAATAAATATCTCAATTAGTTTCGGAGTTTCAAAATTCACTCATGGCTACCGTTAAACGTTTTACCTCTTAATATTCTTATAAACGTAGGGACTCTTATTGTCCCAACTTCTCTAAGAGAAAACGTTAAACTGAACATTATATAAAACTTATATACTCCGAATTATATAACTAAATCCATGGCACGACAGGCGTAGAAGGCCTCAGTCGGCTGCTGGCCTCACATCCGCAAGTGTGGCTTAAATTTTTTAAATATAATAATATAGGTACCTTTTTTCCTGTCTCCTTCAATTAAAATTAATTTTTATTTAAATATTTCGTTAATTATTATTATCATGAAGGCATTTCAAAACATGTTTCAAATTCTTACCAAATAGCTTGCCGAAGATGAAACATGTTTTGAAAGGCTTTCCAGAATTTTCTGAATGAAGTTTTTTGAATAATAATAACTTAATTAAGGAGGACGGATAAAAAAAATATACTTAAGTTGTAATTTTAATAGTGGCAACTCTATCTCTATCTATCTTCGGGTTTTTACAGCTGCTGCCATCTTCCCGTGCCAAACCTCCAAAGCCTACGGTCTTGGGCATCCTCGATGCTTAGCTCTCTAGCTTGCATTACTGTCTTCTTGTTTTCCTTCCATGTTAACCTTGGTCTTCCTCTTTTCTTCTTTCTGTTCGGATGTCATTCATATAGCTGCTTCGGCCATCGCTCATCTTCCATTCTTAAAACATGTCCTAACCACTTTAATTCCTTCTCCTCAATTCTTTCAATTATGCTTTCTTCTGCTTCCATTATGTTTCTAATTTACTTATTTGTGACATATTCTAATTTTGACTTTCTGGCACTTCTGCGTAAATAATCCATTTCTAGAGCTATTAGTCTATTCTTGTAGTACTTATTGATTGTCCATACCTCACTTCCATACATTGCAACAGATTCCACCAATGTTTTACCAATATATTTTTTTGTGTCTTTCCAAATATGTTTATCCCACCATATGGAGTTTAACGATGATATTATTTTGCTACTCAATTCAATTCTATGTTTTATGTTCTCTTTGCCTATACCTTCAATGTTATCCATAATTATTCCCAAATATTCAGTTTGTTTCACTTGCTTTATTTGGATTCCTTCTTCCAATATTAAAATTTCTCTTTCATTGCTATTTACTGCCAGATATTCTGTTTTTTGTAAATTTACTGGAGACCCCATGATTCATATGTGTTTTTCAACCTTTTTATCATGAATTCCATATCAAATTTGTCTTGCGCTAAAACCAATTGATCATGGACAAATTGTAATGTCAGAAAAAATCTGTTGCCTATTGGGATCCCCATACCTTTGCAGCTTTGTTTCCATTTCATTAATATAAATTCTACATAAATATTAAATAAAATTGGTGATAGACTGCACCCTCGTGGCAACTATTTGTTTATTAATAGTGTACGAGTAACAGACCTGTAAAACTTCTACAGTCCTTCAATGAAGTACCCAGCATTGTATAAAACTCATTTCCAGCCACGTGGATGTCGTAGTATCCCTGTAGCAGCTCCTGTTCTATTGATGTTTCTGATTGACCGCCTTAATGCCAGCAGAATCTCGAGAACAGTCTGGAATCGAATGTCACGAAGTGGTTCCTTCAACTTAGGGATCAAATCATAATCACAGAGGCTTAATCTTAATTCTGGTGAGCGTGGTGACTGGAAAAGCACATCCCACCCGCAGAGACGGTACAGCTCTAAACCCACCCCTCTCCACAGTCCTACATGGTAATGCCGTCTGCCCACATGCTTCCACAAGATATTGTCGTACTCTACGGCCACGGGCATGTTGAATTTCCAACCAAGATCGCTAATTCTGCCTTGTAAACATGAAGAAACACAACAGTTTAGATCAGCAACTCAGAGGAGACTTTTTTCTCCAAAGAGCATGCGCTTTCAGACGTACGGACGAGTCCATTTACTGTAAGATAGGTTAGACGCATATTAACATGTGACAGAAGTTACAACAATTAACTCCGTCTGGTTTCGCTTCTACAGCAGTTGTTGCCACTACTTTTGTTACAACCCACGTATTATTATTATTATTATTATTATTAAAAATTAATACGTAACTTCAATTGTGATAACAATGAATGTTAAAAATATTGCAGAATGTCTGTTTTGATCATGTGGCTGAGCAGATTTCTCCAGACATCAGAGCATAATGATGGGGATGTGAGCAATAACTGCTATTTGGGATCTAAAACCTTACTATTGGTCCGCCATATTCACATAAACAGGAGTGATAATATTGAATGTGAGTTCTACTCTAGACATCCCATGATTTATGTGTCAATTTTGGGAACTCTCGCGGTCCTCGGACGTCTCATTTTGGCTCTAGTCATAGAATATATAAAGAGGACAACCACTCTAGGTGAGCACTTTACATAAATTTTAAATAAACATAACATTTTATATAAACACAGTAGACAATATAGTTGATTGGTTAGATGATTTGCAAACATTGAAGCTCTCTATAATTTTCAGATCAATATATTGCAAAAAAAAAATCTTAGCCCTCAGGGGTCCTCATCTAGGGGATATGTGGATGGCGACCACAAGGTGCCCAAGCTGAGCAAAACATTTCTTCCACTTACTTGTGTTTTGCACTTTTTTTAACTTTACTATCTAACCTCTCTTGGTTAACTCTTGTTTTTTCAACCCCGACGCTATTAGGGCATCCGAGGGCTAGGGAGTCTTTCCTTTCTTCCATTTCTTCTTTCCTTTATTTTCTTTTCTTCTCCAGAAAAGCCTGACCAGAGGCTATAAGATGGCAGCCCCATCACTGGTCTTGCCTTCCTTTGGCCAGCAACCAATCGAAGGGACTATTATTAGGCCTATGCTTTCAAGTCTTATACGAGAATTTCCCGGACACTGGAGGGAAAAGTTTCTATAGGATCGTAAAAGGCCTTGGCCTAATACTTGGAAGGAAGAAGAAGAAGAAGAAGAAGAAGAAGAAATCTTATCTTTATTAGGAATTTCTCTACAATACAGTAGTTTTCCTACAAGCCATTGCATATGTTACTCCTCCATAAATCCGTATTCTCTGCATCACTCTCTGTTAATTCTCTTGGCACCATACTTCTATGCACTCCATGAATTCACTGTTGGATTATTATTATTATTATTATTATTATTATTATTATTATTATTATTATTATTAGTAGTAGTAGTAGTATGTATGTACTAATATGTCGACCGCGGTAGTCTACTGGTTATGTTACTTGCCCCGAGAGTCGCGGGTTCAAACCCGGCCGAGGTCGATGAATTTTTAGGAAGGAAAAATCCTAGGGACAAGTTCTCCGGGAGACACTTGTGATAGATAATATACAGGGTGTAACAGGACCTCACCGATAAAATGAAAGGGATGATAGGCCATGCAGAGAGGATCATTCTTTGTGAAGGAACATATAGTCGCAAATACGTCGTTTATGAGTTATGCGCAGGTGAAAGTGTTCACCCGTAAGGGTCGGAATTGAATACAAACAATTGTACATTATAATTTTATTGAAAAAATACATGTTTTTAAAATAAGTGTTCAAACAGTCGAGCCTGTGTCTCATTGCATGTTTGATATCGTCGCAGCAACGATCGGCCAGCACGGCCGATCATGGCAGGATTCAAAACACTTATTGTAAAAACATGTCTTTTTCAATAAAATGATACGTGTACATTGTTCGTATTCAATTCCGACTCTTACGGGCGAACACCTCCATCTGTGCATAACTCAATAACGACACGTTTAAGACTATGTTCCTTCACAAAAAAAATGATCCTCTCTGCATGGCCTATCATCCCTATCATTTTGTCGGTGAGGTCCTGTTACAGCCTGTATAGTACAACTGATGACATTTTTATTAATATAATTAAGGAATAAGGAATTCAACATAGAATGAAACAAAATATAGTAGCGATGAAATGGATATCCGGTAAATATCAGGTATCCGGATTAAATTTAATATCCGGCCAGACACCGGATAATGCGCTAGTATCCGGCCGGATACCGGATTAAACAAGATAACAAAATGTAAAATTTAGGTACTTCATTTAATCCACGTAACGAGTATCTTACTTACTTACTCACTGGCACTATCGAACCCGTAGGTTCATGGCCGCGCGGACATAAGCTCTCCATACATCCCTATTCTGAGATAATGCTTTCCAATCATTCCCTGTATAATCTACTTCCCTCAAATCATAGTTAATGTTGTTCTCCCATCTCATTCTTGGTCTACCAACTGGGCGTTTTCCTTCAGGCTTTCCTACAAGAAGTTTCCATCCATGTCTTTCATTCCCCATACGCGCAACATGTCCTGCCCATCGCAGTCTACGAGACTTAACTGTTCTTATTATATCTCTGGCTTCCTATAAAGACCATGTAGTTCATTGTTATGTAGTCTTCACCTGTCTGTTCATCTCTCTTTGGTCCAAAAATTTTCCTAAGAACTTTATTCTCAAATACTCGTAATCTCCTTTCCTCCCTTAAAGTAAGAGTCCATGTTTCGCACCCATATAATATAACTGGCAGAATAATAGTTTTATATATTTTCAGTTTAACGTTTTTTGAAAGGAGTTGGGACATCAAAAGTCTCTGCAATGCGTAATAGCGCGCATTTCCAGAATTGAGCCTATGTTTAATTTCTTTGTGCATCTCATTCCTATTTGTGATTATTGTTTCTAGGTATTTGAATTCAGCCACTTCCTCAAAATTTCCCTCATTTGTCATTAGCTGTCCATCTCCATTATATACTAAATTTCTACGTGTGACCATATATTTAGTTTTACTGATATTTACTTCCAGTCCTAATTTCTTAGTGTTACTCAATAGTGTGTGCGTGTTGGCCTTTAGTATCTCCTCGCTATCGGCCAGTAGTACTACATCATCAGCATAAACGAGTATCATCATCATATTTTCAATTTTCCAAAAAGAAAAAATTGTATTCGTACTGCACAAAAGGAACATTATAGCGAATGAATACCAATTTCTCTCCATTAAGAGGCAACAAATGGTTTCGCTTGTCTTCATAGACAAGGCCAGCGTCAGAGAAAAGTCTTTCGCCGTATACACTGCTGCAGGATGATGAAAAATAAAATTTGGCAAACTTTGTAAAGTTGGGGTATTGTGTAGCATTACCTGATCACCAAATAGGGTCACGATCGCGATCAATTCGCATTGGCTTCAGATAGAAATTAATATCACATGCAATCGCGTTTTCTTTCTTGATCGTAAGACTGACTACTATTGTTTTTATTTGTTACCTCGTTGAAGCAATCACAATCCCAGAACGTGTCATAAGCTTCGCGAGATACAGCTGATTAGGTCACCTCTCCTCCACTTCTTTTAGCCGGTTTGAAGATGAACTGCTACTCTCATTTTTCTTCGCAAATTTTTTTAGACGTTATATTAAATTAATGTTGGGAAGTAAACATTATGAGGTATAATCATTAAAATTCATCGGAGAACATATTGTTTGAACAACTCACCTCATAGGATTCATGCTTCCATGATATCGCGATTTCAAACACAGTCGTGTTCATCTTCAGCCATAACTCCGACTGACAAAATTCTTCGGCCGTCAACTGTTCTATTGTCGCCATCTTTAGTGCTGCCATCTATGGTTGAATTTATGAACTTCGAAATCAAAGTAATTTCGTTAGGGATATCAAAATTCATTGATCTATTTTTGTTTTTCAGAATGTATATTTTTTCCCAAACTGTCAATTCCAAAGGTTTCTCTACTTGTTTTAAAAGTTTAGCTTCTCTTCCAATTTTATGATGTTCTAATAAACTATGTGCAGCAATTGCATAAAATCATAAAATTGGAAGAGAAGCTAAACTTTTAAAATAAGTAGAGAAACCTTTGGAATTGACAGTTTGGGAAAAAATATACATTCAGAAAAACAAAAATAGATCGATGAATTTTGATATCCTTAACGAAATTACTTTGATTTCGAAGTTAATAAATTCAACCATAGATGGCAGCACTGAAGATGGCGACAATAGAATAGTTGACGGCCGAAGAATTTCGTCAGTCGGAGTTATGGCTGAAGGTGAACACGACTGTGTTTGAAATCGCGTTATCATGGAAGCATGAATTCTATGAGGTGAGTTGTTTAAACAATATGTTCTCCGATGAATTTTTTAGACGTACTTATAAAATTACTTTTATAACCACAAACTACAATAGTATGTTTTTTTAATAAGCTTAAATGTTCGTAATTAATATTTTACTTTAGGAAGTGATATTTTGGGTTATTTTAATTAAATTATTTTTAGTCTGCTCATCTTACCTCAATATTACTGTTGATTTGTTCTTGAACATGTTTCTATTATATCATAATCGAAACATGTTCAAGAACAAATCAATATAAATATTGAGGTAAGATGAACAGACTAAAAATAATTTAATCAAACGTTCGTGTTGCATCAATTCAACAAGTCAATGAAACACTTGCTAACTTCGCTAATGAGCGAAAAGACCCGAATTCACCTGAGTCCGCCCGATCGTTGGTGAGCCACCTACGCGAGCTCGCTCGTTACGATGCGCCAATCGGCAATGTTCAGCCGGATATCCGGTATCCGGCCAAACAGGTATCAGTTTCATCACTAGAATATAGAACTGTACATGGATGGAAGACTTTTACGTGTTGGTAGAAAGAATATCCCCTCATCTATCGACTCAAACATTTTAACTCATACGTAAAAGTATCTCTTCCACCTTGTATTATTAATAACTATGATTTTATTTAAAGTAATGTAATACAAAAACTGAATAATTGTGTGCAGTGTTCCTGTTAGGGATTTCCTGCATATGTTCCTTGTTGATGCCGTTCTTCGAGCTACATATCCTGCGGGCATGTTTTGCTGGATTGTTCATATTTTGTTATGCTGGCGTTGAAGCCATCTTTAATATCATCATGATTGAAATATATCCAACGGCTATCAGGTAAAATAGTAAAACTAACTCTAATTTCCTGGCACTATTGAACCCGTAGGTTAATGGCCTCACGGACATAAGCTCTCCATACATCCCTATCCTCAGCTAATGTTTTCCGGTCATTCCCTGTATAATCTACTTCCCTGAAATCATGGTTAATGCTATTCTTCCTCCTCATTCTTAGTCTATCAACTGGGCGTTTACCCTCTGGTTTTCCCCACAAGAAGCTTCAACGCACTTGTTTCATTCCCCATTCGTGCCACATGTTCTGCGAACCGCAGTCTATGAAACTTAACTGTTATTATATCTGGCTTCCTATAAAGGCCATATAGTTCACTGTTATGTAGTCTTCCCCAGTCGTCAGGTAAAACAGTGGCGAAAAGAGCTGACTATTTGGGGAAAATCTATATTCAGAAGAACAAAAACAGAGTTATGAATTTTGAAATAACGACGGAGCGTGACCTTGTTTGGAGGTTCTTTGGCCAACCACAGGATGGAGCTGACATCGACATCCAGGTTGTGCAACATAATACAACATAAATCAAACCAGTCTGGACAAGCTGACGATAAAACAGAATTGTTTTGAAACATGTCCAAGAACAAATCAACATTAATATTGAGGTAAGATGATCAGACTAAAAATAATATAATTAAAATAGTGGCGAGTTTAATTCCCAAAGTTAATAAAATTTATTGGAGTATATGTCTGTGCTGTCTGTTCAATATCACCACAAGGCAAGGGTACTCCGTTGCTGGAGTTAATCAACTAAGCCAATTTAATTACGTTTGTTATTCTACATAACTAAATGTATGGTCACACATAGAAATGCATTATGTAATGGAAGTGGACAGTTGGTGACACATGAGGGAAGTTTGAAGAAGTGACAGAATTCAAATACCTAGGGACAATAATTACAAACAGGAATGAAGTGTAAAAAGAAATTAAACATAGACTTAACATTATGTAAATATATGCTATTTTGCATTACAAGGACTCTTGTCCCAAATTCTCTAAAAAAATTACACTGAAAATATAGGGCCTATAGTACTGTTATTCTCCCAGTTATGTTATATGGATGCGAAACATGGAGGAGGAACGATTACTAGTATTTGAAAATAAAGTCCCGCGCCGTAGCCGAGTGTTAAGGCAAGAAGTCTTGGCGCAGAGCTACGGGACTAGCGCTGGTTCGAGTCCCCGTGGTTGGAAGAAATTTTCTCATGGTATTTCGGGCCAGTATGGGACCGGTGCCCATCCAGCATCATGAGGCATTTGGATAGCTACAATAAGTAGCGACTCCAGATTGAGAAAACCAGCTATAGTGGCTGGGGACCCGACATACCCGACATACTGATCACAAGTCACCCCTACACTGGCCCGATGATCGTTTATCTCTCTGATTAATACATGGAGATATGAGGCCAGCAGCCGGATGGTAGACCAAGACCTTTTAAACCTGTCGCGATTGGAGTTTGGAAAATAAAGTTCTTAGAACAATTTTTGGACCTAAGACAGATGAGAACAGACAGGTGAAAAGAGAAGACAACATAATAATCAGCTACATTATTTTTATGGGAAACCAGATATAATAAGAATAGTTAAGTATTGTACACTGCGATGAACAGGACATGTGGCACGAATGGGGAATAAAAGAGGGGCATGCAAACTGCATGTAGGAAAATTGAAGTGCTCAGTAGACAGGTCCATAATGGGGTGGGAGAATAATAGTAATCATGATTTGAGGAAGTAGATTATATAGGGTATGATTGGAAATCATTAGCTCAGGATTTGGAATATAGGAGAGCTTGTGCCAGTCCAGACGTGAACCTACGGGATCGATGGTGCCAGTGAGTTAGTTATGCATATCAGGAAGTGACAAGTCACGAGGTTAGAACCAGTGTGTTTCATCCAAATGTTTATTTTTATTTTCTTCATACAGTATTAAAAAGAGTAATATCGATAACTGTTATTCATGATTCGTTCATAACTTTTATAACCTCTGACTACTGTGCAGGTAAACCAATACTATATACTATATTTACTTCTAAACTACATTTAAAGGGCCTAGGGCAGTAACATGAGAAGCCACATTGTGTTAAGAAATGTCATTTATTACAATGATAGCAAATAAATGTATTGAAATATCCATAAATCATTTGTAAGTGCACCAGGATCGATATTCCGGTGGATAAAAATTTAATTACAAAGTTTATAATCCCAATGAAAGATGGCAGCACAAGAAGTGATGTCACTAAGGAAATCAACAATCACGGAATTTCATCAGTGGAAGCCATGACTGAAGAAGGACATGATATTGTCTGAAACCGTCGGTATCAAAGACGTCTGAAAATGTATGAGGTGAGTCAATTAAAATATGTTCTCCACTCACTATTAATGATATAACCTCATAATGTTTACTTCCCAATATTATTTGAAAAATACCTAAAATGATACATTAGAACCTAAAAATCCGAGGAATAATTAGTACCATAATTATCATTATCTTAATTATTTATTACTGCTTTTATTATTTTATTATTATTATTATTATTATTATTATTATTATTATTATTATTTACTCGTAATTGTCATCGAAGGTGGCAGTTGCAATATAAACATCCAAGGAGGCAGTAAAAATGTAAACTTCGTCCAAGGAGGCAGTACAAATGTAAACTTCATCCAAGAAGGCAGTAAACATATAAACGTCGTCAAAGAAGGCAGTAAACATGTAAACGTCGTCAAAGAAGGCAGTAAACATGTAAACGTCCTCCAAGGAGGCAGTAAAAATGTAAACGTCGGCGAAGGAGACAGTAAAAATGTAAATGTCGATCAAGGAGGCAGTAAAAATGTAAACGTCAAAGAGGCAGTAAAAAAGTAAATGTCCAAGGTGGTAGTAAAAATATAAACAACGGCCAAGGAGGCGGCCAAAAATGTAAACGTCCGAGGAGGAATCTCCAATAAAAAAAAGTCAGAGGAGGCGGTTCCAATAAAATCATCCATGGAAGCAATTCTAAGAGCAGCGATAAATAACACGATCCAAACAAATTTTTATGAAATGAGGTATAAA
Source organism: Diploptera punctata (assembly GCA_030220185.1). Lineage (NCBI taxonomy): Eukaryota > Metazoa > Arthropoda > Insecta > Blattodea > Blaberidae > Diploptera > Diploptera punctata. The sequence goes on from JASPKZ010009388.1 coordinate 77,415, forward strand.
AATATTGCATTCAATTATACATTATAAAGATTTATGTTTTTCATTAGCATTAGGCCTACTATAATTTATTTTAGTTTAAAATTAAATCACAATTACGATAAATCACATTACAAGATTTGAAAGAATGTAGCATTTTAAAATATTAAAATTATTCCATAAAATTTCTGGGTGCCAAAAATTAAAGGTAAATATGTATTCTGTGAAAATCCTTTAAGTGTTATATTGTATTTAATTTTAGGAAGTTATATTTTGAGGTTATTTTAATTATATTATTTTTAGTCTGATCATCTTACCTCAATATTAATGTTGATTTGTTCTTGAACATGTTTCAAAACAATTCTGTTTTATCGTCAGGTTGTCCAGACTGGTTTTATTTATGTTGCACAACCTGGATGTCGATGTTAGCTCCATCCTGTGGTTGGCCAAAGAACCTCCAAACAAGGTCACGCTCCATCGGTATATCAAAATTCATAACTCTGTTTCTGTTCTTCTGAATATAAATTTTTTCCCAAATAGTCAGCTCTTTTGTATTTTCTAACTGTTTTATATTGTATTTTGTTGTGTTTGCAGAGGGACAGCTGTAGGATTAATTCCTTTGTTTGGTCGATTGTCCATGGTATTCATAATCAGGTTTATGTGGGCTACATGTGTCGTCATTCTTGGCGTGCTGAGCGGTAGCCTTTTCGGTAAGTACTATTTGTAAACATATTAATGCAATGTTATAACACTTCACATATGTAAGATTACACAGTCATGAGATACCTTAGAGTGTTACATAACTCTTGTAAAGTGCTGCTAGCATTGGTAGGGATATACTTAAGACAGGTACAATGTCTTGCATATGCTGATGATGTAATAATAACGGAAAGAACAAAAAAATTCCCTACTGGAAACCTTTGACAAATTGAAAAATGAAAGTATAAAATATAGGCTTGTAATCAATCTAAATAAAACAAAATATTTAAGATGTACGAGAAATAAAACAAATTTGAATGAACTAACTATAAATAGTGACTGTATTGATCAAATTAACTCCTTTAAGTACCTAGGCACAATACTGAACGATAATAATACTGTTGAAGAAGAAATCAAAACAAGAATATCGCAAGGGAATAAAGCATATTTTGCTAATTTCGATATATTCAAAAGCAAATTAATATAAAAAAATGTTAAATTCAAATTATATACAGCAATAATAAGACCAATTATATGTTATGGAGCTTAAACCTGGGTACTAAAAGAAGCAGATAAATTAAGACTATTAACGTTTGAGAGGAAAATATTTAGAAGAGTGCTAGGTCCAGTAAAGGAAAATGGAACTTGGAGGTTAAGAGGGAATAATGAATTATACCTCAAGAATATTAAAGAAAATATAGTTAGTTTCATCAAATCCAAAAGATTACAATGGTTGGCCAAAAGGAAGATTGCCGAATGATATTTTAAATTGGAGGCCACAGGGAACGAGACCAAGAGGAAGACCCAAAGATCGATGGGAAGATGACATTATTGAAGATTTAAGAGAGATGGGGATTTTTGATTTGAAATTTACTGCACAAGATAGGAAGAAATGGCGTAAACTAGTTGAGAAGGCCAAGACATTCCACTGGAAGTCGTAGAGCCTGACGAAGAAGAAGAAGATACTTAAGACAGGTATCGGTACTTGGGTCAGGATTCCCAACTGGGACTATCGCTCTGAGGATAGAAATCGCCCAAAATTCTCCGAAACAAGAAATTCTAGACAGAAAATAATATCCAGGGCTGAAGAGGGCATATTAAGTCCCTAAAACAGTCAGGAAGGGACAGACTCCGGGTCCGGCCCCTTCTGCACTCAGTCAGGGAATAACCTGGACTGGGACCCATCAGGGTTTAGATTCGGTGGTGGATTGAGAAACATTTATCGACGTAGATCTCAGTCTATCCACGGACCTGGATCCGGGGGAGGAAGGTGGTCTAGATACATAAAAAGGTGATTCCATCCATAGTAATTCTGCCCGAAGGCAGGTTCTTCACTGCAATCATAGCATTTTCATGCTATACTTGCAGCTTTACTAGGGAATTGTAGATGTGGTAGCTTCCCGTTGCTTTCCACACCGGTGAAGGATGATGATGATGATAATGATAAGGATGATGATGACGGCCATATGATTTCGGGGACCGTTTGGGCCTTAAAGTTTTCCTGACATTTGTCTTACAGGTGAGGAAAAACCCCGATAAAAACCTCACCCAGAAAAACTGCCCCGACCGGGGATCGAACCCGGGCCCGCTGCGTGACAAGGCAGCACGCTACCTCGAGACCACAGCGGTGGACATATATATATACACAAATTTAAATGAATAAATTTAAAATTCCAATTTATGATTAAAAATATTTTAGCAAGGAATCATATCTCCCACACCATTCATTTAAATCTTTTGTTTATTTTATGCTTTATTTTGTTCTTTTTTTATATAGGCCATTTCTGCTATTAATCTTTTTTGGTAATTATTTTCTTTGTGTACAATTTTTATGTCATTCCATTTCATTTTATGATTTTGATTAATTAACTGAAAGTAATCAGTGAACGTATAATTAATCAAAATCATAAAATGAAATGGAATGACATAAAAAATTACACGAAGAAAATAATTACCAAAAAAGATTAATAGTAGAAATGATCTATATAAAAAAAAAGAAAAAGTAAAGCATAAAATAAACAAAAAGATTTAAATGAATGATGTGGAACATATGACTCCTTGCTAAAATATTTTTAATTATAAATTGGAATTTTAAATTTATTAATTTAAATTTGTATATATATATATATATATATATATATTAAAAAATTGTCTTGGTGTTGGTAACTATGTATAATACATTTATAAACAACCATGTCTTGAAATGATCTCACATGAGATTGAAACGTCGACGTAATAAATTTATGCTTTGACTGAGATAACATGTATTTCTTATTAAGTTCCATCCTCAGTACTTTCACGGCTGTTATGTCATCTCGAAGAACCGCCTACTGCTCCCTCTGTTGGTAGAACTGATGAACCTCCAAATCAAATCACTAACTAACTAACTAACTCACTAGCATTATCAAACCCGTAGGTTTATGGCCGCGCAGACACAAGCTCTCCATACATCTCTATCCTGAGCTAATGTTTTCCGATCATCCCCTGTATAATCTATCTCAAATCATGGTTAATGTTATTCTCCCACCTCATTCTTGATCTACTATCTGGGCGTTTTCCTCTGGTTTTCCTACAGGAAGCTTCCATGCACCTCTTTCATTTCCCATTGGTGCCACGTGTCCTACCCATCGAGGTTTTCGAGACTTAACTGTTCTTATGATATCTGGCTTCCTATAAAGACATGCAGTTCACTATTACGTAGTCTTCTCCATTTATCTGTCTGCTCATAATTTTTTTGGTTCAAATTTTTTTCTAAGAACTTTATTCTGAAATACTCTTAATATCCTTTCCTCCCTTAAAGTAAGAGTCCATTTGTCATATCCATATAATATAACTGGGAGAACAACAGTTTTATATACAGGGTGATTCAAAAGTCACTATACATTCTGATGATACAGTGACTGAATTAATTTTTGTTGCAGGTAATATAACAGTATGCTAACCAAAGAAAAAATAATAGATGTTGTTTCTGCTCGTCTTCGTGGTATGACGTATGAACAAACGCGGGCTGATTTCGCCCGTAAATTTAGGAAACCAGGCCTCACCAGGCTGGCTATAAAGAACCTGGTCAATAAATTTCAGCGTACAGGTAATGTTGCAGATGAGGAGCATCCAGGGACACCGGTCGTACCACCAGATACCGTGCAAAATGTACAGGATGCGATCACTCGCAGCCCCTCTGCATCAATCAGGAGACCTAGTAGAGAGCTGGGTATTCCTTAAACCACTGTGTGGAGAACTCTCCGCTACAAATTACACAAACGTGCATATTACATCCAGGTCGTGCATAAACCTGAAGCTGAGGACTATTCAACCAGAGAAGCTGCGTGTCATGACCTACTAGAAGCTGTGGAAAATGTCTTATTTAGTGATAAGGCTACATTCCACACATGTGGACATGTCAATAGACACGATTGAAGAGTATGGGCAGAGTACCAACCAAATGTGATGCAGGAGTGGGAACGGGACACACCCAAAGTAAATGTGTGGTTAGGATTAACCAGGTCAACAGTTTACATTTCATGTTTGCAGAGAAAACTGTTATTGGAAACGTATACCTCGATATGTTGGAACAGTTTTTGGAACCCCAATTGATATGTGATGGTATTATGGATATTGTTTTTCAACAGGATGGGGCACCACCTCATTTTGCCATTACGGTTGGGTCTACCTAAATCAAGCTTTTCCCGGTAGATGGATTGGACGTGCAGCGTAGTGGTCTCTCCGCTCCCCAGACCTGACACCTTTAGACTTTTTTGCCTGGGGGTTTATAAAGTCTGACGTGTACCAGGTGAAGATAAACAACATTCAACAGCTAAAACAGCGGATTAGAGCCGCGGCTGCTAAGATTACACCAGATATGCTTGAGAAAGTGTTTCTTAGTGTAGTGGAGCGATAGTCGTTGTGTCTAGACGTGCAAGATGGTCACATTGAAATGCATTGAAATTATGTCCTACTGTGGCATATATTTCAGTATTATTACATAATGTGTAATAATACCTGTCTAAACACAGAATGTATAATGACTTTTAATCACCCTGTATTTTCAGTTTAACGTTTTTTGAAAGGAGATGGGACGACAAGAGCCCGTGAAATACATAATAGCGTGCATTTCCAGAATTGAGCCTAAGTTTAATTTCTTTGTGCATCTTGTTCCTATTTGTAATTATTGTTCCTTGATATTTGAATTCAGCCACTTCTTCAAAATTTCCCTCATTTGCCATTAATTGTCCATTTCCATTATATAATGCATTTCTATTTGTGAACATATAGCCTATTTCGTTTTGTTGATGTTTACTTCCAGTCCCAATTTCTTAGTATTACTCTATAGAGTGTGTGTGTTGATCCTTTGTATTTCCTCGCTATTGCTCAGTAGTACTACATCGTCAGCATAAAGTAACAGCGTATTAATACCACTGAGTTGTAGGTCATCTTCATTGTTCTTTTAAGCATATGAGGAAAAAATACAATTTATTTTGTCCACTTTTGTTTTTCATATTGCTGTTTATGAGATAATTAAAAAAAATCTATTTTATAATTTTAGTAGCGACAATAGCAAGTATCTTCCTGCCTGACCAAAGCAAGAAGCCCATGGAAGAGTGAAGCAACCCATTTACTATTATTGTATACTAATATTACGTGAGAAATACTTAATAAATAATGTATCTTATTTATTAACATTGTTATTTTATTTATTTTTTTATATATTTCCTGTAATTCCTAAGTCGAACATAGGACAAGAGTAAAGTTCCTCCAGCATACTCTGTTTCCAGCCAGCCAATTCACTTGTTTCCAGCTTTTCCCTGTTTCCTCCGCTCCCTCTTCTACTGATCGCTTCCAAGTTTTCCTAGATCGTCCCCTCATTCTTACTCCTTGCGGATTCCAATCAAGTGCAAGTCTTCTCGATGGCTCCGTCTGGTTTTCTCAATGTGTGGCCTATCCAATTCCACTTTCTTTGTTTTATTTGGTGACATATTGGAGATTGGTTGGTTTTTCTCCACAGTTCATTTGTTATTATTTCCAGCCATCTTATATTTAAAATACGCCTCAGACATTTGTTTACTAAGGTCTGCAACTTTTTATGTGTTGCTTCCGTAACTTTCCATGTTTCGCAACCATAGGTGAGGACTGATTTTACGTTGGTGTTGAACAGACTAAGTTTTGTCTTCAATGAGATGTTCTTAGTTTTCCATATACGTATAACTGAGCAAATGCTTAATTTGCTAGACGAATTCGACTTTTTATATCTTCTTCTCCTCCTCCGGTTTTTGTAACCACATTAACATTATACTTATATTTAATAAAATATAGTTAATTTTGTTTTAATGCCCAGGTTGCCATTTCGACATTTCTGGTGTTCTCTACTGACATTGGTTTAATTGTAACCCACTTCTGAAGTTGGGGGCCAATTACTTAATCAAATAATAGGTTATTATTATTGTTACCACTAAGGGGCGGATTCCTATGACATGTCACATGTCACATTTTTACCAAAGCCTATATTCTAAGCTTCAGTCCACCGCTGTGGTCTCGGGGTAGTGTGCTGCCTTGTCACGCAGCGGGCCCGGGTTCGATCCGCGGTTGGGACAGTTTTCCTGGGTGAGGTTTTTATCGGGGGTTTTCCTCACCTGTAAGACAAACGTCAGGAAAACTTTAAGGCCCAAACGGTCCCCGAAATCATATGGCCATCGCAATCATCATCATTCATATTTACCTTAGGTTAAGCTTAGGATTAGGGACTCTCCTGGCGCACCATTATTATCATCATCACCCATCATATCATCGGGGCAACGTAACCCCGCCTTCCAGGCGCCCCATCCTCAGAAGTGGGTTACAAGTACGCCATGCCAGGAGAGAAACCAGGAATGTCGAAAGACAAACCTGGAGCATTAAACAAAAATTCTAAGCTTCAAGTAAGTAAAAGCAGTTATATATGCCTTATTGTTAAGATTATGTGGTTTTTATTTGGTCTTAAAAGTCATATTTCTCACTTTTTCATATCTTTGGCCATACTTCTTATTTATGTGATAAAGTCATATTTTGCTCATATTTTGGTTTTTTTAATAGCTTAGCCATCAGACGATTGGAAATAAGCTACATTGTATCTGTATAAAAATCGTCAGTTTCACAGTTCACTTGTTTCCAAGGTTTCTGTTAACAGGTAGCAAATGTTTGCACTGGACAATAGAAAAATATTTCCGTTTTCTTATGATACAATTGCAAATGTACATGATTGAACAATTAATATAGTATGGGTAAAAAAATGCATTCAATTATAAGGTCATATTTTTGTCTTTTTAGGTCATATTTAAACCATGCATATTTTCCATTTTTTAGGTCATAGAAATCCGCCCCATAATTATTACTATTATTATAATTACAATTTTTATTTATTTCCATTTTCAACTTTATATTATGTGGCCTGCCTATATCTATTAGGTATAATTAATCATGTATATAATTCATAATTGTTATTATATGTATTAAGAGCGCCACCGACCTGCTGGCCTCGTCTAACCGACAAGACGAACCAGCGAGCTAGGGACCGAGTCTCAACAGATCGCAGCGTGGCAACTGCTCTACCGAACGACCCACGGTCGACCGTCAGGGGCTGCCGGACATTGGCATCTTTTAAAAGAAATCTAAATTTATATTTGCTCTAAACTCGACTTCATTATTATCCAGTGTAAGATATATATATATATATATATATATATATATATATATATATATATATATATTAATCGGTGTTTCCCGTATAATGTATCATATTTATATTATTATTATTATTATTATTATTATTATTATTATTATTATTATTATTATTATTATTATTATTATTATTATTATCGTATCATTATTGTTATTACCCTATAAAATGTTGTTTGTACATGACATTTACATTGCTACATTTATTGTATCTTTAACTGTTTATAATTAGTATAGTGTATATCTATATTTGTCGAATATTTATTTGTATTTGTGCTGGTTGAGTGGAAGAGAGGGTCTTATGGCCTTAACTCTGCCAGAATAAATAAAGTATTATTATTATTATTATTATTATTATTATTATTATGTATAATTTAATCCTGGTGAAGTGGAAGAGAAGACTTTACGGTCTTAACCCCATCAGGTAAAATAAATAAATACAAATGCATAAAATATAATATGGATGATTATGATGGCCAGATGGTGTTAGGGTACTAATCGAGCCTTAAATTTTCCTGACATTTGTCTTAAAGATAAAAATAAATTAAAAACACCACCCGTGTAGCTTCTCCCGACCGTGGATCGTACAACGGCCCGCTGCGGCTGAGGAAACAATATTATTGTAGGACCAACGAATTTGTGCTCCTTTAGCGCTGTAGTCGGTCTTAGAAAAGTTAACGTTTGTATTCACCCCATTCCATGTGCTTCCGGCCCACCACGTCAAACAGCAGCCAGGATAACTTTCCATGTGGGGATGTTGCAAAACTTCCTCTAAACAGTGTCATGGATCTTGATTGCTGAATCATGTAATGTTAATTATATCTTCTTCATACTTAAGTAAGTCTAATGACGCTGATTGACTTCCATTACTTGTTTAATAATATTTATTTTACCACTCCAAGCTACAGTGTTGGTGTTCAGCTGACAACACCGGACTGCAAGTTCAAATAACACTGGTCAACAGTGATTTTGTTACATAAAAGATTTTGGGTGATTCTTATGTATTTTCATCTGCTGATTCAAAAAATGAAGTCAAAAATTTTCCATCACCCACCATTTTTTTGTAATTTTGAAAATAATTATTTTCCTATTTATTAGCATTTTTGTTATATAACATGATGATTAGAAGGATTATTTTACATTTATATTTAATTTCATTGTGACAACAATGGACTTATAATGTTTTGCGATTGTTGCCTTGAATTCATAACTTACAACAATGACATTCTCCTACAAAACTGTGATTGTATGTTTTAAGTTCGCAGTTGAATAGAAGCTTTCTTAAAAGAAATAAGCTAATTCTGTGCTCACTTCCGTAGTCAAGTGAATTGTGATAGAAGTGTATTGTAAAGACTAAGTAGTGTATTGTATTGTAGTGTATTGTAAAGAGAAGAGTAAAATTGTATTTATATAAGAAATATGTCTCGAAAGTGTGTTAACGATAGAAACAACTTCTGTTTCGTGTGTGGTGAGCTCACTTTCAAAGCGCAGAAGCGAAAGTTTACTCCTCTAATAAGAAGAGCTTATCACTGTTATTTTAACAACAAAATAGACCAGAACAAGATATGGGCCCCGGAAATCTGTTGTACCAAATGTGTAACACTATTAACTGGCTGGTTGAAAGGATCCCGTCATATGCCTTTCGCAGTCTCAATGATATGGCGCGAACCTATGGATCATTTGACAGACTACTACTTCTGCTTGACAAATACATCTGGAATAACTTCCAAGTGAAGACACACCGTTAAATATCCAATGTTAGATTCAGCAATTCGACCGGTACTTCATGGGCCAGGTTTACCCATACCAATTCCACCAGATCACAAAACAATGATTGAAGAACTTTCTGATGTTCAGGATTTACAGAATGATTCAGATTTTGCGGAAGATGATGTTATAAATGAAACTCACTTTCTAACACAGGAGGATTTAAATGATTTGGTTCGGGATCTTGGTTTAAGTAAAAGCAAGGCAGAATTACTTGCTTCAAGATTGAAAGGATGGAAGCTACTGCAGGATGACACCAAAGTAACTTTTTTCCGCAATCGCCAAAATGAATTTGAGGATTTCTTTTCTAAAGAGAAGAACCTATTTTTCTGCAATGATGTTGAGAATTTGTTCCAGTCACTGGGTGTTGAGCATAAATCTGAGGATTGGCGTTTATTCATAGACTCCTCGAAAACAAGTTTGAAAGGAGTGTTACTACATAATGGAAACATATATCCATCCATTCCTTTAGCCCATGCAGTTGGTATGAAGGAAAATTACGAGAATATGAAGCTCTTACTATCCGCTATAAAGTATGACAATTTTTCTTGGCAGATATGTGGGGATTTGAAAGTTATAGCCATCTTTTTTGGGTTACAGCTTGGCTATACTAAATTTTGCTGCTTCTTGTGCAAGTGGAATAGCAGAGATAGAAGTAATCATTATATTAAAAAGAACTGGCCAAAGAGAGAGTCACTTAATCCAGGACAAGAAAATGTTCTTCACCAACCACTTGTACGTTCTGAAAAAAATCTTATTGCCTCCACTACATATTAAACTAGGCTTGATTAAAAATTTTGTGAAAGCAATGGATCGTGATGGCAGTACATTTCTCTTCCTCAAAAATAAATTTCCAAGGATCAGTGAAGCTAAATTGAAAGAAGGGATATTTGTTGGCCCTCAAATAAAGGAACTGATGAATGATACGCAGTTTCAGAACAAGTTAAATATGCAAGAAGCAGCTGCATGGCAATCTTTCAAAAATGTTGTCTCAAATTTTCTGGGGAACTTCAGGTCTGATAACTACAGAGAACTTGTCAATGAGATGATTGAGAACTACAAGATAATGGGATGTAATATGTCTTTGAAAATTCACTTTCTGCACTTCCATCTTGATTTCTTCCCTGAAAATCTAGCTGTGAGCGACGAACACGGGGAGCGCTTCCACCAGGACATCGCGGAAATGGAAAGGCGCTATCAGGGTAAATGGTATCCAAATATGTTAGCAGACTACTGCTGGACACTGAAGAGGGATATTCCTAAAGCGATTTTTATTTATTTTAAATGTTTATGTTATTTTTGTACCTTGTGTATAAGGGTTAATTAAAATATATATTTTTGATAAACATTTTCTCGAATAATTTGGAGCTAGACTATTAATAAATTTATTGTCTTAAAAATATTAATAATAGCTTGCTCCGAAAATCCAATTCACATACATTTTGGGCGAGCAAATATAATTTCAGCTAAGATATAATAAATTGTAATGTATAGACATGAAAAATGTTTTTCATGTGATTACACGAAAACCCTGGGTGATGGAAAAGTTCCGTAAAAATATTTAAAATCAGCACAAAAAAGTAAGTTAGAAACACACATTTTCTCCCTTGTAACATAAACAAGTTCAAATTTTGTTGGCCAGTGTAACCTGTCCCCCAAGAAGGCTCAAAAGTGTGAGTAGTGGGAGGGACAAAAGAAAAAAGAGGGATAGGAATGCAGGTAGGGAAATGATTTACAGAGGCAGAAAAGGAATTATATCCTAACATAAACACCAATTGTATTCGTCCGCCATTCGCGCCACAATTACTGTTACACTGACGAGAGCATATAAGATACGCAATCGTTAAATGCGGTAGATTACAAGAAAGCTGGTGATATTTTTCACTGGACTTTTGGAATACATTTAAAATAACTGTTTTTTAACCACCAGTCAAATGTTTGCCAGACTTGTCTTTTAAAAATTTAGATTGTGCCACAGCAACAGCAAACTCGACATCTTCAGCCATTTTGTTGCATCAGAATCGACTGAAGCATGACTCAAATGCATCATCCATATGCAATAAAGCTATTATTATTATTATTATTATTATTATTATTATTATTATTATTATTATTATTATTATTATTATATTTATTATTATTATCATTATTATTATCATTATTATTATTATTATTATTATTATTAAAAAACTATTTTAAGTTGTCATTACTGATTAGGTATATTTTAGAATATTTTCTATGTTTTGAATATTATTATTTTTATTCGCGAAGAATAACAAGTATATTCTGAGGAAATATTTTTAATTTAATGAAGGGAACTACTTTTCCGCGTACTCATTCATTCTACATCGTTCGTCGGTATCCACAACCAATGAAAAGCGAGCAGGTCACGTGGTTTTGTTTTGATGAGGATCACTTTAAGAGCGGATAGCCTTTAATGTTTAGTTCGCTCATCTTACGGGCCACAGACTACACCCCTAGACAACAGCGGTTGACTCCATGTATCTTAGAAAACTGAATATCGTAAATATGAACTGGATTTAGTTGACCGAGGATTGGGACAAATTGAGAGTCTTTTTAGTGATTGATGTTTTGAAGCTATAGTTTCTATTAACCACAGAATAGTTATTATTTGACATTTTCTTACTTACTTACTCACTGACACTATCGAACCCGTAGGTTCATGGCCGCGCGGGCATAAACTCTCCATACATCCCTATCCTGAGCTAATGATTTCCAATCATTCCCTGTATAATCTAATTCCCTCAAATCATAGTTAATGTTATTCTCCCACCTCATTCTTGGTCTACCAACTGGGCGTTTTCCCTCTGGATTTCCTACAAGAAGCTTCCAAGCAAGTCTTTCATTCCCCATACGTGCAACATGTCCTGCCCATCGCAGTCTACGAGACTTAACTGTTATTATATCTGGCTTCCTATAAAGACCATGCAGTTCATTGTTATGTAGTCTTCTCCATTCACCTGTCTGTTCATCTCTCTTTGGTCCAAAAATTTTCCTAAGAACTTTATTCTCAAATACTTACAATCTCCTTTCCTCCCTTAAAGTAAGAGTCCATGTTTCGCACCCACAGAATATAACTGGTAGAATAATAGTTTTATATATTTTCAGTTTAACGTTTTTTCCAAAGGAGTCGGGACATCAAGAGTCTCTGTAATGCATAATAGCACGCATTTCCAGAATTGAGCCTATGTTTAATTTCTTTGTGCATCTCATTCCTATTTGTGATTATAGTTCCTAGGTATTTGAATTCAGCCACTTCCTCAAAATTTCCCTCATTTGTCATTAGCTGTCCATTTCCATTATATAATGTATTCCTACGTGTGACCGTAGAATTAGTTTTATTGATATTTACTTCCAGTCCTAATTTCTTAGTGTTACTCAATAGTGTGTGCGTGTTGGCCTTTAGTATCTCCTCGCTATCGGCCAATAGTACTACATCATCAACATAAACTAACAGCTTATTACTGGTAATACCATGGAGTTGTAAGCCGTCCTCATTCTCTAAATATTTAATGGCATGCTCTAGTACAAAATTAAATAGTAGAGGAGATAGTGCATCTCCTTGCTTCAACCCATTTGACATTTTCTACATGAAATATTGGAAGAACGGAGTGATGAACTCGGTAGAATTTGAAATAGGTCAGTGCCAGACATCACTCATTATGAACCAGCGTGAAACCACTTCGTTTTCCGCGTTCCACACTCCAAACAAAGTTTCTATTCACGATGTGGTGCTTCAAAAATAACTTAGCTTTCAAAAACAAACTTTACTGCTAAGCACTCGACCGTTTTATTTTCCACAGCATACAGAAGGACAATGCATTTTCCTCATACAAATTAGTGGTCCAGTGAACTTACACATTACTAGGGCAAGTCATTTAATGACCTATAAATTGGTAAAAAATGGAAAATAAAAAATGCATTTATGACCTAAAAATACAAAAAAATGTTCAATAAAATAAAAAATGACCAATAAGAAGTTAAGAATCACCAACAAAAATATTATTTATTAGATTGAGTACTCACTTGATTACTGAATTACATAAAATTTAGCTTAACATCAGAATATTAAAAGAAAAGTATTTAAAATACATATTAGAGTACCTTTTATTGCAGAAAAGGGGCACGCCGTAGCGTAGTGGTTAAGGACTGAGCTACAAGCCGGAGGGTAGAGGGTTCAAGTCCCGTTGGGGTCAGGATTTTTAAACTAGCCCAAACCCTCTGGCGGCACTATGGCCCTGGGGTCGACTCAGCCTCTAACGGAAATGAGTACCAGACGCTTGTTCTGGGGTAAAGGCGGCCGTCACGCAGGGCTGACAACCCGGCTGACATAAAGTGCCGATTGTCTAGAAAAAGTGGGAGCCTTAACCTCCTACTACCCCAAGGGCCTCCGGGTCTGCTGTGGGATCACTTTACTTTACTTACTTTTATTGCAGAAAATCAATTTCAATTATACAGTGCACTTTTACAGCAATTTTGAATTGCAGTTAATCAAAATAGGGGCAGAAGCTAGCATAAGCTCTAAGCAATTGAATAAAATTCCTAGAAGTGGGCAAGTTCATTAAGCACATACCTTGAAAAATAGAGGTAGTAGTTAGCAAAACATCTACTTAATTCCAAGAAATTGTATTGACAAGGAAAAATACTGAATTATAATAAAAATCTCAAATCAAATACAAATAATGTCACAGTCTTCCGGAAAAGTGTAAAAAATGCTGAAAATGACCTAAAAATTGCCAAAAAATGACAAATCCCTAGAAAAGTTAAGAAAATGCAAAAAAAAAATGCCCTAACGAATTGCTTTTATTTAATCCGTATTTTAATGCCATACATTTTCATATATGCAAGCAATGTTTCAACCTTCATAAGAAAAGATGCAAAATCATTAATTGCCTTGCCCTAATTATTACTATTAAAACTTAGCCGTAGGATCCACTTTTATTAAAACTGAAGTTGAATGCGAATAAGGTAACGCTGGGTGTTATTTTAGAGCCCTACACATTACTAATGCTTTTCAAGGGGTAACGCGAAAACAGCGAATTAATTGGGATTGCGCAATAGTAAAGTAAAGTAAAGTGATCCCACTACAGGCCTCAGGAGGCCCTTGGGGTAGTGGGAGGTTAAGGCTCCCACTTTTTCTAGACAATCGGCACTTGATGCTAGTCTGGTTGTCAACCCTGCGCGACGGCTGCCTTTACCCCCAGAACAAGAGTCTGGTACTCATTTTCGTTAGAGGCTGAGTCGACCTCAGGCCCATAGTGCCGCCAGAAGGTTTGGGTCAGTTTAAAAATCCTGATCCCACCGGGACTTGAACCCTCGACCTTCCGGCTTGTAGCGCAGTGCCTTAACCACGACGCTACGGCGTGCCAAAATATAAAACTTATTTAGTGTCAAGCCTAATAAAATGGATTTGCAGAACGGCTGTGGCACACTAAATATGAAAGTATAACTAACTATCTCACTGGCACTATCGAGCCCTTAGGTTCATCGCCACGCGGACATAAGCTCTCCATATATCCCGATCATGAGCTAATGTTTTCCAATCATCCCATGCATAATCTATTTTCTCAAATCATGATTAATGTTATTCTCTCACCTCATTCTATGATTTGGCATGGATTCCCGGAGAACCGAATGGGGGACTATTTTACCTCCGAAAAAAATTTACCCCAGTGGAACATATGTCCGATTGTCTTGACAGTTGTATTTTTTACGGCGAGAGATCATCCACTCTTTCGACCAAGGTACTTTTTTCGTCTGGCTTATCGCCTTTGACCTGTCCGACATAGGAAACCCTCCCGGTAGTAATACTACCGCCGGCATAGCTCTAAGGATCATTTAAACACATTTTTTTCACGATAGTGCATTCTGTCGTACTTACAGCAAAGGGGACCATGATTAAAAGTTCAATTTCCAAAATTTCGGGGTTGCCAATCTATAAATATCTATACTGTAATATTACAAATTATCTACCTAGTGCGGGAAGTAAAACCACTGCCCTGTATAGCTATATACTACGTACAATGTAAATCCAAAATGTAGTATTAATATACATTATATGAAACAAATAACTGCTTTTTAAATCAACTGAACTTTATTGGAAACAATGTAAAACAATTAATTCGTACTTGCCGCCATTTTATTCCTGATTGGTGTCAAGGCCTGCTGTAGTCTCAAATAAATTATTTTCGGCATTTTCCGTAAAACATTGGCCAGGCTGTTAACGTTAGTCAGTTGTTTATAATGAACGCAAATTTTTTCCAACAAAGATGTTATCATTTTATTATTATTTGGAAACACCATCGTGCAAAAAATAATGTACAACGCATGTTTGTGAACTGTTTTACAGAATCTCGGAAATTAAAAACCTCGCTAAAGCTCGGTTTTTAATCATTTCCTCGCTTCTGTAAAAACCACTTCCCAACCTTGCATTGTAATATGCTATATATTATTTGCTCTAACCTCGACTTGATCATTATCCAGTATAAGGTACTCGTACATATATTAAGTGGTGTTTCTCGTATAATTTATCATATTTATGCTATAATAATAATAATAATAATAATAATAATAATAATAATAATAATAATAATAATAATAATAATAATAGATTGTTATTACTATTAAGTATCATTATTATTATTATTATCATCGTATAAAATGTTGTTTGTACGTTAAATTTCCATTGCAACATTTAATAGCCTGTATTTTAAATTCTTTATAATTAGTATAGTCTATATATATATATATATATATATATATATATATAATCTATCCATCCATCCATAGTAATTCTGCCCGAAGGCAGGTCCTTCACTGCAATCATAGCATTATCATGCAATGCTTGCAGTTTTATTAGGGAATTGTAGGTGTGGTAGCTTCCCGTTGCTTTCTACACCGGTGAAGGATGATGATGATGATGATGATGGCTATATGATTTCGGGGACCGTTTGGGCCTTAAAGTTTTCCTGACATTTGTCTTACAGGTGAGGAAAAACCCCGATAAAAAGTCACCCAGAAAAACTGCCCCGACCGGGGATCGAACCCGGGCCCGCTGCGTGACAAGGCAGCACGCTACCTCGAGACCACAGCGGTGAACATGTAATCTATATTGTCAAAAATGTAATTTGTGCTGGTTGAGTGGATGGGAAGGCCTTATGACCTCGACTCTGCCAGAATAAATAAAACATTATTATTATTATTATCATTATCATTATTATTATTATTATTATTATTATTATTATTATTATTATTATTATTATTATTATTATTATTATTATTATTATTATTATTAAACACTCGACACTCTACCACGACAAGGTGAAGATATCTTGTAGGAGGTTCATAGAATGTGGTTAAACTTTTTTAAATATCGGAATTCCACAAAATCCGTAAATTTGGCATACAGTTAGTGAAGTAGATTTTACAACATTTACGAATAAAGGAAGTAGTTTACGATATATTTGGAACAAGATCAAAACTCCCATAAATGTTCCCATCAGGAGTTTCTGTGGCTTACGTCTGATTGTCGATAATTAGATCCTTCTCATATTTTTTTGGATAAATTACAATGTTGTAAGTTTACAAAATTGTCATTAATATTTTACACAACAAGATAAAAATGTAAATATCTTTAAATTCGATACTATTGTAGTATGAGCTAAAAGTATTACTCTTCTAAAAAAAAAAAATCCTCCGGGCCGGACTTGAACCAGCGACCTATAGATTACTGAAATTATATACCACTACAGTACACTGCTCTACCAACTGAGCTACCAGAGGATATAATATTAATTTCTTACAACCATGGACTAAAAACTCGATACGTCCGCAACCTATTATACCGGTCTTTATTTTTTTGATGTCCTGATGATCCTGGCCAGGATCTTAGAAAAGAAATTATGAAATTATTGTATTGCCATTGGTCCTTTACAAGTATACAAAGTTTCAAGTCGATCCAATGTTTTTAAGTGGGTGAAAATTGTGTTGAAAGATTATGTTACATAGATAGACAGATACAGGTCAAGCTAATATAAAGCGTGTAAAAAACATGGACATAACTTTAGAATGCATTATTCAAATTAAACTATGGTAACGAATGTGAAGATTAGCTAAATAAATGAATAATAAACCATGGAGATGGCTCTACAATAGGCCTACATTCATTCAAATCGAACTATGGTAACATATATTAGACGATTGCGCTTGTGGTTAACATGTGTAGATTGATCAGAAAGATTTATAGGTATTTTTTCGGAGGTCGGAGGCCAGCAGAGGTTGAGCCAGGGGAGTCTAACGAATCGGCAGCCCCATCACCACCACCACCACCACCACCACCACCACCACCTCCACCACCACCATCACCCCCTCCACCACCATCACTTCCACCGTACCCTTCATTTTCACCATCACCTTCACCTCCACCTTCATCCCCATCTACCTCATCTTCCCATTTCCCCCCAACTCCACCACCATCTGCTAGCACATCGAATGAGAGCTACATAGTAAGAGATGGCGTAGAATACGTCTTTGTCAATCCGCAGTTCGTGTACCAGATGGGTTTCGGCGACGAACGTGAGACTCGGGCAAGAAGCAATTTTTTGACTCTAACCGACGTATGGAATACATATACAGAGGCCATGCAAGAAATGGAAGAAGATATTCCAAATGGTGATAACGTTGAAGCTAATCCACCTCTTGTCTTCGAAGTGGAGCAGCTGATAAACGTCCTCCACCAGATAGTGATTCCGCAAGCGGGAGACGCTATCTAGGTAAGTCTTAATACTAAACTCTTTGGAATTTTTAAAACATATCAGACTAACATACACCTATTACTAAGGATCTAGCGACCATGTGTTTTTAAAATAAAACTTGGCCTATAGCAATTAATTTAAAAAAAATAACTTCGATTTCGTTAATAAGCAAACCCGGAATTCTTCTTCTTCTTCGTCAGGCTCTACGACTTCCAGTGGAATGTCTTGGCCTTCTCAACTAGTTTACTCCATTTCTTCCTATCCTGTGCAGTAGATTTCAAATCAAAAATCCCCATCTCTCTCAAATCTTCAATTACTTCATCCTCCCATCGATCTTTAGGTCTTCTTCTTGGTCTTAATCTTGTTTGTTGATTATTCCGCTTTGAGTCCACCTTATCTCTTGTAAGGCTATTATGCACCGTGATTCAAAATTGACTTTACAACTTTACAAGCTTATAGAAATTTATTTAGAAGACCTTCAGAATTGGTTTTAATGTCATATGATAGCACAACTCATCAAGTTTTCACTGACATAGTTTTATAGTACCTAGTTGTCTCACCGCGTGCGCTAACGTAGTTCATATCAAAATGGCTGCTTTCACAGGTGCCGAGTGTGCTCGTTGTGTGTTTTTGTTCGAAGAAACTAAATCTGCGACAATTGTTCAGCGTAGATTTCGTACCCAGTATGGTAAGGATCCTCCTAGCAGGCCAACAATTTATTATTGGCACCAAACATTTGTTAGGATTGGTCGTGGGGGACCAACAACATGGCCACCTCGGTCTCCTGATTTAACGCCACTGGACTTTTTCTAATGGGGGTTTCTTAAAGATAAAGTGTACGTTCCGCCCCTACCTGCCAATCTTGCTGAGCTCCGAAACCGAATCACCGCCGCAGCTGCGTTACTGAAGCCGGATATGCTGCAACGTGTGTGGGAGGAGATTGATTTCAGGTTGGATATTTGCCGCATGACCAACGGAAGCCACATTGAACCACGTTGACTGAATAGGTGAAAACTTGATGAGTTGTGCTATGATATGACATTTAAACCAATTCTGTAGGTCTTCTAAATAAATTTCTATAAGCTTGTAAAGTTGTAAAGTCAATTTTGAATCACGCTGTATTGAGATTAGTTCTTCTGATTTGATCGACTAATTCTTGTAATTTTCCGGGTTTTAATAAAGTTTTGACATTCCAAGTACCTATCTCCAGTTTATTCATAGTCCTTTTTCTCTGCTGTGGTCGTCTTCTTTGTTTCTGTCCGGATAAACTTTGTTGAGATAATGTAGCGGGGAAATTTTTTACAGTGTAAGGTTGCTGGCAGCAAAACCGGACTATTATCTGAAATAATAATTTAAAAATAGTTCAAGTGTAATTTTTAATTTTAGCAACGAAACTCAGTATGTGCTATTGAAATAAAATGAGGAGGATGGTGTTCTCAAAGAATCGGCGAAACTCGACCATTACAAGCGGAAATTTACCTGAAACCCGAAATTAAACAATCGCTCTATCAGTCGTTCATGTTAGCAATGTCACACTTCATCTGCATTTCATATATATTTAATTAACCTTCAATCGACAATACATCTTATAACAGGGGTCCGGAACCACAATCGATTAAACATACGAAGCTTTTTATTAAGTAACTAGCTAATACCCGGCGTGCGCTGCTACGCCTAAATAAATGAAAATTAATGCGCTTTTATGTTTAGTTGAATAAGTAAAAGGAAAAATAATTATACATTTATATTTTTTAGATAGCCCGTGCTGATTACCCGGCGTTGCCCGGGAATCTACTTATCCCGATCTTCTTGACAAAAATGAGCTGAAATTCGAAAATTAATGTTTTATGTTTAATTAAATAAGTAAAGGGAAAAATTTATATCATAATTATTTTTAGATACTCCGTGTTGTTTACGGCGTTGTCCGGGAATCTACTCATCCTGTTCTTCTAGGCATAAATGAGCTAAAAGACAAAATTCGTTATTGTGAGTTATCCGCATGTGCTGCTATGTTTGCACCAGGAATCTATCTACGTCTCGATCTTGGCATCTACGAAAGACAAAAACTGTTATTTTGAGTTATGCGTAAGAGATAAACATATGCTGTCGCGGACTTTTTTTGTAGAACATTTTGAGATATTCTGCGTACATTAATTTTGTGTATTTGTTATGGTTTAGGCAGCGTAAGCCATTTAAGCGTCCAAAGAGCTACTTTTTTTCACTTTTTCACTATAAAGGGCGATTTTTAAAGGTGTGGGAATTGAGTATCACAACACTCTTATAGCCTATGTTCATCCCGGGGATCTCCTGAACATTTTGCAAAAAGTCTCATCACAATCGGATCAACGGTATGGCCGCGCATAAAATACCAACGAACAAACAAACAAACATTCATTTTTATATATTAGATTAATATTATAAGACAATTGCTTTAATTGTATTATGAGTATGAATTGTACAACTTAAACAAAATACATGGTAAATACTTAAAGGATACATCGCAACAGTCACAGTTATTAATTTTAATAATTATTAATATGTTTATGATAAACTTAACATATGGTTAGATTCCATCCATCCATAGTAATTCTGCCCGAAGGCAGGTCCTTCACTGCAATGATGGCATTTTCTTGCTATGCTTGCAGCTTTACTAGGGAATTGTGTAGGTGTGGTAGCTTCCCGTTGCTTTCCACACCGGTGAAGGATGATGATGATAATGGCAAGGATGATAATGATAAGGATGATGCCCATATGATTTCGGGGACCGTTTGGGCCTTAAAGTTTTCCTGACATTTGTCTTACAGGTGAGGAAAAACCCCGATAAAAACCTCACCCAGAAAAAACTGACCCGACCGGGGATCGAACCCGGGCCCGCTGCGTGACAAGGCAGCACGCTACCTCGAGACCACAGCGATGGACATGGTCAGATTAATATTTAAATATCCCACCTTACAAATTATCGGCCGCGGTGGACTAGTGGTTATGCTCCTTGGCTCTGGTCCCGAGGGTCGCGGGTTCAAACCTAACCGGGGTTGATGAATTTTTTTAGGATGGAAAAATCCAAGGAGCAAGTCCTCCGGGAGGGACTTTAAGCCGTGGGTCCCGAGTCTGAAGATTTTCAGGCTCATAAAAGATCCTTAAGCCGAATGAAAGGCCTCTAAGCAAAATTTAGCGAATTTTCCCATTCCTAGTACTACCTTGGTTTCCTAGATGTCAGTATGAGGCGGAACGCTGACCACGGACCCCTCAAAGGACATCTATACGAAAACAAGTGTAACTAAATTAGTATGGTTCAAATTCTTCCCTATAGCGTGAGAGCGCCTAAATCTCTGTTAAGGGAAACATGGACTTACAAAAAAAAAAAAAAAGGCCTCACAAATTCTGTGTTTTTCACGATACTAAGATTCATACGGAATCCCGTTCATCTTCAGTCAAATCTCCGACCATAAGCAGTACTGCCAACCGAGCCAACAATAATACTATCATAACATGACATTTTTAGTAAACTAGTTTTATTTTATGTTTAACCGGTTTTAAGTCCGTCCGAGTTTCCATTGTGAAGAATACGAGTAATATGTTTTGCTCTGATCGCGGTACCAACGCTATGTAGAGTAGACCATTGGTGGGGTTGCCACCTCGAAGCTTTAGGTCCAGCTTCTGGATGTACTAACCCCATCTAGAGGGTTGCCACGTCCGCCAGATCCGTCGTGATGAAGGACTCCTTCTGCGCCGAATCTGCCGTTGAGGTCTTCACCGTAACCCTGGCTAGGGGCCCTTACAGAGTACTATCAGTCGGAGCCAACTGAACCCTGGTTTTTTTACGAGGTTGTTACTCCTCCCCCTCCTCCTTTCTCATCCGGGCTTGGGACCGGCCATATAATATATATATATCGACGACATTATGAAACAATGGAAAATTATAATGGACAATGACCTTAGATTGAACAATAACTCAAGTATTAATAACTTACTTTTCGCCGATGATTTAGTCTTACTACACCATGATGAAGATCTGTTACAATTGGCTGCTTACAAACTAAATGCAATATGTAGCGATTGTAATTTTAAAATTTCAATAAGTAAAACAAAAGTAATGGCATTTTGTGGAAGAAATACTCTGCGTGCAAAAATAGTAATTAGAGATGAAATTATTGAACAAGTATCCCACTTTAAATATTTAGGATGTGACATCAGCTGTGAGTATGATAAAGATATTGAACACGAAACACATCAGTTTCAAGCTATTTGTGGTACAATAAATAGAACATTGAATAATAAAGCCCACAAACAAACAAAATTAAAATTTTATAAAACAATGGCTGTCCCTGTCCTTTTGTATGGGAGTGAATCTTGGATTACCACTACCAAACAAGAAAGTGAAATCCAAGCAGCCGAGATGAAATTTTTAAGAAGAGTAATATGCTGCACTAGAATGGACCAGACAAGAAACGAGGATATCCGTGAAGAACTGCAGATCTACTCCATAAAAGAAAATATATTTAACAACAAGCTACAGTGGAGAGAACATGTAGAAAGAATGGAAGAAAGTAGATTACCAAATAAAATCTTCCATTATTTTCCAAGAGGAAGAAGAGATGTCGGACGTCCTCGGAAGAGATGGTCTTAGATCTATTAGTGAAGACGGAACAGGCACCTCTTGCCAAAACCAGAAGTGAAGAAGAAGAATTTTTATTTTATGTTTAACCGGTTTTAAAAATTTGTATTAATTCGATAATTTAACCGGTCCGGACACCAAAGCCCCAGGTGTCCGGATCCAGACCGCGGTCCTCCAATTGATGACCCTTGTCTTGTAAGATACATTAGTTTAGATAATACCTTTAATAAGGCAATAGAAAAATTAATCAACAGAAATTAGTTAAATAAATGTTCTTTGTCATGTACTTGTAAACATTTATTCACATTTTTATTTATTATAATAAATTGTCACTGGGCCGTCCTATGAAACGCTGGAGGGAAAATTTTCTATAGGATCGTAACAGGCCTTGGCCTAATACTTGGAAGGAAGAAGAAGAAGAAGATAATAAATTGTATTAGCAAGAGTTACCTACCGTACTTGCTGTAAGGGCACACAATTTTAACGACATGGCGAATGATAATGGTCTAATCTATTCTATAGTCCGTCACCGTGGCGTAGTCGGTAGAGTCCTCACCTTCCACTCCAGCGGCCCGCGTTCGATTCCGGGCGGGGGTAAGGGATTTTAAATCTCCACCTAGGGGCTGGGTTTGTTTAATGTCTTTGTTTTTATGTGTGTGAATAAGGAAAAGGTTAAAAATGTAAAACAAGAATGAAAAACAGTATGAACGAGAGAAAACAAGACAAAATATGTGTTCTGCCAAGGACAGGTCTTCCACTGCAATCATAACATTTTCATGCTATGCTTGCAGCTTTAGTAGGCATTTATAGATTCATACACCGGACGAATATGATGATGGTAATGTTCGGGGACCGTTTGGGCTATAAAGCTTCCTGACATTTGTCTTACAGGTGAGGAAAAACCCCGAAAAAACCTAACTCAGGTAACTTGTCCCGACCGGGAAACGAACCCAGGCCCCCTGCATGACAGAGCAGCACGCTACCTCGAGACCACAGCGGTGGACATGTTAATGGTATAAGTTTGTGTGATTATAAGTTAATCATTGTTATTCCTTTTCATTAGAGGTATTTCATTTTGAACCAAATAATTTTAGGCTATTTAAGAAAATGTTATCACGTCACCTCATGTTCTTCTTCTAAAGGCCGGTTCACACAGTACGTCTTATAGCACGTTTTATAGGACAGGACAAATCCTATCCGATAAAAGTGGCATGTAAACAGCAAAAAGTAAGTCTTGTTGAGTGGGAATGAAATCCAAGATCAGATTGAAAAACTGACGGGAGAAGCATCATTTTGCGACAAAACGTACGTTTTCCGTGTGTTCCGTTTGTTATGACCCAAAGTTTATAGGCTTTATTAATTCCTTGTATATTAGACCCATTATGGATGCGAAACATGGACTGTTACTTTAAGGGAGGAAAGGATTTGAGAATAAAGTATGTAGGAAAATTTTTGGACCAAAGAGAGATGAACAGACAGGTGAATGGAGAAGACTACATAACAATGAACTACATGGTCTTTATGGGAAGCCAGATATAATAAGAACAGTTAAGTCTCGTAGACTGCGATGGGCAGGACATGTTGCACGTATGGGGAATGAAAGACGTGCATGGAGGCTTCTTGTAGGAAGTCAGAAGGAAAACGCCCAGTTGGTAGACCAAGAATGAGGTGGGAGAACAACATTAACTATGATTTGAGGGAAGTAGATTATACAGGGAATGATTGGAAAGCATTAGCTCAGGATATGGATGTATGGAGAGCTTATGTCCGCGTTCTATGTCCTACGGGTTCGATAGTGCCAGTGAGTAAGGAAAATAAACATCTTACAGGAGATAAAAATCACGAAGCAAACAAGAAACGGTAACCTGTTGAACAAGAACACGCCCCACCACATTAAACCCAATATGTAATA
Source organism: Diploptera punctata (assembly GCA_030220185.1). Classification (NCBI taxonomy): domain Eukaryota; kingdom Metazoa; phylum Arthropoda; class Insecta; order Blattodea; family Blaberidae; genus Diploptera; species Diploptera punctata. The sequence goes on from JASPKZ010009388.1 coordinate 101,866, forward strand.
TATTCGTTAGATACTATCAGTACCCAATTAACAGTTTCGAAAATGGAACAGGTTCCGAAAGGCCTAGCTAAATATTTTATACAAATTTTATTGTTTTAATTGTTGTATAAAATAATCCTTCAGTTGAAATGGATTTTTGGAGAAGAGCTGCCAGAAAATCTCGACTGGAAAACATTAAAAATACAGAAATTAGAAAATGGATGAATGCAGAAAGAAATATAATGGATGAGATTGAACACACAATGCTAAAATGGTATGGACACGTAAGAAGAATGCAGGACGGGAGACTACCAAAGGCCGTCTATGCATGGAAAATTGAAAGAAGGAACAGAAAAGGAAGGCCAAGAACAACCTGGAAGAACACATTCAAAAAATTCAGTGAGGAAATTTGGTGTAACAGATGATGACACAGAAGACGGAGAACGATGGAGAACTTTAATTAAGGGAAATTTGTGAACGTTTGTTGTAAACTGATAGTCTCTAAGTCCGTAGTCATTTATATATATATATATATATATATATATATATATATATATATATAAAGTGTAAAGTGATCCCACAACTGGCCCGGAGGCCCTTGGGGTATATATATACAGAATTTTAATGTTTACACATCTTTCTGTGCCTAAAGTTTTATTTTTCTTCTGCACTCGTCTCTCTCCATCCAATCCATGTCCTCCAGTCCTCTTGCTCTCATTCCAGTTCTTACTTCCTGCATCCAGAGTTTCGAGGTCTTCCTCTCCTCTTTCTTCCAGGTGGACACTATTCCAATGTTTTCCTGGGTAATCTTTCTTCTTGCATTCGTCGTTCGTGCCCATACCAATTTAATTGCTTATACCGTATATAATCTACTATTGAGTAACTTAACCAATATTCATTTTTTCTCTTATGACAGTATTTGTTATTTTGTCTAATTTTGAACATCTTGCTGCTCTCCTCAAGAAATCCATTTCCATCGACATAAGTTTTTGTTCTAGGTTTTTGTTGAATTTACAAACTTCAACTCCACATGTGACAATACTTCTCACTATTGAATTATATATTTGTAACTTATTTTTCCTGGTCATATGTCTGTTCCATAAGACTCCATTCATCATTGCCATATATATATATATATATATATATATATATATATATTAGAAGTCCCAGCCACGCGTTGCTGTGGCTATGGTATACGTTAAAATTTATGTTACGTTGCTGTCTTGCAGCCAGATTACTTAAAACTGATACTTACACACGAAATTAATAATATTGAAAATAAAATAAACACTGAACACACTTAAATTATGAAACAATCAATATTTGTAATTCAATCGAAATTCGCGGTTGCAACAAAAAGCACAGCCATCTGGATCTCTCTTTGTTAAATAATAAACCAATTACCTTACACCGCCATCTGTTAGAATCGTATGGAACTCACAGATAATTACACCGCCATATGTTAGAATCGTATGGAACTCACAGATAATTATAACTCTTTGTTAAATAATAAATAATTTGCAATAAAAAATAATGCGACTATACATTTAGTTATAAACTACCCTAAGTCTCAAGTTGGATCAAGTTGCACAGTGTGCAAAATTTTATTAAAATCGGTTTAGTAGTTTAGGATTCCATCGCGGACAAACAATGTGGCACGACATTTATATATATACATACATATATAAATAATTTTTTTTTTAAATTCATGTTAATTTCCAAGATTGGTTGGAGAAAACCCTCAATGATGAGGAAAATTCTCAAAATGAATGAATAAAATAATCCACATGTCAAAGGCAACAAATTGAACCTGGGACGTCATGTTCTATAACTGAGGATGAGACCTGGAGACCGGTGCCTATACGATGCATTTATGTGTGTTATATAGTGTATTGAGAATAAGATAAAATCGTATGAGAGATTGGGAACATCCCGCGCAGACTGATATCTGAACTTGTGCCAGAAATCTCATGACTTCAGATTGTTGCCTCGTGAAAAAAAACCAAACCATGTCATTCACTAACAGAAATCGCTTATATAAGCACACGACAGTGAGTCACATCCTATTTGCACGACCCGAACTTCATTATGCCAACCAAATTGCAATGCGATATAATTTCTTAGTTTAAACCTCGGTCATATAATTTTATCCCACTAAATAGTGTCATATATAGGGCAGGGATTTTGATGCATTTGTATATATATATATATATATATATATATTTCTATGAGACTATACAATGCCCACGTAGATATAAATGCATTTTGGTGGAAAATAATCTTAAATAGGCAACTTTGTGGTTGCATTTATTTGCATATTTTGTCAATTTTTGTTGGCATAACTGCATTTTTTCGGATTTTCTAGCATATTACTGCTAGAAGAACATTATATTCACATACCTTACTATTCCAAATTCCGCACACATATTTACCAAGTTATTTAACAACACGTTTCCAAAATTCATCACAATTTAGGAACAAGATCACAAGACTCTTCTTTACTTTTGATACCACAGCAAAGGCCATGTCTATACTCTGAATCTTACACAAATATCTATGACTAAACCACGGAACTCACTTCCCAGTCATGTCAGGGACTGTCAATCACTATCATTATTTAAATCCAAATTAACTGATATCTTAAGTTCGACCCAATGAAAACATTAACTGCATAACAACTATATAGAGCATTCCATTAATGATCATCTAGGAAGCTACTTACTTTATTTTATATCATTTTAATGTTATTATATTCTATGTTTTTGTTAGTATTAGCTAGTATTAGATCACATCATCATTGTATTTTGTTTAGTCTATATTTTAATATCTTAAAATTGTAATATGGATGTAATTTTTGTGTAATTCTACTATTCGCTGGTTGAGTGGAAAAGAAGGCCTTATGGCCTTAACTCTGCCAGCTAAAATAAAGCATTATTATTATCTTCTTCTTCTTCCTTCCTTCCAAGTATTAGGCCAAGACCTGTTACGATCCTACAGAAACTTTTCCCTCCAGCGTTTCATAAGACGGCTCAGTGATCTTCGTCCTCTTGGTATATAATTATAAACAGCTTTGGGGATCCGATTTGAACTCATTCTTTCTAGATGATGTTTCCAATTTAGTTGGTACTGTTTAATATATTCCAAAATTGGCGTAGTCTTCAATTCTTTTAAGATATCGGTGTTCCTTTTTCGATCCCATCTGGCGTAACCCACTGTTCGGCGCATGAATCTCATTTCACAAGCCGTTATTCTACTTTCATGTTGTCTTTTTAGTGTCCATGCTTCACTACCATAGGTCAACACTGGTCTAGCCAAAGTGTTATATAAAGGTAATCTGGTGTTTTTTTGTACAAGGAATGGTTTCATAACTTGATTAATAATTCCCAAACTTTTATTATAACTAATAATTTTTTTCAGGGATATCCTTTTCATCCCAGATTGAGAGCTAATATCCAAGATATTTAAATTGATTAGATCTCTCTAAAATTTTATTCTGGAGACAGATTTTACTTTGTATGGGGTCCTTCCCATGAAATGCCATAATTTTAGTTTTGTTAATTAATATTTCCATATTAAATTTGGCAGCTATTTTTTGTAAATTATAAATTGGTCGTTGTAAATCATTTTCGGAAAGTGCCAGAAGAGCTAAATCGTCTGCAAAAAGAATAGCATCGAGTTTGAGGTTCCTATTGATGGGTATATATCCCCGTTGTGTTTTCCTCCATTCGTTTATTATTCTATTCATATATATAATGAAAAGCACCGGTGAAAGTCCACATCCCTGTCTTACTCCAGTGTTGATTTTTTCCCAAGAAGATAATTTGCCATCTTGTTTAACAGAGATTTCATTATCTTTATAGATGTTGAAGATATTAGTAATATATTGTTGTGGAACGTTATCATCAGTTAAAATTTGTAGTAATATATTTCTGTCTACTTTGTCAAACCCCTTTATGAAGTCAACGAAGGCGATATGAGTTTCTATATTGAATTCCTTGTGCTTTTCTAATAGTAGTTTTAGGGTGAAGAATCTATCTGTACAAGATCTATTTCAACCACTCAAACATATCTTTTGCCAGTTTTATGCGTTTTCGCGAGGAAATGTGCATTTTTTAAACATAATTTACGTTTACTCTCTCTAACAGTATACAAATTGACTTGAAATTATATTTTATGAAACGAGAAGACGTTCTGCCTTCCCACATTTCAACTAATTGTATATAGGACTCGTTTATATGAATGAGGAGTTCAATTAGTGGAGCAAAGGGACCTAGTGAAAACTGTAGTAAATTATCATAAGTAATGCCACGAGTGATTTCAAAATTATCGATTAATTCACGACTCACGAAGTGAGGAGTGAATTTATCTAGAGAATTTGGAAATCAAGAGTGGCATTTGTTAGGACTATTTAACGAATAAAATTAAGCTGTTTACTAACAAATCATTATTTAAATATAGTTTTTTTAAAATATGTACATATTTAATGCAAACGGCGATGTTTGAAAACAAATGAGAAACGATTGGTACGCTTCAATTGCTTCTTTTGTTCATCATTGCAACCAGATCATATTATTTATTGCCAAAGAAACGCAATATTGTAAGAATGCACTCTAGTGGAGAAAAAATGAAACACATCAAACTGTATATTAATTAATTTCTGATGTCGTATGATGTAAATATGACAATTATATTTTTCTGGGATGTTATTACCTGGGAGAAATACATTTAAGAATGTGCAAACAGTGGTTTCTTTTTTTGGTCGTATAATCAATTGCTACAAATGTTTTTATATTAACTCCCGCATGCGCTATGCGTTGACATTCATGCACTATATATACAATCTGGTAGCCGTATTTCTTAGAGGGTCAGTCACTGCAAAATAATGCTATGACCTATTCAGAATGTTAAAAATGAGGTGCTTCATTATTATGATACACTTTAGTTGGTAAATTCTAGGCGTCACACGACTGTGATTGGTTGTAAATAAAAAAGCATTGAAATGTGATGGTCATTGACTCCCATTTGGGCCATGAGTTAAATAGTCTAGAAAAAGTGAGTGGGGAAATGGGAAAGGATGTATTGAAGAACATTATTATGGTTTTGAGTAAAAATAAAACATTTGATATGCTGTCATCAATAGCTGATATTCTGTCAGGTGAAAATTATTAAAAAATTATTATGTAGGAGTACTACAAAAGGACTTATAATCCACTGATATATTTTATTTTGAATATTCATCTTTAGTATCGCTAGAAGCGGAAAGGGATTTCTCGATGTACTTACTTAAAACTTAATACTTAATACAGGCTTTCCACTTTACAGCAGTTTGCCCTTGATTCCTGCTTTCCAGAGATTACTATCTTCCCATTGTCCATCTTCCATACTCCTCTTCATCATGGCATCACATATTCCCTCATACCATGCTTTCTACTTCTCCCCCTCCTCCTTCTGCCTGGTACCATCCAATCCAACACCTGTTTAGGCCACTGGTCTTCCGACATCCGTTGTACATGTCCATACCATTGTAGAGCTCTCTTTGTTATCCTATCGATAACAGTTTCTTGTGCATCCATTTCTTGTCTGATATATGCATTTCGAATATGTTGTAGCCTGGATAATAAATGAAAGGATGCAGAAAAAAATATTGGCAACAGAAATGGATGGATTACGGAGAAGTATGAGAATATAACTGTTATCGATAGGATAATTTTTTTGCGAAAGATAGACTTGCTGAACGAAGCATTATCTGAGGTATGGAATAGAAATTTGACCAGAAAAACAAAAAAAAAGGGATTATACAGACAATAATAGAAAGTATAGATGTCATTTGAGTGGTCCGTGGCCTGCGTTCCGCCTAATAATAATAATAATAATAATAATAATAATAATAATAATAATAATGATAATAAAAAATAATAATAATACTTTAAGAATTGAACAACAGCAATGTACAATATTTTTATGGCATACATCTGATGAAGTTCCAGTGTATCCAAGCAGCTGTCGTGAATATTGATTAAAATTAATATTTATGAAAAACAATGTGACTTACATAGTTTTAATTAATAAATAAACAAAATGAATGGACATCGCATTCTAGATTTTGAGGATGCTAATGATGATGTTTACATGGGTTATGGAGAGCAACTAATACTACATTTAATTTTAACACCCAAAGAGTTTTCAGGGAAAGGGAGAGTAAAGTCCTGTTTTGCTAAATTTGAGATTTAACCTCCTTATGAAGGATGTGGTATTTTGCAAGATATTACTGAAAAAAAATGAAAATCAAGCTTTATAAAACAGCTGTAACAAGTTAGAGACTCTGTGAGTTGTACAACAGTTGTATAAAAGTATTGTTTACTTACAAAATGTATTAATCTGTAGGTAGATCTTTGTTTCTCAGGTTAATTAACATTTTTTATTAATTTTGCCACAATATAGACCAGTTAGCCGCAAAGCGTTTCCGGGATTAATCTTTTTCGTCTTTTACGAACATCAAAATTTTCACACTCGGAACCAATTGCTTAAAGTCCCTCCGGGAGGATTTGCTCTTTGGATTTTTCCATCCTAAAAATCAATCGGCCGCGGCCGGATTTGAACCGGCGACCCTCGGGACCAGAGGCAAGGAACATAACCACTAATCCACCGATAAAGCCAGAAATTTCATAAAAGACAACCTCGTGGTATTGACAAAACAATTTTATTATATTGCACATACAGTACAACGTGTCCATAAATAAAGTATCATACTTTAAACTTTATACTACGTCGCTTTGGATAATCGTATCTAAATGAAATTGGCGACAATTAAAAGAGAACCCCAAAAGTTTTGTGCATGTTAACAATGGAGAATAATGGACAACAATACAGAAACTAAACTAATTTTAACCATGTTTTTTGTGGTAGATGTGGGTTCATTGTTGGATATTTAGCAGATGTTAAATGTGAATGTTTGCAGCGTCACTCGTGGGGGCCATATTCAATGCCTGTGAGGTGTAGCAAACATTTTTAGAGTTTCTCTTTTGATTGCCACCAATTTCATTTAGATGCGATTATCCAAAGAGGCGTAGTAGTAGTTTAAAGTATGATACTATATTTAATAATAATAATAATAATAATAATAATAATAATAATAATAATAATAATAATAATAATAATAATAATAATAATAATAATAATAATAATAATAATAATATCTCATATGAAGAAGAAAAGGATGTAAATGCAAAAATATCTAAATTTTTAAGAATTTTAGGGTTAATAAATTCTATCTTCATGCCACAGTTAGTCCAAAAGCATTCAAGACTGAAAGTGTATAAAACACTGGCTCTTCCAACTCTTTTGTATGGTAGCGAAGTATGGACGTTGAAACAGAAGGATATACAGAGACTTAGATCTGCTGAAATTATATATCTTCGGAGGACTGCAGGATACACACTACTAGATCACAAAAAAAAAAGAAGACATCTTAGAAGAATTACACATGGAATCTTTAGAAAACAAAATTTCTGATTATAAGTCAAGATGGATACAACATGTTCATCGAATGGAAAATCACAGAATACCCAAACTAATGTTAAGATATCAACCTGCAGGAAGAAGAAGACCAGGACGTCCACTCAAAAGACTTCTGGATGGTGTTTCTCTTGAGGCCGAAACAGGTCAACAAATGGCCTAAATTCGTGAATGTACTATGATGATGATGATAATAATAATAATACTAATTATTATTATTATTATTATTATTATTTTATTGCAGCCAAATAACCAGGTTTAAAGTAAGAATACATTTTAAATTTACATTTTTGCATATTCACAAATTGTCTTTGTTCTTTTTGTGCATAGCTCAATGTGATATCGGTCACATGTTTTTTTTTGCATAGCATACATTTACAGTCTATATTTGGTTCATGGAATTTTTTGTTCTTGCATATCAGGTGGTGGAATCCGTGGATTGCCAGCCTACTGATGACGTGTCTCATTTCGAAATTTTCTTTTGTCCACGCACGGTCCACCATGGCCCCGGTGCTGTAGAATTCTGAGTGTATTTCTTCTCTTTTTCTATTCAGTGTTGCTAGCAGCTTCTGAGATGCTCTGGTGCTGGGTAAGAGTATGCTTGTTCTGAGGTCGTCGATGAGGAAAGCTTCCTTCGCCAGTACGTATACGAGTCTTGAATGCGTTACTTTTGACACTCCTAATACTGCCTTTATATATCTCGCTTTCACCCTTTCTAGAGAGGAAATATTCTTCATTGTTAAATGTGTCCAGATGATTCTATGCCGTATATCAGTATTGGTAGAATTTTTACTCTAAATAACAGCATTGCCGTCTCTAGGGTGAGGGATCTAATGTTACTTATTTTGTGCATTGCCATTATTGCCTGGGTTGTCTTTTCTGTGATATGTTTTGTGAAGAATTTTGCGCTTGTTTGTAGCGTGATGCCTAGGTATTTGAAGTCTGGTACTATTTTCAGTTTAGTTTCCCCTTATGTATATCTCTTCATTTGTGGATACTATATTTGTGGACACGATGGAAAGAAATAGATTTATTTACACTGAAAGTAAACAGCTCCTTGGAGTAAGCCAGTTACTCATTCTCCAGCTGTAAGTCACACCAAGTGGGTGGACGAATTGAAGCCAAGGTAAGTTTTTTCTCCTTCCAAAAACTTCTTTCCATCATTTCTCCATACTCATGTCATCCATTTTGTTGCATTTCACTACACGTGCTTCTGTGATGGCGTGACAAGTTTGTTCACCGGCATTTGTGTACATCACAGACTTTCAATAACAGATGCTCCATCTCATCTCATCCTTCGTCCTGACATTATGCCGGACACGAGAAGAGGGTTTATTTTATACTGAATGTAACATGGATATTTTTATTTCAGTTATGACACAAAAAATACTGGTTTCATATGAATTATATAGGGTGTCTCTGAAGTCACTATACCCTTCGGCGAAAACAGTAATTTTTCTCTTTTGTTTGCACACACTGTTAGCTTGGTGCAACATGTTTAGTAAGTGAGAACGAGTTGCCACAAGCTTCGTGCACGGGTACGCGGATTGTCATCAAGACGCCAGTGCTTAATTTATCCACATATTCCGTAACCAGCACCAACAAAGATACGCCTACACATTCGTCTGCTTGTAAGCAAATTTAAGCGACAGACGTAGAAGGTCCTTGGTCTACCAGCCGGTTGCTGGCCTCACATGCACAAGTTTTAATCACAGAAGTAGATGATCATCCAGCCAATTTAGGGGCGATATGTGGTCAGCATTTCCGGTCTCCAGCCGTTACAGCTGGTTTTCTCGACATGGAGCTGCTACTTATTGTCATCATCATCATCATAGTACATTAAAACGAATTTAGGCCATTTGTTGACCTGTTTCGGCCTCAAGAGAAACACCATCCAGAAGTCTTTTGAGTGGACGTCCTGGTCTTCTTCTTCCTGCAGGTTGATATCTTAACATTAGTTTGGGTATTCTGTGATCTTCCATTCGATGAACATGTTGTATCCATCTTGACTTATAATCAGAAATTTTGTTTTCTAAAGATTCCATGTGTAATTCTTCTAAGATGTCTTCATTTTTTTTGTGATCTAGTAGTGTGTATCCTGCAGTCCTCCGAAGATATCTCATTTCAGCAGATCTAAGTCTCTGTATATCCTTCTGTTTCAACGTCCATACTTCGCTACCATACAAAAGAGTTGGAAGAGCCAGTGTTTTATACACTTTCAGTCTTGAATGCTTTTGGACTAACTGTGGCTTGAAGATAGAATTTATTAACCCTAAAATTCTTAAAAATTTAGATATTTTTGCATTTACATCCTTTCCTTCTTCATATGAGATATTGCATCCTAGATATGTAAAATGTCCCGCGCCGTAGCCGAGTGGTTAAGGCAGGAAGCCTTGGCGCAGAGCTACGGGACTTGCGCTGGTTCGAGTCTCCATGGGGGAAGAAATTTTCTCATGGTATTTCGGCCAGTATGGGACCGGTGCCCACCCAGAATCGTGAGGCAATTGGGTTGCTACAATAAGTAGCGGCTCCAGGTTGAGGAACCAGCTATAACGGCTGGGGGACTCGACATGCTAACCACATGTCACCCCTACACTGGCTGTTGATCATCTACCTCTGTGATTGACACATGTGGATGTGAAGGGCCAGCAGTCGGCTGGTAAAAGGGCAACCGCTGCAAAGTGGAAAGACCCTCAATCGGATATGTAAAATTATTCACCTGCTCCAAAATTTTATTGTCCAGTACAATTTTACTTCTGACAGGATCTACACCTTGAAATGTCATAATTTTTGTTTTTTCTGTAGATATCTTTAATTCATATTCTTCTGTAATTTTGTTAAGTTCATACAGACCTTTCTGTAGATTATCTTCGGAATTTGCTATTATTATTTGGTCATCTGCAAACAATAGGGTGTTTAATTTTCTATTTTCTGATATTCTTATTCCAAATTTATATGTTTTGTTTCAGCAACATATTACTTCATTGATATAAATTGCAAAGAGTGTTGGGGATAGGGGGCGCCTTGTCTCACACCACGATTTATAATTCCTTCTTCAGAAAAGCTGTTATTTAATTTAATCTTCATGGTGTTGTCTTTGTAAATATTTTGTATGTTCTGCCGAAGTAAATTTGGTATATTTCTGTCTTGCAGTTACTCAAATTCCTCATGATGCTGGGTGGGCATCGGGGCCATACTGAAATAAATTTCATGAGAGAATTTATTATCACATGTAGATAAGAACCAAAGGGTAGAATTTGAATTGCAATATTTCTAAATTTATTCTTAATTTATTGCGTTAAGGGCTGCTGACTATAGGGTGCAAAATTCGTAGCTCTGTGCAAAGGCAACTTGCCTTAACCACTCAGCAACGATCGGGACTATATGGATGCGAAAAATGGACTCTTATATTAAGGGAGAAAAACGATAACAAGTGTTACAGAATATGTTTATGAAACATTTTTGGACCAAACTGAAATAAAGAGACAGGCGAATGGAGAAGATTAATAACAATCAACTACCGTATATGATTTTCATACGAAACCAGATATGACAACAGTTAAATCTCGTAGACTTCGATAGATAGGACATGAGACACGAAAGGGGAATTAAGGGGGGTGCACTGAAGCATCTTCTTGGAAAACTCAGAGGGTAAACGCCCAGAGAGTAGACCAAGAATGATGCGAGAGAATAACATTAACCATGATTTGAAAGAAGTAGATAATACAGGGGATCATTGAAAAACATTAGCTCAGGACATGGATGATATGATAGATTATGCCCGCACGTCCATGGCCCAACGGATACGGTAATGCCAGTAAGTTAGTTACTTAGTTATTTTGAAAATTTGGTTGCGGATAAACGTCTAAACCTAATGGTCAGGTATTTTCTGGTTTACAGAGTATGGAGCTTATGTATTTTAACATCTGGAACGCAAGCATCAAATCTTGATACAAGACAATAGAAAATGCGGTAGCCTCAGTGTTCCAATGCCAGCAAAATCTTCGTCGGCCAGCCTATAGATACTAGATATAGCTCAGAGTCAAAAGAAAAAGCTGAGAGCGACTACAAACAAGCGACCGCCGCTAGTACAAACCAAGCTCCATTAAAAACATTAGAGAAGCACCAAAAATAACCAAGCTTCAATAAAAACGCCCGAGAACCACCACGAAAAACCAAGCTACACTAAAAGTGTCAGAGAAGCATCGCAACAAACTAAGCTACACCAAAAGCGCCCGAGAAGCACCACGAAAAACCAACCAACACTAAAAGCGCCCGAGAAGCATCGCAACAAACTAAGCTAAACCAAAAGCCCCCGAGAAGCACCACGAAAAACCAACCTACACTAAAAGTGCCCGAGAAGTATCACAACAAACAAAGCTACACCAAAAGTGCTCGAGAAGCACCACGAAAAACCAACCTACACTAAAAGTGCCCGAGAAGTATCACAACAAACTAAGCTACACCAAAAGTGCCCGAGAAGCACCACGAAAACCAATCTACACTAAAAGTGCCAGAGAAGCTCCACGAAAACAAACCTACACCAAAAGTGCCCGAGAAGCATCACGAAAACCATCCTACACCAAAAGTGCCCGAGAAGCACCACGAAAACCAACCTACACTAAAAGTGCCCGAGAAGTATCACAACAAACTAATATACACCAAAAGTGACCCAAAGCACCATGAAAAACAAACCTACACTAAAAGTGCCCTAGAAGTATCACAACAAACTAAGCTACACCAAAAATGCCCGAGAAGCAGCACGAAAACCAACCTACCCTAAAAGTGCCCGAGAAGCACTACGAAAACCAACCTACACCAAAAGTGCCCGAGAAGCATCGCAACAAACTAAGGTACAATAAAAGTGTCCGAGAAGCATCACAACAAACCAAACTACATTAAAATTTACCGAGAAGCATCACAACAAACCGAACGACACTAAAAGTGCCGGAGAAGCATCACAACAAACCAAGCTACAATGAAAGTGCACGAGAAGCATCACAACAAGCCAATCTAAACTAGAAATGCCCGAGAAGCATCACAACAAACCAAACTAAAATAATAGTGCCCGAGAAGCATCACAACAAACCAAGCTACAGTAAAAGTGCCCGAGAAGCATCACAACTAGCCAAACTACACTAAAATTGCCGAAGAAGCATCACAACAAACCAAGCTACAACAAAAGTGCCCGAGAAGCATCACAACAAACCAAACTACAATACTAGTGCCCGAGAAGCATCACAACAAACAAAGCTACAATAACAGTGCCCGAGAAGCATCACAACAAATCAAACTACAATAATAGTGCCCGAGAAGCATCACAACAAACCAAGCTACATTAAAAGTGCCCGAGAAGCATCACAACAAGCCAGACTACACTAAAAGTGCCGGGGAAGCATCAAAACAAACCAAACTACAATAATAGTGCCCGAGAAGCATCACAACAAGCCAAGCTACAATAAAAGTGCCCGAGAAGCATCACAACAAACCAAACTACACTAAAAGTGCTGGAGAAGCATCACAACAAACCAAACTACAATAAACGTGCCCGAGAAGCATCACAACATGCCAAGCTACAATAATAGTGCCGGAGAAGCATCACAACATACCAAAATACACTAAAAGTTCCGGAGAAGCATCACAACAAACCAAACTACAATAATAGTGCCCGAAAGCTTCACCACAAACCAAGCTACAATAAAAGTACCCGAGAAGCATCACAACAAGCCAAGCTACGCTAAAATTGCCCGAGAGGCATCACAACAAACCAAGCTACAATAAAAGTGCCCGAACAGCATCACAACAAACCAAACTACACTAAAAGTGCCGGAGAAGCATCACAACAAACCAAACTACAATAAAAGTGCCCGAGAAGCATCACAACAAGCCAAGCTACAATAATAGTGCCGGAGAAGCATCACAACAAGCCAAACTACACTAAAAGTGCGAGAGAAGCAACGCAACAAACCAAGCTACAATGAAAGTGCCCGAGAAACTTCACAACAAGCCAAGCTACACTAAAAATGCCCGAGAAGCAACACAATAATCCAAACTACAATAATAGTGCCCGAGAAGCATCACAACAAACCAAGCTACAATAATAGTGCCCGAGAAGCATCACAACAAGCCAAACTACACTAAACGTGCCGGAGGAGCATCACAACAAACCAAGCTACAATAAAAGTGCTAGAGAAGCATCACAACAAACCAAGCTACACTAAAAGTGCCTTAGAAGTATCACAACAAACCAAACTACAATAATAGTGCCCGAGAAGCATCACATCAAACCAAGCTACAATAATAGTGCCCGAGAAGCATCACAACAAGCCAAACTACACTAAACGTGCCGGAGGAGCATCACAACAAACCAAGCTACAATAAAAGTGCTAGAGAAGCATCACAACAAACCAAGCTACACTAAAAGTGCCTTAGAAGTATCACAACAAACCAAACTACAATAATAGTGCCCGAGAAGCATCACATCAAACCAAGCTACAATAATAGTGCCCGAGAAGCATCACAACAAGCCAAACTACACTAAACGTGCCGGAGGAGCATCACAACAAACCAAGCTACAATAAAAGTGCTAGAGAAGCATCACAACAAACCAAGCTACACTAAAAGTGCCTTAGAAGTATCACAACAAACCAAACTACAATAATAGTGCCCGAGAAGCATCACATCAAACCAAGCTACACTAATAGTGCCCGAGAAGCATCACAACAAGCCAAACTACACTAAACGTGCCGGAGGAGCATCACAACAAACCAAGCTACAATAAAAGTGCTAGAGAAGCATCACAACAAACCAAGCTACACTAAAAGTGCCTTAGAAGTATCACAACAAACCAAACTACAATAATAGTGCCCGAGAAGCATCACATCAAACCAAGCTACAATAATAGTGCCCGAGAAGCATCACATCAAACCAAGCTACACTAAAAGTCCCGGAGAAGCATCACAACAAACCAGGCTACAATAAAAGTGTCCGAGAAGCATCACAACAAGCCAAGCTACACTAAAAATGCCCGAGAAGCATCACAACAAACCAAGCTATATTAAAAGAACCCGAGAAGCATCACAACAAGCCAAACTACACTAAGATTGCCCGAGAAGCATCACAACAAGCCAAACTACACTAAAAGTGCCCGAGAAGCACTAGAAAAACCCCACCTCCACTACAAACACTGCTTTATTCCGGTGCGTCACGAGTTGGAAAGTTTACTGCGTGAATTTTATGTGTGAAATTCTGATCAAATATATTATTTTTATTCTTGAAAATAAATTATATGGAACACATTGATTTCACAGTTACTGAGACAGTGATAAATGAAATTATATAGAAACTGTGCCATTCTTCAATATTGCTTATGTGATACTTGATACTCTCTCAGATGACCAGGAATTTCCTTGGTGTTATTTTGACATAAACAATCAAACTTGTGTTGTTCAAACTTTCACTTAACACTTTATTTCTTTTCTCAAATTACACACAACAAATTTGAACTTTTTGTCGCTCGCAGAAATGAAAATTAGGTGATTTAATTAATTGGCATGCGCTGATTTCGAATTTGAAGTCCGTTTTTCTCTATCACCTAACATGTTTTTGCGAGGACGTGTTGAACGTTTTTCGTTATATTTAGCATATTATTGCTTATCTGCATTTAGTTTCATTTTTTGCAATAATATTGCTAGAAGCAATTGATCTATGTAAAACCAAATCATATAAGATCCAAAAAGTTAAAATATTTTTTCTAAGAAGGATAAATAAGTAGTTACGTTACAACACATGCTTAAATTATAGCAAAAATCTCACCTTTCAAAACTTCTACCTGGATGACTTACGCCGATAAGATGGCTCCGAAATGTCTGTGATAAGTTGCCAGCAGTAATCAGCAAGCATGTTGGTCACTGATTTCCCTTTATAACGCCTTTCCATTTCTAATATGTCTTCGTGAACCTTTCGCCATGTTCATCACTGACGTCACCCAAGTTCGGTGAAGAATCACTATGTTTAACAGGTCGCATGGTTGACTGCGAATTTGGATATTGAAGAGAATGCTTATTTTGTTAAGTGAAACCAGATATATTGACCATACAGAAATAAGTCAGTGATGTGGTCCGTAGGTTCCCTCCACAACATTCGAATGGCAAATGGCATGCACGAATTGGAACCTTTTAACTACCCTATTAAAATCCTTTGGCAGTTTGTACAGCAAAAATTGGGGCCCAATATTTATCAGTATCTCCAAATTTACTATAGTTCCCGAAATATAAGTTGTAAGCCTTTATAACTATTTCTGCGCTCAGATTTTGTACAATACTCTCCACATACGTAACAGAATAAATTAGGAGAATTCTTACAGCGGTGAGATATTGCAAAATTATAAAAACACTAAAACTTACGTATTAAAATATATTATAGTAGATTGTTTTAATTCTATTTGTTTATAATGATTCACAATAATGCATATATCGACCCGTTCACAATCACAATGATGTAATGTAAGACGAACTGCACAGAACGAGGTATTACAAGCCATTACTTCACGTATTTGACTGTGGCAATCAGGAAAGTTTGTATACTTGTGTATTCCTGAGGGTTTAACAATCCCTAAGAGTAATAAAACCGCGCAAAAGAAAAATAATGGTGACCAGTTTGAGAGACAATGGTGCCTGCGACTCTCATGGAAACGATCACTTCTTCTAAAGGTTGTCGTCGAAATATCTGACTCCGGTTAGGTGATTGGAAAAAACTAATATTTTCGTTTTCTGCGGGTCCGAAAAAATAGTTATTGATATATTTCGAGCCTGCGAGTAATTCTTTGTTGTTGTGTGTTATCTATGAACTTTTATTACAATTTTCACTACACAATCTTGTATGAATGTTTATCGCGATATAATTGTTTCTACACTCACTAATTGATTTATTCACTAGAATTTCTAACACACAACAAAAGTCACTGCATTCGCCGTTAAACCAAGACTCGCTGTCTCTATCTTTCAACACAGACTGGCTGACCTCCTGTTCTTGCCCCATTTATAAGGCGCAAGGAAATTGCCAGGCTTGGATTAGAGATATTTCGAACCATAGAAGATTCTGGCTTTTAATCTTTCGTGATAGGGTTACCCATGCCGGACTGGTCGAAGGTGATAAGCCAGACGAAAAAAGTACCTTAGTCGAAAGAGTGACGATCTTTCACCGTAAAAATACAACTGTCAAGAAATGCGGACATGGGTTCAACTGGGGTAAAATTTTCCGGAGGTCAAATAGTCCCCCATTCGGTTTATCGGGCGGTGACTACTTCAGAGGAACCCCCAGCCAAAAGGCCAACTCCTTTCAAAAAAACGGTAAAAAATGAAAATATATAAAACTGTTAGTCTACCAGTTATATTATATGGGTGCGAAACATGGACTCTTACTTTAAGGGAGGAGAGGAGATTGCGGGTATTTGAGAATAAAGTACTTCGGAAAATTTTTGGACCAAAGAGAGATGAGCAGACAGGTGAATGGAGAAAACTACATAACAATGAACTACATGGTCTTTATAGGAAGCCAGATATAATAAGAACAGTTAAGTCTCGTAGACTACGATGGGCAGGACATGTTGCACGTATGGGGAATGAAAGACTTGCATGGAAGCTTCTTGTAGGAAAGCCAGAGGGAAAGCGCCCAGTTGGTAGACCAAGAATGAGGTGGGAGAATAACATTAACTATGATGAGAGGGAAGTAAATTATACAGGGAATGATTGGAAAGCATTAGCTCAGGATAGGGATGTATGGAGAGCTTATGTCCGCGCGGCCATGAACCTTCGGGTTCGATAGTGCCAGTGAGTAAGTAAGTAAGTAAGTAAGTAAGTAAGTAAGTAAGTAAGTAAGTAAGTAAGTAAGTAAGTAAGTAAGTAAGTAAGTAAGTAAGTAAGTAAGTAAGTAAGTAAGTAAGTAAGTAAGTAAGTAAGTAAGTAAGTAAGTAAGTAAGTAAGTGAGTAAGTAAGTGAGTAAGTAAGTGAGTGAGTAAGTAAGTAAGTAAGTAAGTAAGTAAGTAAGTAAGTAAGTAAGTGAGTAAGTAAGTGAGTAAGTAAGTGAGTAAGTAAGTGAGTAAGTAAGTAAGTAAGTAAGTAAGTAAGTAAGTAAGTAAGTAAGTAAGTAAGTAAGTAAGTAAATAAGTAAGTAATCTTTCCTGAAGGAGGAGGATGATGGTGGTGGTACTGTCTGGTAACACACTCCAGATAATTCGGCGTGTTTGTGCGGGTCCTCTAACTGGCGATTCTCGTCCATTCCGCGCAATTCGAACGTCGCTATGCGATACGTAAAACTGTTCCCTCCTTAGTGCTGATCGTACCAATGAGCTTCCCTGGTATGTAGCCAGTCGATCTAGGTAAGCCACAATCGTTTCTCTTTTGTGCCGGCGCAAAATATTGCAGACTACAATGTTGATTTTCATCCACGACCATATCACTCTGTATGGTCCATCTCAGGAACGCAGGAGCTTTGGTAGTCTTCCCCTGATTCGGGTCGTTGCGAGGTGGACTACCAGTCTGACGAGGCATTCTACGACAGTAGGAGGATGTGGGTGTCGTCCTAGGAGTATGATTGGAAGCGCGGAAGAAAATCCACCGCTTCCAGACTGCTTTAGGGACTTATAATGCCCTCTTCAGTCGAAGAATATATGAGAATATCGTAGTTGTTTTAATAAATTCTGTAGTTTAAGAAGTGTATCCAAGCTTCAGATATGAAATCATATTCGCCTCGAGGTTGGTGTTCGTGGTGCTTCTCGGGCACTTTTGGTGTATATTAGTTTGTTGTGATACTTCTCGGGCACTTTTAGCGTAGGTTTGTTTTTCGTGGTGCTTCTCGGTCACTTTTGGTGTATATTAGTTTGTTGTGATACTTCTCGGGCACTTTTAGTGTAGGTTGGTTTTCGTGGTGCTTCTCGGGCACTTTTGGTGTAGGATGGTTTTCGTGGTGCTTCTCGGGCACTTTTGGTGTAGCTTAGTTTGTTGTGATACTTCTCGGGCACTTTTAGTGTAGGTTGGTTTTTCGTGGTGCTTCTCGAGCACTTTTGGTGTAGCTTTGTTTGTTGTGATACTTCTCGGGCACTTTTAGTGTAGGATGGTTTTCGTGATGCTTCTCGGGCACTTTTGGTGTAGGTTGGTTTTCGTGGAGCTTCTCGGGCACTTTTAGTGTAGGTTGGTTTTCGTGGTGCTTCTTGGGCACTTTTGGTGTAGCTTAGTTTGTTGTGATACTTCTCGGGCACTTTTAGTGTAGGTTGGTTTTTCGTAGTGCTTCTCGAGCACTTTTGGTGTAGCTTTGTTTGTTGTGATACTTCTCGGGAACTTTTAGTGTAGGTTGGTTTTTCGTGGTGCTTCTCGGGCGCTTTTGGTTTAGCTTAGTTTGTTGCGATGCTTCTCGGGCGCTTTTAGTGTAGGTTGGTTTTTCGTGGTGCTTCTCGGGCGCTTTTGGTGTAGCTTAGTTTGTTGCGATGCTTCTCGGGCACTTTTAGTGTAGCTTGGTTTTTCGTGGTGGTTCTCGGGCGCTTTTATTGAAGCTTGGTTATTTTTGGCGCTTCTCTAATATTTTTAATGGAGCTTGGTTTGTACTAGCGGCGGTCGCTTGTTTGTAGTCGCTCTCAGCCTTTTCTTTTGACTCTGAGCTATTTCTAATATCTATGGGCTGGCCGACGAAGATTTTGCTGGCATTGGAACACTGAGGCTACCGCATTTTCTATTGTCTTGTATCAAGATTTGATGCTTGCGTTTCAGATGTTAAAATACATAAGCTCCATACTCTGTAAACCAGAAAATACCTGACCATTAGGTTTAGACGTTTATCCGCAACCAAATTTTCAAAATAACTAAGTAACTAACTTACTGGCATTACCGTATCCGTTGGGCCATGGACGTGCGGGCATAATCTATCATATCATCCATGTCCTGAGCTAATGTTTTTCAATGATCCCCTGTATTATCTACTTCTTTCAAATCATGGTTAATGTTATTCTCTCGCATCATTCTTGGTCTACTCTCTGGGCGTTTACCTTCTGAATTTTCCAAGAAGATGCTTCAGTGCCCCCCCCCTTAATTCCCCTTTCGTGTCTCATGTCCTATCTATCGAAGTCTACTAGATTTAACTGTTGTCATATCTGGTTTCGTATGAAAATCATATACGGTAGTTGATTGTTATTAATCTTCTCCATTCGCCTGTCTCTTTATTTGTTTGGTCCAAAAATGTTTCATAAACTTATTCTGTAACACTTGTTATCTTTTTCCTCCCTTAATGTAAGAGTCCATTTTTCGCATCCATATAGTCCCGATCGTTGCTGAGTGGTTAAGGCAAGTTGCCTTTGCACAGAGCTACGAATTTTACCCCCTATAGTCAGCAGTCCTTAACGCAATAAATTAAGAATCAATTTAGAAACTAGAGTTATCTACAAAAAAAAATTACCATCAAAAGCGTGGGGTTCTTTTTATGATTTTTACGTTTTCTTCTTAGAGACTTTACTTTTACCAATACCTGTTTATTATCAAATATATTAATTGATATAGAGCATCCCATGCTTTTGATGGTAAAATATTTTTTTTGTAGATATCTCTAGTTTTATTCTAGATGTGTTGGAGATGATTTTTTTTGTTGACCACTTTAATTTTATCCCAAGCGTGTTGGAAATTAACATTATTTTTCATTTTTTAGTTCGGTTTTCTAATAAAGCCTGTTGTTTTAGTTTTTTAAACTATTATTTATTATTTAATTTTTAGTCTGGTTTTCTAAAAATGTAAATATCTTTAAATTCGATACTATTGTAGTATGAGCTAAAAGTAATACTCTTAAAAAAAAAAGAAGAAAATCCTCCCAGCCGGAATTGAACCAGCGACCTACGGATTACTGAAATTATATACCACTACAGTCCACCTCTCTACCAACTGAGCTACCACAGTGATAGAATAAAAAGTCGATACGTCCGCAACCTATTATACCGGTCCATATTTTTTTTATCCTGATGATCCTGGCCAGGATCGTAGAAAAAAATTATGAAAATATTGGTTTCCTACAACTCTTAAAAGAATTTTAATCCAAACTTTAGTGATGCCGCATTTTGACTACTGTGACGTTCTACTAACTGACATAAGTGACGGATTGTCGGACAAACTGCAGCGTGTCCATAATATGTGTATCAGATTCATATTTAATGTTCGAAAATACGATCACATTTCTCCATTATTCCACGAATTGTCATGTTTACATCTAAAAGAGAGAAGAAAATCGCACTGTCTAATTCTCCTATTTAAGATCATACATACCTCGATTCCCAATTATTTATCATCCCGTTTGCAGTATCTATCCTCAAACCATAACTTAAACACAATATCACAATATAGTCTCTTGCTTAATAACGCAACATAGGACATCACATCACTCCATGTCATATACCATCTTCACTTCTCGCAACTGGAATTCCCTACCACAAGAAATAAGGGGCTGCCGGACATTGGCATCTTTTAAAAGAAATCTAAATCTATATTTGCTCTAAACTCGACTTCATTATTATCCAGTGTAAGGTATATATATATTAATTGGTGTTTCTCGTATAATGTATCATATTTATATTATTATTATCGTATCATTATTGTTATTACCCTATAAAATGTTGTTTGTACATGAAATTTACATTGCTACATTTAATGTATCTTTAACTGTTTATAATTAGTATAGTGTATATCTGTATTTGTCAAATATTTATTTTTATTTGTGCTGGTTGAGTGGAAGAGAGGGCCTTATGGCCTTAACTCTGCCAGAATAAATAAAGTATTATTATTATTATTATTATTATTATTAACATAGGTCCTTTACAAGTATACAAAGTTTCAAGTTGATCCAATGTTTTTAAGTGGGTGAAATCGTGTTGAAAGATTCCGTTGCATAGATAGATACATGTCAAGCTAATATAAAGCGTGTATATAAAATTAAAATAATAAATAAAAACATTAAAATAAATATGAAAATCACAAAACTTTCACAGTTTTATGTAATGTATAAACATCACGGACTTTCATCAACTAAACGCCAAATCAATTGATTATATCTTAATATATAAAAATTTCGTGTCACGTTGTTTGTCCGCGATGGAATCCTAAACTACTGAACCGATTTTAATAAAATTTTGCACACTGTGTGCAGTTTGATCCAACTTGAGACTTAGGGTAGTTTATAACTAAATTTATAGTCGCATTATTTTTATTGCAAATTATTTTTTATTATTTAACAAAGAGTTATATTATCTGTGAGTTCCATACGATTCTAACAGATGGCGGTGTAAGGTAATTTGGTAAAGTAATTGGTTTATTATTTAACAAAGAGAGATCCAGATGGCTGTGCTTTTTTGTTGCAACCGCGAATTTCAATTGAATTACAAATGTTGATTATTTCATAATTTAAGTGTGTTCGTGTTTATTTTATTTTCAATATTATTAATTTTGTGCGTAAGTATTAGTTTTAAGTAATCTGGCTGAAAGACAGCAAGTTAATTTAAATTTTTAACGTATACCTTAGCTACAGTAACGCGTGGCCGGGTCTTCTGGTATATATATAGCAAACGCGTCTTTAAAAATATGAAATGGTTATAATGATGAAATGGAAATTTAACCAGTATTTGCCAATCGAAGTAAACATCGAAAAAATTTCAGTACATTTGGGTGGCCCCAGGATATGGACATGGAACCTCTCGATTACGAGTCTCAAACGGTACCACACGAGACAAGTCATTCGGTGAATTAACTATAATATGAAATTGTGATTATTATGAAGTGGGTTCTGGCATGAAATTCCAATCGAGCAGTTTCCTTGCCAACTAACAGAATTCCATTATCAGCTTCGTCGTCTTTGGGGTTTGCAATCTTGGACCTCCCGAATTCCATGACTGGGCCAACTCCTTCGATATACCTGACACAATTGAAATCTAAAGCATTACTTTGTGTAAAATACACATGGACATCTGCATCCAACTTAAGTAATTTTATATAAATTTTGATTCTAATGTAATTTAGTTCTTTAACTCATCTTTATAAAATATGATATGAAAATTATTTTATTCGTCCTGAAACATTAAAAATGTCAAATTAATCAGATATGAATGTAATATACAGTTTTACCCATCATGAACTTGCTACGAAACAGTTGACGACAGTCCAAGTAAAACTCATGCCAAATGACGTTGCAATATAACCATCATCTTGATTGATGGAGATAGGCTACAATCTCTCAATGGTTGGTCCAGAAAATAAGGCTTTTTTTAGACTAGCGGGAAGGTAGGGCGGGTAAAAAGGAGAGATTTACTTGGCTCCAATCTCCAAGTCAGTCAGTCCGTGAGCCGACGCTATCACGACGCTGTAGCGTCTCCGTGTTAAACGCGCAAACATGTCTGCGGAATGCGAGTATTTCACGTAACACCGCGTATCTATTTCTAGTTCCCCTTCCCCTTGTACAGCCTCAAAGTCTCAGTAACTTGCAGTCGTATTAAGTGCAGAGGTGCACTGTGTATTATTGTCTTGGAGTGAATTTGTGATTACGATATTTCGTATATGGTTTTAAACTTCAAACTAATTCATTCCGTATTTTGTAATACTTTTCGGTAATGTGTGGACCTTATGAATTTTATTTATTTATATATTTTCGGATTTTAAAATGAAACTAATTATTTATCGTAAAATTAACAAACAGTCTACAAATAAATAATGAAAGTGGCCATATTTCTGTATTTAAAGTTGATATTTTAAAATGGATAAAGAAGAAACATCAGATGAGAGTTCTAGTTTCGATTCGCAAAAGATGTTCTCAAATAATGATAAAAAAGAAGAATATGAAACCAAATCATCAATCGATATGTCAACAGAAGAATCTGAAGAAACGATATTACAGGCGCCAAGTAGTCAAAGGGTGGATCCTGCAGACAGAAAGGTGAAGATAGAAGATTCTTTCGAGTGTCCAGAAACCGAATCGGCGAGGACCAAACTCATTAGTGAAGCACTTCAACAAGAAGATGAATTTTTGGAATATTTAATGTCACTTCCTGCTGCAACCAGCGGGACAAAGGATAAACCCCCTCAGAAACAGCCTCCTGTACAACAGGCTCCACTAATGCGATCAATGTCTTCTCACAGTGGAAATGTATCATCTGGAGCTAAAGTTGGTCTCGATCATTTAGACAATTTATGCAAATTAATGGAACAATTAGGAGATCTACGAGAACAGAATTCTAAACTTCAAAGAAGAGTACAGTATTTAGAAGATTTAAAAAATTTACAAGAAATGCATAAACAACTTCAAGAAGAATCGAAAAGACGTGAACTTCAAGAAGCTGTCTTCCTTCGAACTCTTCAGCAACATCGACAGTTGTCTGCGAAACGACATCAACATCGTCGCTTGATTGAGGAGACATTCCCTACTCCAAATTTAGTGAGCAAGATGGAAGGTTCAGAAGAAAGCATTTCAAACGAACAAGCTGCTTTCACGAACAAGAGAAGTAACAAATGCAAATCTGTTGCTAATGGAAAATTTCGGCAATCTTTACTGAAACACCAACAAAGAGAAAGAAGTAGATCTGTTGGGGTAGAAGAGATCAAGGTAGACAAGGTAATTAAAGATACAAGTAGACAAGAGGAAGAACTCAAGCAGAGGAGTCCGTCAAAACAGCAGAGAAGATCTGTAGTTGGCATTCCAAGTAACACGAAAGCCAAAGTTTCTAAATGGACCAAGGTGAAAAGAAGCATTTAGGTGGGAAAAAGCATCTGTGGTAATGTTACCTGAGGCTAAATCACAGGACAGTGGTATAGGGGGTATCAATAACGGTAGTGGTTCGAGTGGGGTGTGTCAAAATTGTGGGGACGATACACGATACCTGAGAGTACCGACAGGGGATTCAAAAAGTGGAGATAACTTATTGAGTGTTAGCCCTGTTGATTCTGTACTTAGTGGGCATTCTTCTTCTGCTTGTTCGTCAGCAGGGCACTCTCCTGGATACATGCCTTTGTCAACATCCCTTATCTGAATTCAATTTACCCTCCTCAACAGTGCTGTCGTCATCGTCATCTTCAGAAGATCTTGATTTAGATCTGAATTTTACGGATGTTCTGGCTGAATATGGTAAGTTTAAGAATCATGCATTCATTTATTTAACCCTTAAATTCGTAATGTAGCCTTTTGGATACATCAGTTGGTTCAATTATAGATAAATCAGAAGAAAACGAACAAAAAGAAACCACAACATTTGTGTTTAATCATACAATATAGGCCTACCTAATAATAACAGTTATACAAGGTTCCGTTTTCACTGCGGTCTGCTACATTTAAATTATTAATAGAAGAAATTTGTGTATTGCCAATTTAAAGATTAATACTACCTAACGCCCTCGGTGCACTGCTACATCTAAATATATTAAATATTGAAGATTAATTATATTATATGGCATACATTATAACGAACCAAACATGGCGGTTGTTAAAGACAATTTTAATTTCGAATTTCAGGTAGACCCCACTTTTATTGGCCGAATTTCGCTGATTTTTTTATAATACCTATTTTGGTTTATTTTAGTAGGATATACTGAGTTTTGTTGTGAAAAATCGGAAATTGCGACTGCTAGAGCGATTTTAAAATTTTCGTTTTAGGTGAACTCCATTAGGTAATAGTTTTAGAACATCCATCCATAGTAATTCTGCCCGAGGGCAGTTCTTTCACTGCAATAATAGCATTTTCATGCTATGCTTTGCAGCTTTACTAGGGAATTGTAGGTGTGGTAGCTTCCCGTTGCTTTCCACACCGGCGAAGGATGATGATGATGACATGATACGGATGATGATGATGATGATTGCCATATGATTTCGGGGACCGTTTGGGCGTAAAAGTTTTCCTGACATTTGTCTTACAGGTGAGGTAAACCCCCGATAAAAACCTCACCCAGAAAAACTGTCCCGACCGGGGATCGAACCCGGGCCCGCTGCGTGACAAGGCAGCACGCTACCTCGAGACCATAGCCGAAGACTCAATAGATATAATAAAATTATTTTAGTGAAGTTACAAACTAAATTTATTCTATATCATTAATAGCTTTTTTTCTCATTTTTCTATCATGTAAATTTTATATTTGCTTCATTATATCTAGATTAAACTTTAAGGCCCAAACGGTCCCCGAAATCATATGGCCATCATCATCATGATCATCCTTATCATTATCATCATCATCATCATCCTTCACCGGTGTGGAAAGCAACGGGAAGCTACCACACCAACCCTGGTAAAGCTGCAAGCATAGCATGAAAATACTATGATTGCAGTGAAGGACCTGCCTTCGGGCAGAATTACTATGGATGGATCTTACTTCAACCTCTCCGTTTATAGGTACTTTTACATGTCCTACGTCACCTAGCCTTACAGGTACACAACCTTTCGGCAGAGGATCACATACTTTTTGACCATACAAGGACACGGAGGGCGTATCTGGATGAGTGATTAACTCATTGATAGGGCCACCTCCAAGACAACACAAGACACAAATTCACACTAAACAAGACTAATATGATAGAATGATGGTTATGGTAGCCAAGTGGTTCACCATTTATTACACAGGAAATATTTTATTTCACGAAAGTCCAAAAAAGGTATAACCCTAGTAGGCACACTTTTAGCGCCAATTCTTTAAATATAGCCCTATATTATCAAACAAAAATATAAAGCCATCAGTCCTATCAGATAACTAACTAACTAACTCACTGGCTCTATCGAACCCGTAGGTTCTTGGCCCGAGCGGACATAAGCTCTCCATGCATCCCTATCCAGTGCTAATGTTTTAAATCATCCCCTGTATAATCTATTTCCCTCAAATCATGGATAATGGTATTCTCCCACCTCATTCTTGGTCTACCAACTGGACGTTTTCCCTCTGATTTTCCTACCAGAAGCTTCCATGTAACTCTTTCATCCCCCATACGTGTTACATTTTCTGCCCATCACAGTCTACGAGATTTAACTGTTATTATACTAAAAATGTCATGTAGCTCACTATTATGTAGTTTTCTCCATTCATCTGTCAGATCTTCATAAATGCTAATCTAAATTCTGTATCACGCAGCTAAGCGCCGTATATTCCCGCTTTTAGATTGTTGATGCTTAACTGTCAAACAACGAAAATAACTTGCATTATACAGTATTGATTGATGCTACAATAAATAGTTAAGATTGACTTAAACTATAAAAGTATTTTTTTTCTGGAAACATTATGGCGCATAGCCGGTTGATGCATAACGCCGTCCATTTTATAATCCACTGGCTTGGAAGTCATAATATATTAATAAATAGGATTTTCTTCGTGATTATTTAACCCATGCTCCAAATGGGAGACAATGACCAATCACATTTCAATGAATTTTGTTTTACAACCAATGACAGTCGTGTTTCACCTCGACATTAATCGATTTCCCTTTACCAAAATAAAGAAAGCTCCTCCTTTTTAATATTATGAGCATTATTTTGCAGTGACTGACTTTCCAATAAATACGTTGAATATAGCAAATTAAAGAACAGATTTATTCGAACAACACATTTGATAATTTTGTTTTTAAATAATGATTATACGCAGTTGTTACCTATAATATTCGTTATAATACACAGTTTGACGTGTTTCATTTTTTCTCCACTAGGGTGCATTCTTACAAATTACGATCCTATTTGGCAAAAAATAATATGATCTAGTTGCAGTGGATGAACAAATGAAACATAACCAAACATTTCAGTTGTTTTCAAACATAATAATAATAATAATACTAATAATAATAATAATAATACGTTATTTTAGCCGGCAGAGTTAAGGCCATAAGGCCTACTCTTCCACTCAACCAGCGAATAGTAGAATTATACGAGAATCACGTACTTATTACAATTTTAAGATATTAAATTACAGACTAGTCCACCGCTGTGGTCTCGAGGTAGCGTGCTGCCTTGTCACGCAGCGGGCCCGGGTTCGATTCCCGGTCAGGACAGGCTCCTGGGTGAGGTTTTTTCGGGTTTTTTCCTCACCTGTAAGACAAATGTCAGGAAGCTTAGGGTCCGATGGTCCCCGAAAATCATCCTGTCATCATCATCCTTATCATTATCATCATCATCTTTCACCGTTGTGGAAAGCAACGTGAAGCTACCACACATGTAAATCCCTAGTGAAGCTGCAAAGCATAGCATGAAATTGCTATGGTTGCAGTGAAAGACCTGCCCTCGGGCAGAATTACTATGGATGGATCTATATATGGATGGAAATTACAGACTAAACAAAATACAATAATGATGTGATCTAATACTAGCTAATACTAACAAAAACATGGAATATAATAAAATTTAAATGATATAAAATAAAGTAAGTAGCTTCCTAGATGATTATTTATAGAATGTTGTATATAGTTGTTATGCAGTTAATGTTTTCATTGAGTCGAACCTAAGATATCAGTTAATTTGTATTTAAATAATGATAGCGATTGACAGTCCCTGACATGACTGGGAAGTGAGTTCCATGCTCTAGTCATAGATACTGTGTAAGATTCAGAGTATAGACATGACCTGTGTTGTGGTAAAGTAAAAGTAAAGTAAAGTGATCCCACAACAGACCCGGAGGTCCTTGGGGTAGTAGGAGGTTAAGGCTCCCACTTTTTCTAGACAATCGGCACTTTATGTCAGCCGGGTTGTCAGCCCTGCGTGACGGCCGCCTTTACCCCCAGAACAAGCGTCTGGTACTCATTTCCGTTAGAGGCTGAGTCGACCCCAGGGCCATAGTGCCGCCAGAGGGTTTGGGTCAGTTTAAAAATCCTGACCCCAACGGGACTTGAACCCTCGACCCTCCGGCTTGTAGCTCAGTGCCTTAACCACTACGCTACGGCGTGCCCCCCCTGTGTTGTGGTATCAAAAGTAAAGAAGAGTCATGTGATCTTGTTCCTAAATTGTGATGAGCCGATAAATTTTGAAAACTTGTTAAATAACTTGGTAAATATGTGTACAGAATTTGGAATAGTAAGGTATATGAATGTAAAGTTCTTCTGTCATTTAGGCGTAGCCATGATAAGGCCTGAAATGAAGGAGACACGTGGTCATAACGACGGAGATTGGACATCGCCGTTTACATTAAATATATAAATGTTTCAAAATAACTATAATTAAATAATGATGTGTGAGTAAACAGCATAATTTTATTCGTTTTAGTCCTAACAAATGCCCCACAAACACTCTAGATAAACTGGACATCAAGAATGGCATTTGTTAGGACTATTTAACGAATAAAATTAAGCTGTTTACTCACAAATCATTATTTAAATATAGTTATTTTAAAAATATATATATATTTAATGTAAACGGCGATGTTTGAAAACAAATGAGAAACGACTGGTACGCTTCATTTGCTTATTTTGTTCATCACTGCAACCATTCTATTGCCAAAGGAACGCAATATTGTAAGAATGCACTCTAGTGGAGAAAAAATGAAACACGTTAAACTGTTTATTAATTAATTTTTGATGTCCTATGATGTAAATATGACAAGTATATTTTTCTGGAATGTTATTACCTTGGAAAAAATACATTTAAGAAAGTTAAAACAGTGGTTTCTTTTTTTGGTAGTATAATCAATTGCTACAAATGTTTTTATATTAACTCCTGCAAGCGTTATGTGTTGACAACCATGCACTATATATACAATCTGGTAGCCGTATTTCTTAGAGAGTCAGTCAGTGCAAAATAATTCTATTACCTATTGAGAATGTTAAAAAGGAGGTGCTTTCTTTATTATGATAAACTTTAGTTGGTAAATTCTAGGCGAAACACGACTGTGATTGGTTGTAAATAAAAAATCATTGAAATGTGATTGGTCATTGTCTCCCTTTTGGGGCATTCAGTACCGGAAACCAGTTAAGGCGTTTAAAGAGACTATCATGTATGCGGCCGTCGGTCAGTTAACTCGTTTTAGAGCGGGTGCGAACAAACCATGTTTATATTCAGCGCCTAAATATTGTGTTGGCTTAGTATGTCTTGGAGATCATAGATGGCATATAAATGTACATTTTCTATTCCCGTTTGACACGTTTAACCTTGGTGAATCCCCTTTTATTTTTAAAACAAACAACACATGGAATTCGTTCACCCAAACTTGCCTCCAGGCTCCAATGCAGTCGTATATGTTTCTCGTTATCGCGCTGTTGTTTGTGCATGAGTGAAACCATGGCAAAAGAAAAATATCTCACTGAAGAAGAATTAGTGAATATTTTGTATAATGATGATTCAGGTGATGAACTGATTTGTGAATTAGAAGATTCACAAAGTGAAAGTGAAGATGAACTTCCACTTCCTGAAATTGATACGCCGATACCATGTGATGTCAATCACCCAAGTTATTTCACCATCAAATCCTACTAGGATATCTCCTTTAGGTATGTACAAAATTTGAATTTTCTAGGACTAATAGTTTGTGAATAATAGTCCATTTTCTGGAGTGCCACGAAAAGGGTAGCTGGGGTATTTAAATGGCTGGCTGTGGGTTTAAATGCCCTGCTCAGTGCCTGGTACTGAATGACTTAAATAGTCACAAGAAGATCCTATATATTAATAAAACAAACTAGAAATAATATATGTGTGACCTGAGGTGATAATATTTTGAAAGCAACCTTGTGTAACGACAGTCACGTATGAAAACAACACGACAGACTATTTCTGTCTTGCAGTGACCGCATCCATCCGACCGTCATCCTGTAATTCACAGAGGCTGGGAGGCAAACAAACCGACATTCAAAATGAGATCAAGGGAGACGCCTGATTTACACTGCATGATATTAGGGACTTCCTCCCATATAAATACCTTACACGTAAATCTCATTTATTTGCGAGCCGTAACTTATACCTTCAGCCATGCTCCTATATTCCAGTCAGTATATATTTTGTCCTTAAACACTTAACTTGATAATTTGTACTAATATCATTCTGATATCCTACTTAAATTCAGATTCACTTGCCAGAACATGGAATTCCCTTCCGTCCTGTGTCAGAGACTGTCTAATTATAACATTGTTAGAAAAAACTAAAGAATAATTGAATAACAAACTAACTTCTGATTGTATTATTTTAATAGTTACTTATTTAGGAACAAAATTAGACCATTCAGGCGATGACACAGTGGAAATTAAAAATAGAATCGCACAAACAAAACAAGCAATAGTCCTAAATGCTTTAAATTCTGTTTGGTGGAACAAAAATATTACAAAAAACAGAAAATTATAAATATACCAAACGATAATTCAGAGCATTTTAACATATTGTGTTGAAGTCTGGTAAATTCCTACCAGGGAAATGAAAATAATTTTAAGTGCAGAAATGGATGTTTTAAGAAAATCAGTTGGAAAATCTAGAACGAATAAAACACGAAATAAAGAAATAAGTTAAGTAAATGGGTGTATAAGAGGAGCCGGACATCATAGACATCCATCCATCCATAGTAATTCTGCCCGAAGGCTGGTCCTTCACTGCAATCTTAGCATTTTCATGCTATGCTTGCAGCTTTACTAGGTGATTGTAGGTGTGGTATCTTCCCGTTGCTTTCCACACCGGTGAAGGATGATGATGGTGGTGATGATAATGATAAGGATGATGATGATGGCCATATGATTTCGGAGACCGTTTGGGCCTTAAAGTTTTCCTGACATTTATCTTACAGGTGAGGAAAAACCCCGATAAAAACCTCACCCAGAAAAACTGCCCCGACCGGGGATCGAACCCGGGCCCGCTGCGTGACACGGCAGCACGCTACCTCGAGACCACTGCGGTGGACATCATAGACATTACAGAAAAGAAAAGATTACAGTGGTATGGTCATGTCAAAAGAATGCCAGAGCAACGATTGCCTAAAATTATTATGAAATGGATCCCAACTGAAAGGAGGAAGAGAGGAAGACCGAAGAAAAGTTGGATAGAAGGGATACAAGCAGATATGAATATCAGAGGATTGGAGGAAGATCAATGGATGGACAGAGAGGAATGGCGTTTGGTTTCCGGAAGACGGTGGCAGCTGTCATGATACCGGATGATGATGATGAATAAAAAAATTGATTTATTTTATGAAAATAATATTAAGATTAGCAAATATTTTCAGTTGTTTATTTTGAGTATTGAATAACCGACAAATTAGTTTATTTATCTCATTATTTTCCTTTGTTTCTTTTTTATGTACATTAGATGCGGACAGTCTAAAAAAAGATATTCTATTATAATTGACATTATGTTATCGGTCTTAATCTTATTGATATTATCTTATAGATCAAATTTTTATTTAGGATCTACACTGAATTTGACTCGACCTGCGGCCGATGGCGGGAGAAGTGACTGCAAGCATTGAGTCATCAAACTCGCGCTGCCCACACAGTGTCCACGCTAGTGGCCGCAAGTCGAGTGAAACTCACTGTAATATTAAAGTTTATCATATATTAGAGTTAACTGTTATTGTTATATTCTAATGTAACATATGTTCTTCCTGGTGAGTGGAAGAGAAGCCTTAACTTCAACAGGCTAAATAAAAAAAAAGGAAAATAAATAAAAAATAATACAGAATTACTACATTTTACACACTCTTAGAGGTAACTTTTCTGAAACGTTCTCATAAATATATTAAATTAGTATGGTTCAAATACTTGCCTGTACGGGGAGAGCGCCTAAATTTTTGTAAAGGTAAACATGGGCTTACAAGATTATTATTTTATAATAATAATAATAATAATAATAATAATAATAATAATAATAATAATAAATAGCTTTATTTTACCTGGCAGAGTTAAGGCCTTAAGGCCTTGTCGACCACTCAACCAGGTTTAAAAAAATACAAACAAAAAAATAGTCTTAAATCTAAATTACAATATATATATAAACGATTACAAGTTATGAATACAATACAATTAATATTTATAATGTATTTTGATTTACTCTAAATTTAACGAATTAAATATATAATATGTACAAGATATATAAAAAAACGAGGAAAAGATTAATGACATAGTATAAAATTAAATACATAGAGAAAAATTAATTATTAGACAACAGGTAACTGTATAAGCGTGACTTAAAGGTACCAAGTGTGCGGCAACCCCTGATATCTTGAGCAAGGAGATTCCAGGAGCGGGCAGAGGCTACTGTGAAGGAAGTAGAATAGGAGGAAGTACTATGAAGAGGAATTGTTAGCAGACTGCTATCTTGTGATCTAGTGTCAATATTGTGGTAAGAGGATAACTTCTCAAATCTGGACGCCAGGTAAGTAGGGATGTAGGAATTCAGAAGCTTGAAAAGTAGCGAAAGAGAGTGCAATTTACGTCTGTCAGTAAGACGGAGCCAAGAGAGGTTATTAAAGTGTTCGGAAATATGGTCATAACGGCGGATATTGAAAATGAATCTAACGCAAGCATTATGAACACGCTGCAGTCTCTGCGACAAGTCATAGTTTAGATCATTATAATAATGTCACAATAATCGAAGCGTGGTAACACAAGATTCTGCACAAGGATTTGTTTTAACGAAACTGGGAGAAAATTCTTTAAACGTCTAAGATAATGTAAGATGGAGAAAGTCTTTTTACATATGTGTATATATAAGTAGGCCCGTCTTTGCCCAAGGTCATAGCTATAGACCTATCCTTAGACCGTAGAGGTGGACCAACAAACATTTAAAAACGATAAATTATAAATATACATGAAGCTCGTACTGAGGTTTAAATTAAAGATAAAAAAATTCTATGACCTCAAGGAAACTGGCATTTTAGACGTCACGAGAATTGACGTTTATGTGGGCAAAGAAAGTGCAAACAAATTAAATTTAGTACTTGCTCTGCTAGCAATAAAACAGTAAAGTCAAAACAAGATTCCGATGAGTTCGTATGTCACACAAAACACTTCAACTATTTAAAATTTTAATAGTTTAAGTCAACTATCGACTTAAGCACATGGATTATATTTTAAGCCGTGTTTTCCCTGTTACTTAGGACAATTTTTGGATCAAAGAGAGATGAACAGACAGGTGAATGGAGAAGACTACCTAACAATGAACTACATGGTCTTTATAGGAAGCCAGATATAATAAGAACAGTTAAGTCTCGTAGACTGCGATGGGAAGGACATGTTGCACGTATGGGGAATGAAAGACTTGCATGGAAGCTTCTTGTAGGAAAGCCAGAGGGAAAACGCCCAGTTGGTAGACCAAGAATGAGGTGGGAGAATAACATTAACTATGATTTGAGGGAAGTAGATTATGCAGGGAATGATTGGAAAGCATTATCTCAGGATAGGGATGTATGGAGAGCTTATGTCTGCGCGGCCATGAACCTACGGGTTCGGTATTGCCAGTGAGTAAGTAAGTAAGTAAGTTTTCCCCTGTAAAATAACGACTCCATTAAAGCAGAGCTGCCAATGACAAATATTACTGACAAAACTACAGTTTCTCCCAATAATATTAGGTTTGACCT
This sequence comes from Diploptera punctata, assembly GCA_030220185.1. Classification (NCBI taxonomy): domain Eukaryota; kingdom Metazoa; phylum Arthropoda; class Insecta; order Blattodea; family Blaberidae; genus Diploptera; species Diploptera punctata. The sequence continues at coordinate 135,876 of JASPKZ010009388.1, forward strand.
TAGAAGTGTATTATTTCATCTTTCTTATTCTTCCTTTGGCTCTGCGGTCCTCTGAGAACCTTGGCCTCCTTCGTAACATCTGTCAATTCTTCACTGAATCACTGAGAAACATTCGGCACCACACTATTCGAAATATGATGGCAGAAGCCTTGCGAGATTATGGATACACAGTTTATGAGGAAGTTCGTAGTGTGGCCACTAATGGAAGTAACAGACGAATAGATATTATTGTATTTAGACCATATTCTAAAACTGGTATTAGATCCCACAATTCGTTTTAAGACCCATAGTGGCCAACCTGAAGAAGTTGACTTTGAAAAGAAAGCCATATATGAGCCAACAAACAAACATTGATTTATATTGATAAGATTAGAGAACCCATATATTTAATACTATAAACTTTTTCAAATTTTGAACTATAATTCATCTTTCTTAAGTCTATATTTACTCGAACAAAACTGATATTTTTAGAATCATCATTAACATACTGTCATGGGTTACAGTGGCTTGGGAAGGAGGTCCAGTTCCTATAACTTCACTTTCACCACTTTCACAAAAATTCCAACTCTTCTTTATTTCTTTCATAATAGTTCGCTGTATAAATACATATAATTTTCAGCTATAAGAGCCTTATACAGTAAAAGTCCCATTCTGGACCCCTATTGAATTCAAAGTCCGAAAGGCCGATTTGTCCAGAAGCGATGTATAGACCACTCAAAATATTTCAGTCGGTCCCTCTGAGTTGTGAATCGCTATTTCACGAATTTTCTTTTACCATATAAGGCGAGACCCGATTCCCGCCGCTGCCCGCGAATTCCAAAAGCCGACCCAACAATGCGGCACATTTATTTATTAGTATTACGTGCGTTTACCTGTGGAGACACGGATGTTTCCCTAGAGAGCGTTTCTTGACCAATCTAATTTCCCTAAAGATGTTAATGAGTGACATGCCCTTACTCCAAAACTCGAAGCGCGACAGGCCTAGAAGGCCCTTGGCATACCAGCCAACTGCTGGTCTCACATCCACATGTGTTAATCACAGTGGTAGACTAAAATATAGCCAGTGCAGGGATAACATATGGTCAGCATGTCGGGTTCCACAGCTGTTATAGCTGTTCTTCTCAACCTGGAGTCGCTACTTATTGTAGCTACCCAAATGCATTACGATGGTGAGTGGACACCTGTTCCATACTGGCCGAAATTCCATCAGAAAATTTTTCCCCGTTTAAATTTTGCTCAGAGGGACTAATTTAGACTTGAGATTTTTACGAGTCTAAAAATATTTTGACTCAGACCCATGACTTAAAGTCCCTCCCGCAGAATTTGTCCCTTGCATTTTTCCATATTAAAAATCCATTGATCCCGTCCGGGTTTGAATCCGCGATCCTCGGTAATATAGGGATGTCTTAACTTCAAAGGGACAGGTTGAACCAATGAATAGGTAGAACGACAGTGTCTTATTTCTGTTACAGAGCTAATTACAATGCTTAAGTATTGTTAATATTGTGTAATTATGATATAATATTTATTACGTTACAATGAAGCTGTAAAAGTTATGAAACTTGTTTACATTTAGCACATTATAGAAGAGCATGAAGTGTTCGGTACATTAAAGAGAAATATGCATGACTTACTTTTCTAGGCCGATGCAGAAGAACGTCCTGTCTGATGTTTACGAGATAAAGAATACTTTGAACCATGGACATTATAAGTGCCATCTGAGTAGGAAATGATGCTTAACTTTCTGGCAGCCATTCCAGATACAGTCGCATCTGCAAAGTTAATAATAATAATAATAATAATAATAATAATAAAAATAATAATAATAATAATAATAATAATAATAATAATAATAATAATAATAATAATAATAATAATAATAATAATAATAATAATAATAATAATAATAATAATAATAATAATAATAATAATAATGTGACATGAGATTTATGCGCCGAACACCAAATGGGATCGAAAGAAAAATGTAGAAATCCTTAAAGAACTTAATGTGTCACCAATACTAGACTACATCTCCAGATATCAGCTAAACTAGAAGGAACATTTCTAAAAAATGGCTAGATCCAGGATCCCCAAGGCAATAATGAACTACTGTCCAAATGGGAAACGGTCACTTGGTCGACCTATGAAAAGATGGCACGAAAACCGCTTTCTCAGGCCGTAACAGTTCTTCTAAGACTAATACCTGGCAGGATGATGTTGATAATAATAATAATAATAATAATAATAATAATAAATAATAATAATAATAATAATAGTAGTAATAATAATAATAATAATAATAATAATAATAATAGTAACAACAAAAACAATAATAATAAAATAAAAACAATAATAACAATAATAATCATTTATTTATTTAATGACCATAATGTTGAGCCGTAACCTCTCATTTGCAAGGAGCTTCTAGACCAAGTTAATTTAGTTACCTTCTTTGCCCACAGATGTCACGAATGAAATGTGGTCAACATATCGACTCAATGAGACATCTATAAGGCAACTAAGGTATTACTAGGATGTGAGGTCAGCAAATTTTGTTTAGAGGCCTCTTTATTCAAGCTGATTGATATTTTAGTAGCCTGAAAATCTTCAGAATCGGGACCGACGATTTAAAATCCCTCCCGGAGGATTTGCTCCTTGGATTTTTTCCATCCTAAAAAAAATCCATCGACCCCGGCCGAGTTTGAACCCGCGACCCTCGGAACCAGAGACAAGGAGCATAACCACTAGTCCACCGCGGCCAACAGTATTAAAAAAAAAAAAATAATAATAATAATAAAAGGCATTTGATAAAGTAGACAGAGGAAAACTTTGGACAATTTTAAAAGAAAAAGGAACTCCGAAACACTTAATAGCAGCTATAAAGAGTTTGTACTGGAACACAAATTTTGTTATAAAAACTAGAACTGAATAAGTAAACATAAAATTCATACTAATCAAGGAGTTAAACAAGGATGCAATATCTCTCCAGTTTTGTTTAACCTATACATCAATGATATAATAAAAAATGGAACGAAGAAACAAATAAAGGCATAAAATTAGATAAAACACACTACTTGAAAACATTATTATACGCTGATGAACAGGTAATAATAGCAAATACAGAAGACGAACTTCAAAGGAATATTTTTAAATTACATAATATATGTGAACAATATAATCTCAAAATATCCATAGAAAAAAACTAAGGTAATGTCATTCCAAGGGAAAAATCAAATCAGATTCAAAATAGTAATAGGAAACAAAATCATAGAACCGGTGAACCATCTCAATTATCTATCATGTGACATTTCATTTAATTATGATAATGATATAACTAATAAAATAGCAAAATTCCAGGGAATATGTGGTACGATAAAACTATCACTAAATAACAAAACAACAAGAGAGACCCAATTGAAATTTTATAAAACGTTGGCAGTACCGGTACTGCACTATGGTTCAGAAGCCTGGATACACAAGCAACAAGATCTAAGTAGGATAACGGCGGCAGAAATGAAATTTTTGAGATCTGTTAAAGGGTGCACTAAGGAAGTCAGAATCAAGAACATAGAAATAAGACAGGAACTTGAAATATTTGCAATAACTGATTAAATAGATACATATAGACAAAAATGGAAGCAACACATAGACAGAATGAATGAATATAGATATCCAAAACAAATAACAAAATACAAACCTAAAGGCACCCGAGATGTGGGCAGACCTAGAAAGAGATGGGCTAAGTCGGAACGGGTCAACAGACCTAATCCATGAATGCAGATGATGATGATGCATAATAAAATAATAATTTGAACAGTGATTTTTTTACATTACAGTAGATTTCCTGCAACCCAATTTTACTCCTCCATACATCTCTATTCTCTGTAAGCTATAATCCTCTCGACACAATACTCCTATACACTCCTTGAACCCCACATTTATTTTAGTCTCCTCTTTCCTCTGATGTCCTCCGTTTCAGAATTTATTATCATCTTAGGTAACCTGTCATTTGACACTCTCTTTACGTGGCCAAACTATTTCAGTCTTCTATCTTCAATGACTTGTAAAACATTTTTTTGGACATCCGTTATTTCTCTGATTTCGGTATTACTTTACTAGACAACCCCTGTACGTTCCAACATCCAATACTCAATATCCTTTTTTGCGCGAGAGTGCGTTTTGTCGTACTTACAGCAATGGCGACCATAATTGAAAGTTCAACATCCTACATTTCGGGAGTTGTCAATCTAAATAACTATACTGTAATATTACATATTACAAACCTCCTGCGGAAAGTAAAACCACTGCCCTTTATGTATACTACGTGCAATGCATATACAAAAACATATCCAAAAGTTATTGTTAATACACATTATACAAAACAAATCACTGCATTTTAAATGAACTGTACTTCATTTTAATCAATATCAAACAATAAATACTTGCCGCCATTTTATGATTGATTGGTGTCACGGCCTGCTGCAGTCTCAACTAATAAACATTGCCCACACTGTTAACGTTAGTAAGTTGTTTATAATGAACGCACATATTTCCAACAAATATGTTATCAGTTTACTAGTATTTATTATTTTGAAGCTGCGGAGGACAGAATCTACCTAGGAATAGAACCTCTCGTGACAGTTAATAGCTTCAGATATCTGGGACTGACGTTGCAAACCACTGCCAGGTCATTTAGAATACACATAAAAGCCCGTGCAGCAGCTGCTACAAAAGCCATGTTTGACATCAAAGTCATATCCAGACTGTCAATAAAAACGGCCATGGCCTTTTTCAACACAAAAATAGTTCCCATTGCAACCTATGGAATAGACCTCATTTGGGAGAAGCTGAGTCTAAGAGATCTAATAACTTTGGAAGCAGTCAAATCACGATTCTTGAAAGCCGCCCTAAGTGTCTCAAAACAAACAAAGTCGAGGCTAGCATATGAACTCGCCAAGGAACCCTTCTTCACAGAAGAACTGCGTATGTGGCTACCATCCAGAGACAGCTCAAATAAACTACTTCAGCAAATGGAGAAGAAGAGACAAGAGATATGGCTGGACTTTTATACAACAGAAGTCATGACAAACAGATCCTGGACCAACACCAATCAAGCACTCCGACACCTGGTGAACTCAATAGCAGTGCATGGATACCACCACAAGACATGCAAGACAAAGTGTTTCCACGATCCCGGGAACATTATGATTATGACGATTATGATTATTTTGATTATGATTGTTATGATGATTATGATTATGACGATTATGATTATTGTGATGATTATGCTTATGATGGTGATTATTATGATTATGATGATTATGACTTATGATGATTATGATTATTATGATGATTATTATTGTTATTATGATGATTATGACAATGATTACGATGATTATGATTATGATGATTATTATTATGATGATTACGATGATTATTATTATGATGGTGATTACTATTATTATGATGGCGATTATTTTGATTATGATTGTTATGATGATTATGATTATGACGATTATGATTATTATGATGATTATGCTTATGATGGTGATTATTATGATTATGATCATTATAATGATGATTATGATTGTTATTATGATGATTATGACTTATGATGATTATGATTATTATGATGATTATTATTGTTATGATGATTATGATTGTTATGGCGATTATGATTATGATAATGATGATTATTATTATGATTACGATGATTATTATTATGATGGTGATTACTATTATTATGATGGCGATTATTTTGATTATGATTGTTATGATGATTATGATTATGACGATTATGATTATTATGATGATTATGCTTATGATGGTGATTATTATGATTATGATCATTATAATGATGATTATGATTGTTATTATGATGATTATGACTTATGATGATTATGATTATTATGATGATTATTATTGTTATTATGATGATTATGATTGTTATGGCGATTATGATTATGATAATGATGATTATTATTATGATGATTACGATGATTATTATTATGATGGTGATTACTATTATTATGATGGTGATTATTTTGATTATGATTGTTATGATGATTATGATGATTATGCTTATGATGGTGATTATTATGATTATGATGATTATTATGATTATGATCATTATAATGATGATTATGATTGTTATTATGATGATTATGACTTATGATGATTATGATTATTATGATGATTATGATTATTATGATGATTATGATTGTTATTATGATGATTATGATTGTTAAGGCGATTATGCTTATGATTATTATGATTATGATTATTATTATGATGATTACGATGGTGATTACTATTATTATGATGGTGATTATTTTGATTATAATTGTTATGATGATTATGATGATGATTATTATGATTATGATGATTATTATTATGATTATTATGATTATTATTATTATTATTATTATTATTATTATTATTATTATTATTATTATTATTATTATTATTATTATTATTATTATTTTGAAAACACAATCGCACAAAAAATAATGTACAACACACGTTTGTAAAAACCACTTCCCAACCTCGCATCGTAATACTATTTCGTTGCATTTGACGTACACGGTCAATCCTGCTTTTATTCTTCACAAGGGGTTTTAGCATGGTTTTTTCCCCCATAAGGCGGGGCTAAAACACGGAATATCTGGCCCATCTGGACTCAAACGCGGAATTATCAAAGAAACTGACACCACTGGGCAATGATAACATATCTTGGAGATCATGTAGAGATAATAGGAGTGGATTTTTGGCTTGGAATAGAGGAGTTTTATAGGAACGGAAGTGACGCAAGAAACAGGTGAATTGGAACATTTGACGAGCAGAACCTCGCGTGGAGATCACATGCATCACGTCCTACTAATATTAAAACGTATAAATGATTGTCACCTCGCAGACTTAAGTTTCCCCTCATAGAACCTGCGTTGGCGCGTGAAGATGTAAATGAAAAAGTTTTTTAAATCAATTTACAGTATGATTCAAATTATCATAAGTAATGCCACGAGTGATTTCCAAATTCACGACTCACGAAGTGAGGAGTGAATTTATCTAGAGAATTTGGAAATCAAGTGTGGCATTTGTTAGGACTATTTAACGAATAAAATTAAGCTGTTTACTCACAAATCATTGTTTAACTATAGTTATTTTAAAATATTTATATATTTAATGTAAACGGCGATGCTTGAAAACAAATGAGGAACGATAGGTACGCCTCATCTGCTTCTTTTGTTTATCACTGCAATCAGATCATACTATTTATTGCCAAAGGAACGCAATATTGTAAGAATGCTCTCTAGTGGAGAAAAAATGAAACACATCAAACTGTATATTAATTCATTTCTGATGTATGATGTAAATATGACAATTATATTTTTTCTGGATTATTACCTGGGAAAACATACATTTAAGAAAGTGCAAACAGTGTTTTTTTTTTTTTTTTTTTTTTGGTGGTGGTATAATAAATTGCTACAAATGTTTTTATATTAACTCCTGCAAGCGCTGTGTGTTGACATCTATGAACTATATATACAATCTGGTAGCCGTATTTCTTATAGGCTCAGTCACTGCAAAATAATGGTCGGACCTGTTCAGAATATTAAAAAGGAGGAGCTTTCTTTAATATGGTAAATTTTATATTGATAAATATTTCGTGAAACACGACTCTGATTGGTTGTAAAACAGAAATCATTGAAACGTGATTGGTCATTGACATGAGTTAAATAGTCAACAACAACACTTATAAACAATCAGGGCTCTGAAGTTGATGTATGAATGCCTATAAAAGACATTTATAAAGACCTAAATGTTTCCTAAAAATACTCAAAAACTGGAAAAAGGACGTAAAAAAAACAATTCAAATTAAATAATTTTAATTATATTTTAATGAATGTAATAGAATGTATATCTATCTATCTATAGTTTTCTGCCCGAGGACAGATCTTTCATTGCATCACAGCATTTTCATGCTATGCTTTGCAGCTTTACTAGGGAATTGTAGGTATGATAACTTCCCGTAGCTTTCCACACCGGCGAAGAATGCTGATGATGATAAGGATGGTGATGGCCGAATGATTTTTGGGGACCGTTGGGCCCTATGCTTCCTGACATTTGTCTTACAGGTGAGGAAAAACCCCGAAAAAACGTCCCGACCGGGAATCGAACCCGGACCCACTCCGTGACAAGGCAGCACGCTACCTCGAGACCACAGCGGTGGACTTAATAAATATCCATCCATCCATAGTAATTCTGCCTGAAGACAGGCCTTTCACTGCAATCATAGCATTTTCATGCAATGCTTTGCAGCTTTACTAGGGAATTATAGGTGTGGTAGCTTCCCTTAGCTTTCCACACCGGTGAAAGATGGTGATGACAATGATAAGGATGATAATGATGGCTGGATTATTTTCGGGAACCTTTCCGCCCTAAACTTCCTGACATTTGTCTTACAGGTGAAGAAAATCCCCGAAAAAACCTCACACAGGAAGCTTGTCCCGACCGGGAATCGAACCCGGACCCACTCCGTGACAAGGCAGCACGCTACCTCGAGACCACAGCGGTGGACTTAATAAATATCCATCCATCCATAGTAATTCTGCCTGAAGACAGGCCTTTCACTGCAATCATAGCATTTTCATGCAATGCTTTGCAGCTTTACTAGGGAATTATAGGTGTGGTAGCTTCCCTTAGCTTTCCACACCGGTGAAAGATGGTGATGACAATGATAAGGATGATAATGATGGCTGGATTATTTTCGGGAACCTTTCCGCCCTAAACTTCCTGACATTTGTCTTACAGGTGAAGAAAATCCCCGAAAAAACCTCACACAGGAAGCTTGTCCCGACCGGGAATCGAACCCGGGCCCGCTACTTGACAAGGCAGCACGTTACCTCGAGACCACTGCGGTGGACGTTAATGAATATAATAAAATAATATTTAAAAAGTACAATACTCTAGGATATGTAACATATACTACCAAAAAAAAGTCTGAAATGCTTCTTCATTCATATTTTATATTTCTTTTTTTAATTCAGCATTGAAATTTATTGTGACGGAGTACGTAGAAAGAAAGAATATATATATCTCCGGGAGGGACTTTAAGCCGTGGGCCCCGAGTCTGAAGATTTTCAGGATCGTAAAAAATCCTTAAGCCTGAATGAAAAGGCCTCTAAGCAAAATTTACCGAATTTTCCCGTCCTAGTACTACCTTGGTTTCCTAGATGTCAGTATGAGGCGGAACGCTGACCACGGCCAACTCAAAATGACATCTATACGAAAACAAGTGTAACAAAATTAGTATGGTTCAAATTCTTCCCTGTAGGGGGAGAGCGCCTAAATCTCTGTAAAGGGAAAATATAGGCTTACAATACAATATTATATATATATATATATATATATATATATAATATTGTATTGTAAGCCTATATATATAATATTGTATTGTAAGCCTATATTTTCCCTTTACAGAGATTTATATATATATATATACTAGAAATCCCGGCCACGCGTTGCTGTGGCTAAGGTATACGTTAAAAATTTAAATTGAGTTGCTGTCTTCTAGCTAGATTACTTACAACTAATATTTACACACGAAATTAATAATATTGAAAATAAAATAAACACTGAACACACGTAAATTATGAAATAATCAATAGTTGTAATTCAATTGAAATTCGCGGTTGCAACAAAAAGCACAGCCATCTGGATCTCTCTTTGTTACCTTACCAAATTATCTTATACCGCCATCTGTTAGAATCGTATGGAACTCACAGATAATTATAACTCTTTGTTAAATAATAAACAAATAATTTGCAATAAAAAATAATGCGACTATAAATTTAGATATAAACTACCCTAAGTCTCAAGTTGGATCAAACTGAACACAGTGTGCAAAATTTTATTAAAATCGGTTCAGTAGTTTAGGATTCCATCGCGGATAAACAACGTGACACGAAATTTTTATATATAGGCCTATACCATTGATTTGTGTGGAACAATACAGAGAACATTCAAAAATAAAATTACAAAAGAAACCAAGATAAAAATGTATAATGTTACGGCGGTTCCCACAATACTGTATGGATGTGAAACTTGGGCTCCAGTGAAAAGACAGAAGGATAGAATACAGACGGCAGAGATGCGGTTCCTAAGACAAGTTAAAGGATGTACAAGACTTGATAGAATAAGAAATGAGGATATAAGAGAAGAATTGAAAGTACAGCCTTTATTGGATAAAGTCACGAATTACAGACAGAAATGGATTGATCACATGGATGGAATGAGTAAGGAGAGATATCCATTGTTAGCAAGAAATTATCAAGCAAGAGGAAGGCGTGATGTTGGAAGACCTAGAAGACGTTGGGCTGATGCATTATGAAGTCGGAACGGGCAATTGCCTAATCCCTGGAGTGATGATGATGATGATGATGATGACCATTGATTTCTGTTCTTATCTTTCATTAAGTGCTCGTTGATTTGTTTCCCAGTCTGTCTGGTTTTTCGGTAATCGTCTTCTTAACCACATTTCTATTGCTGCCAGTCTTTTTATGTGAACTTTAGTCAGGTCCCAACTTTCACAGGCATTTAGGAACACAATCCAAAAATAAGAACATTAATTTTAAAAATACGGTATATTCTATATTTCTCGGTCGACATGATGACACCAGGAAGTGACCGGTACTATGTGGAAATAATTTATTATTCTTCAACAAATCACACGTGTTAAAAGTAAAACAGTTTATTTTATAATGAGTATAAATAATTTATTTTAGTATTGATGACGTCAATATGACGCGATGCAACATACATTTTGTGTGTTTAGAAAGGCTACTACAAAGCTGAGGAATTTTATGAGACATGCATGTTTATAAGACACAGGAAATGGAATCAGTGCATTAAACAGAACTCAATTTATTAGCTTATGTTGGAATTAAATTTCTTTGACAGCGTGTGATGTCATTTTACATTGGAGCATTTCTTCACATCTTTAGAAGTAGAATAATGTATTTAGTCAGAGAAATGAAACACTTCTTTACGATCTTTTCTACTTGGAGGATATTTATACAGAAAATAAACTGTTCATTGTTCAAAGTTCAGTGAACTTGGTCTTCTATATTTCTTTATAATATGAACGACATAACACAGGGTAAAGGGAGGTATTTTTGTGATGTAGGTAATTTCATGACAGTTAACTTTAAAATCTTATCACTGTATTATGGTCCCGCGCCGTAGCCGAGTGGTTAAGTAAATACGTCTTGGCGATGAGTTACGGGTCCTGCGTTAGTTGGAGTCTCCACGAGGAAAGAAAATTTCTCATGAAATTTCGGTCAATATGGGATCGGTGCCCATCGAGCATTGTGAGGAATTTGGGTAGCTACAGTCAGATTCAACCCAGGACGTTACTGTGTGTTTGGAATAGGGAACTGTGTTGCCATTTTAACAGTATTTTCTTGAGATAAATCCTTATATGAAACTGAAGTATGCAACACAGCAGGGGCATAGTTGTAAGTTATAGCCGTCCAAGCCACCCCCTTTTAAAGAAAAAAAAGTTACCACTTGTCACAGACCTCGTACAGACCTGTACTATCCTGTGTGAAAGTGTCGACTCTCATATTTACTCTAAAATTAGTTTGCATGCCATAAAAGAAAAACTATGTTTTTTAAATGTATAGTATATAGATTTGGAAAAAGTACTGCTAACCTTGCCCCTCCACCCCTCCCTAAAGAAACAAATGCCGTTATTATAAATTTGGCAACATCTACCCTCTGTACGTAGGGGACACTGGCGTAGCCCGTAAGGTCTGTAGTGACTTCCTGGGTTGAATTAGAATGTACAATAAGTAGCGGAACCGTGTTGAGAAAACTAGCCATAATGGCTGGGGGACCCGATATACCGACCACATATCACCCCTGGCTGGATGATCGTCTACCTTTGTGATTAAAACATATGGATGTGAGGCCAGCATCCGGGTGGTAAGCCAAGGGCCTTCTAGGTTTGTCGCGCCATGGAGTTTTTTCTCACTATTATAATGCTAGGTATAACTCCATGAAGCTACGGCTGTAGAAGGGTCTTCGCCTACCACCGCTGTGGTCTCTAGGTAGCGTGCTGCCTTGTCACGCAGCGGACCGGGTTCGATTCCCGGTGGGACAGGCTCCTGGATGAGTTTTTTTCCCCAGGGTTTTTCCTCATCTGCAAGACAAATGTCAGGAAGCTTAGAGCCCAACGGACCCAAAAATCATCCGGCCATCATCATCAACATTATCATCATCATCCTTCACCGGTGTGGAAAGCAACGGGAAGCTACCACACCTATAATTCCCTAGTAAAGCTGCAAAGCCTAGCATGAAAATGCTATGGTTACAGTGAAAGACCTGCCCTACGGCAGAATTACTATTATTACATATATATTTTTTACAGCGTGTAAAAGTACATGGATGTAATACCACATGTCTTGTAATAACACATCTAGAGGTTGAAACGAAATCTTGTTTCACCGTTTCATGTGCAATTTCTGTAATGTTTTTTCTTGTGCTGTGAAATTTCTGAAAATACATTTAAGAATTTTTCATTGCCTAATGATCATGTATTTTAACAATGTCTGTATACAAAAAAATCAGATTATCAGCCATATGAGAAATGTAACATTTCTCAAACCTAGAAACTTGGCAACTATTGAAGTATAGGAATGCCATGTTTTAGAAACTTGACGTCTGGTAGAAATATTTTAACTTCTGTTGAAACATGCGCCGTATCATTTCGGGGAAATATCGTACATAAACATGCAGACTGCTGTTAGGAATCAGAAAGTTGGAATGATGCATTAAATCAATAAAATCGCCGATTCCTTAATATGTAGACGTCGAGAAGCACATTTCCGGGAAGAAACTGGATAACACTAGTTCAGGCCAAGATAAATTAATTCGAGTGAAAAATATTTTAATTTGATATAATCTCCTAAAGCTGCTATATCTCAGAGCGCCATGATAACTGATGTGATGTATGGACCCATACACCTCTCTCTGTACCTCCACTCCACTCAAGTAAAATTTTATACCACGTGCGATTTGTCTCATACGCACTAGCAGCAGCTGTAAGATAAAATAGCATCATTAATGGTATATTGTCCACCGCTGTGGTTTCGAGGTAGCGTTATGCCTTGTCACGCAGCGGGCCCGGGTTCGATCTCCGGTCGGGGCAGTTTTTCTGGGTGAGGTTTTTATCGGGGTTTTTCCTCACCTGTAAGACAAATGTCAGGAAAACTTTAAGGCCCAAACGATCCCCGAAATCATATAGCCATCATCATAATCATTGCCATCCTTCACCAGTGTGGAAAGCAACGGGAAGCTACCACACCTACATTTCCCTAGTAAAGCTGCAAGCATAGCATGAAAATGCTATGATTGCAGTGAAGGACCTGCCTTCGGGCAGAATTACTATGGATGGATGGAATGGTATATTACGATGCCGAGGTTGGGAAGTGGTTTTTACAGAATCGAGGAAAAAAAATCAAAACCAAGCAATAGCGAGGTTTTTAATTTCCGAGATTCTGTAAAACACTTCACAAACGTGCGTTGTACATTATTTTTTGCACGATGGTGTTTTCAAAATAATAAATAATAGTAAAATAATAACATATTTGTTGGAAATATTTGTGTTCATTATAAACAATTGACTAACGTTAACAGTGTGGGCAATGTTTATCAGTTGGAACAACAGGAGACCTTGAGAACAATTATTGATAACATGGCCGCAAGTACATATTTATTGTCTTATATTGTTTGAAATAAAGTTCAGTTCATTTAAGATGCAGTGATTTGTTTCGTATAATGTATATTAACACTAACTTTTGATATTTTCTGTATATACATTGTACGTAGTATACATAGAGGGCAGGGGTTTTACTTCCCGCACGTGGGTGTAAATGTAATATTGCGGTATAGTCATTTAAGTTGACAACCCCGAAATGTAGGAACTCGAACTTTCAATAATGGTCGCCATTGCTGATAAGTTCGACAAAATGCACTATCGCGCAAAAAGCATTTTTAACATATGGTGCTGAAGCTGGCAAATTCCTACCAGGGAAATGAAAAGAATTTTAAGTACAGAAATGGATGTTTTACGAAGATCAGCTGGAAAATCTAGAATGGATAGAATACGAAACAAAGAAATAAGGGAAATTATGGGTGTACAAGAGGAGCCGGACATCATAGACATTATAGAAAAGAAAATATTACAGAGGTATGACCATGTGAAAAGAATGCCAGAGTAAAGATTGCCTAAAATTGTTATGGAATGGATCCCAATGGAACGAAGGAAGAGAGGAAGACCGAAGAAAACTTGCATAGAAGGAATACAAGCGGCTATGAATATCAGAGGATTGGAGGAAGATCAATGGATGGACAGAGAAGAATGACGTTTGGTTTCCGGAAGACGGCAGCAGCTGCCATGATACCGGATGATGATGATGATGAAGTATAAATTAAGGAAATACTTTACAACGTGTGACGCGAAATTTTTTTTTTAAGTTCCAATTATACGCAATGCGCATGCCAATAGATGCGAAGCGGTTTACATAGAATTACGGGATGCAGCCAACATACACACGATATTTGAACTCGCGTTGCCAACAAATCTAAAAGCTAACCTAACTCAATTTAAGTACTCTAACCTGTGCAAGAATACAGGCTGATTTTATTTTGTTTAAGTTAATTAGTACAGACTCTATATTGGCTGCTAGTTTATGCTGCTGATGTAGTACTATTGGGTTTTAGCGAGGATATACTAAGAGCCAACACGCACACACTATTGATTAACATTAAGGAATTGAGACTGGAAGTAAATATCAATAAAACTAAATATATGGTCACACATAGAAGTACGTTATATAATGGAAAAGGACAGGTAATGATAAATGAGGGAAATTTTGAAGAAGTGGCTGAATTCAAATACCTAGGAACAATAATCACAAATAGGAATGAGATGTACAAAGAAATTAAACATAGGCTCAGTTCTGGAAATTCGTGCTATTATGCATTACAGAGACTCTTGACGTCCCAACTCCTTAAAAAACGTTAAACTGAAAATATATAAAAATATTATTCTACCAGTTATATTATATGGGTGCGAAATATGGATTCTTACTTTAAGGGAGGAAAGGAGATTACGAATGTTTGAGAATAAAGATCTTACGAAATTTTTTGGACCAAAAAGAGATTAATAGACAGGTGACTGGAGAAAACTACATAATAGTGAACTATATGGCCTTTATAAGGAGCCAGATATAATAAGAACAGTTAAGTCTCGTAGAATGCAATGGGCAGGACATGTGGCACGAATGGGGAACGAAAGACGTGCATGGTTGCTTCTTGTAGGAAAACCAGAGGAAAAACACCCAGTGGTTGAACAAGAATGATGTGGGAGAATAACATTAACTATGATTTGAGGGACATAGATCTGTTAAATCAAATTTCCTCATTGAATTCTGAATGTTATTCTTCCAGGTTGTCACTGGGTTTTCCTTTCTGTCACTTCTTTCAATTTTCGGCTTTTGGTAGTCTTTCATCCTGCATTCTTCTTAAGTTTCCATACCATATTAGAATCTGTGTTTAATCTCATTCATTATACTTCTTCCTGCATCCATCTATTATCTAATTTCTGTATTTATAGTTCTTTCCAGTCGAGATTTTCTGGGAGCTCTTCTCCAAAAATCCATTTAAATTGCAGTTATTCTGTTGGCATGTTGTTGTGTCATTGTCCAAACTTCCGATCCATATAATACTATACTTTCTAGTATGGACTTATAAAACAGTTGTTAAATTCTTTAAGATATATTTTTTAATAATTATAGACGTACATCAATCTATGTAAACAATTTAGCTTAAACAGAGAGATGTATAAGCTATTCAAGCAGGTGCATGGTTCAAATAATGCATACAGAGGTTGACAAAAGCTTCTCCTGCAGTAACACAGATCCTTTCCTTGAAACAGACGACTGAACACCAGACATTCTGTGATTGAAAAGAAGTGATCATATGCAAGGCTAAGATATTTATAATGTAGCATATATTTTTTTGGCAAGAGTAATATATTTCTTAAATAAACATAAATGTTTTTTATACAAAAACTAATTGAGTTAAAGTACATTTAAGCCATAACAATGCATATTTCGTCATTTATTTGTGACAGAGCGCATTATAGCAATTTATTGGTCATATTCTCTTACGAAGTAAAGAACTTTTATCTTATAATTTCTTTCTTCCGTGTTTGAGTTCTTAAGTTTATCAGAATTTTGTTTCTTGTAAAATCTATCTTCCTCTCCTATTTCGTTTCAATTCACAGCATGGACTTTTCCCCTTGCGTATATAGGCCTACCTGAGCAAATATTTATGTATTGTCTCGCGACAAGCAGGTAGCTACTGATAATTTTAATAAAATAAAAAAACATGCAACAACATCAAATTCCATACTTGAGTTTGCTTCTCCTTTGCATTTTATTCATAAATAAATAGTTAACTGTCATAAACTGATTTGCTACTTGATTTTAAAACTGAAATTATTACATAATTATAATATTATTAGGTCATCTTTTTGTGTTATAGTGCATATTTTAGTAAATTTTAGGTCATAGCTGCACGTATTTTTTGCATATTTCGGGGATTTATAGGTCGTATTCTAAAGGTTTTTACGAAGACATAAAATACTTGAAGTATGCGAAACTGCGTTCATGGAATGGAATTATCATCATTAGGGATTCTTTGCAACATGTGACGCAAAAAAAAAAAAAAAAAATCCATGTTCCAAAGATACACCATGCGCATGCGCCAACAAACGCGAAGCGGTTTACACTGTGGAACCACTGGATGTAGCAAACATGTACACGATATTTAACGGACCTAAAAACTAACCTAACGCAATTTAAGTACTCTAACCTGTGAAAAACCAACCAAAAAGCTAACCTAACGCAATTTAAGCACTCTAACATGTGAAAGAATGCAACGCCCAAAAATAGATAGTAAGTTCTGAAATTATGAGGTATATACGTATGTACAGTTAAGTAGTATATACTCTATGTTGGCTGCACTGTAAGTCTTCGTTGTTACATAGAATATTCGTTAAAATCAATATGGCTGCCGAAGTCTTCGTGCTAAAAATGTAACAATCATTGTAAATTGTGGGAAATCGTTTGAAAAATGAAACCCTAAGAATAAAGTTTTTACAGGAGTTTATAAAGGAACTAAAAAAGTTGCGTCACAGCTGGTTAAGAATAGCCATTATCATTATTATATTTTTTATGTGTGATACACTTTTCTAATCAGTGAGTGATGTAAAAAAATACGGCAGGTCTAAATAAGTGTTTTTGGGGGAGAGATACTGATATGCTATATATTTACTTCCCGTCACCAAAATAGAGAAGTGAGGAAATGGAGCGCTTCACGCTATAAAAAACCGCAGTGGAGTTAACAGCTTTTCTATTTTAAAACATATTAGAAGCGGTTTGAATATTTTATGTTAATGAAAGTGTCAGCAAACCACAATGCTGCTTTATAAACAAATAAGCACATGATATTTTCTACAGCGTCAAGTTGAATATTTAATTTTTATTAATCACTAGCTAATACCCGGCGTGCGCTGCTACGCCTAATAAATGAAAATTAATGTGCTTTTATGTTTAGTTGAATAAGTGAAAGGAAAAATAATTGTAAATTTATATTTTTTAGATACTCCGTACTGATTACCCGGTGTTGCCCGGGAATCTACTTATCTCGATCTTCTTGACACAATTGAGCTGGAATTCGAAAATCGATGTTTTATGTTTAGTTAAATAAGTAAAGGGAAAATTTATATCGTAATTATTTCTATATACCCCGTGCTGTTTACCCGGCGTTGTCCGAGAGTCTATTCGTCCCGATCTTCTTGGCATAAATGTGGTGAAAGACAAAAAAATTGACGTACTTCTTTATTGATTAGTTGAAAAAGTAATAGGCCCATGAAAAATAATTATAAATGTATATCGTAATTATTTTAAGATTCCCCGTGCTGATTACTCGGTGTTGCCAAGGAATCTACTTATCTCGATCTTCTTGGCACAAATGAGCTAAAACACAAAATTCGTTATTGTTATTCCGTAAAAGAATACCCGCCATGTGCAGCTATGCTTGCACAGGAATCTACGTACTTGTCTCGATCTTCTTGGCATCAATGAAAGACAAAAAATGGTTATTGTGATTTATCCGTAAGAGATAGGCTAAACATATGCTGTCGCGGACTTTTTTTAGAGCTTTTTGAGATATTCAAATCTGTGTACATTAATTTTGTGTAGCCTATGTGTTATGGTTTAGGCAGCGTAAGCAATTTAAGCGTCTAAAGAGCTAATTTTTTCACGTTTTCCACTAAAAAGGGCGATTTTTAAGGGTGTACGAGTTGAGTATCACAACTCTCTTCTAGCCTATGTTAATCCCGGGAATCTCCTGAACATTTTGCAAAAAGCCCCATCACAATCGGATCAACGGTATGGCCGCGCATAAAGTACGAACAAACAAATAAATATTCGTTTTTATTTATTAGATTGTCGGTAGATTGAAATTTCTCCAAGAAACTGTACAGAAGAATAAGTAAGACTATGACTTAAGAAATGGTGTTGTTTTAACACTGAGTCACAATGATTCATAGAATAAAG
The DNA here is from genome assembly GCA_030220185.1 of Diploptera punctata. Taxonomy (NCBI): domain Eukaryota; kingdom Metazoa; phylum Arthropoda; class Insecta; order Blattodea; family Blaberidae; genus Diploptera; species Diploptera punctata. Next base: position 154,565 of record JASPKZ010009388.1, read on the forward strand.
TGAACGTAACTCATTTGAATCAACAACTCTTAATAGAATCGGAACTAACTTAAATACGGTAATGAGTCATATCACAAAGTATTGTTCAGATTACTGAAATGTCATTGTTGTATTAACTTTATATACATTTTCAACAATAGCATATTACGATGCGAGGTTGGGAAGTGGTTTTTACAGAAGCGAGGAAAATGTTTAAAAACCGAGCGATAACGAGGTTTTTAATTTACGAGATCCTGTAAAACACTTCACAAACATGCCTTGTACATTATTTTTTAAGCGATGGTGTTTTCAAAATAATAAACAACAGTAAAATAATAACACCTTTGTTAGAAACATTTGCGTTCATTGTCCGCTGTGGTCTCGAGAAAGCGTGCTGCCTTGTCACGCAGCGGGCCCGGGTTCGATTCCCGGTCGGGACAGGCTCCTGGGTGAGGTTTTTTCGGGTTTTTTTCTCACCTGTAAGACAAATGTCAGGAAGCTTAGGGCCCAACGGTCCCCGAAAATCATCAGACCATTAGCATCATCCTTATCATTATCATCATCCTTATCATTTTCATCATCATCATCATCCTTAACGATGTGGAAAGCAGCGGGAAGCAACCACATCTATAATTCCCTAGTAAAGCTGAAAAGCATAAAAATGCTATGATTGCAGTGAAAGACCTGCCCACGGGCAGAATTACTATGGGTGGATGGTAAACAATGTGGGCAATGTTTATTAGTTGAGACTACAGCAGGCCGTGACACTAATCAGTCATAAAATGGCGGCAAATATGTATTTATTGTTTTATATTGTTTCAAATAAAGGTAGGTTCATTTAAAATGCAGTGATTTGTTTCGTATAATGTATATTAACACTATCCTTTATATATTTTTTGTATATACATTGTATGTAGTATACTTCCCGCACACGTTTTGTAACGTGTAATATTACAGTATAGTTATTTAGGTTGGCAACCTCGAAATGTAGGAAGTTGAACTTTCAATCATGGTCGCCATTGCTGTAAGTTCGACAAAACGCACTATCGCGCAAAAAAACTTGTTTAAAGTAAAGTAAAGTGATCCCACAACAGGCCCGGAGGCCCTTGGGGTAGTAGGAGGTTAAGGCTCCCACTTTTTCTAGACAATCGGCATTTTATGTCAGCCGGGTTGTCAGCCCTGCGTGACGGCCGCCTTTACTCCCAGAACAAGCGGCTGGTACTCATTTCCGTTACAGGCTGAGTCGACGCCAGGGCCATAGTGCCGCCAGAGGGTTTGGGTCAGTTTAAAAATCCTGACCCCAACGGGACTTGAACCCTCGACCCTACAGCTTGTAGCTCAGTGCCTTAGCCACTACGCTACGGCGTGCCCCAAATAAATAACATTGTATTATAAGTACAACATTTTATCTCATGCCAAGTTTCAAATGACTTAGAACACAAATTAACATTTCTTCAATTAATCGACACAATCAAACTATATGTATTCAGAAAAAGATACTATATTAAAACTATATAAATCGTTAGAACTAGATACATTTTTAAACGGTTCAGAAAACTGGGTCTTAACCACATTCCAGAGGAGGATAATTGAAGAAGCAGATGTGAAATTACTTAGACTTCTTGACCTTAAACAGACGGATCTCTTCGTCAAGAACTATCCATCCATCCATAGTAATTCTGCCCGAGGGTAAATCCTTCACTGCAATCATAGCATTTTCATGTTATGCTTTGCAGCTTTACTAGGGAATTGTAGGTGTGGTAGCTTCCCGTTGTTTTCCACACCGGTGAATGATGGTGATGACCATATGATTATACCAGCGGCATTGAATTAAATAAAATTGTCTCTGCAACATCGAAAGTACGATTTGCGCGTCAGTTTCCATATTTTTCGGTGTAAGATAACGTTTTTGCGCGATGCGTTTTGTCGTACTTACAGCAATGGCGACCATGACTGAAAGTTCAACTTCCTACATTTCGGGCTTGTCAACCTAAATAACTATGCTGTAATAAAATAACTATACTGTAATATTACATATTACAAAACGCGTGTGGGAAGTAAAACCATTACTTACAATAACATATGGATTAATGAATAATATATTTATTAAAAATTTATATAAATAAGTGGATATTAATATTAATTAATTATTCTATAACATTATTTATGTTTTTATTTAAAGGGGGATATTTTTTTTGCAAATGCCCCATTCCTGGTGATCTCTCCTGGCATGGCGTACTTGTAACCCACTTCTGAGGTTGGGGCGCCTGGAAGGCGGGGTTACGTTGTCCCGATGATATGATGGATGATGATGATGATAGTGGTGCGCCAGGAGAGTCCCTAATCCTAAGCTTTATCTAAGATGAATATGAATGATGATGATTGCCATGGCCATATGATTTCGGGGACCATTTGGGCCTTAAAGTTTTCCCGACATTTGTCTTACAGGTGAGGAAAACCCCGATAAAAACCTCACCCAGAAAAACTGCCCCGACCGGCGATCGAACCCGTGCCCGCTGCGTGACAAGGCAGCACGCTCTCGAGACCACAGCAATATCTGTAATAGCATCATCGTCATCATCATCATCATCATCATCATCAATGGCTCGACAGCCCCAAGTGGGCCCTTGGCCGCCTTCAGAAGCTTATGCCAGACTTCCTTGTTCTGAGCTGCATTCTTCCAGTTTTTTATTTTTAAAATCTTTATGTCTTGAATTAAACTGTCCTCCCATCTTAATTTAGGTCTTCCAACTTTTCTGGCCAATAGAGGTTGCTCATTGTAAATTCTTTTTGTAATCCTTTTGTTGTCCATACGAATAATGTGTCCAGCCCAGGCCAATCTATTAATTTTAACAAAATTCTGAATATCTGGCTGATTGTACAGTTTATAGCATTCATTATTGTATCTCTTTCTCCATGCATTATTTTCTTTCACGGCACCAAAAATGTATCTCAGTATCTTCCTTTCAAAACGCCCTAATAATTCCTCATCAGATTTCAACATGGTCCAAGTTTCTGATGCATATGTTAACACAGGTCTAAGGAGAACTTTATACATGCGTATTTTTGTCTTTCTAGATATAAACTCAGATCTAAACATTTTCCTGAGTCCAAAAAAGCATTTGTTTGCAGAAATGATCCGCAGATGAATTTCAGCCGAATTGTCATTACTTCAATGTACTTCAGATCCTAGATAATTAAAGCTATGAACCAGTTCAAATTTATATGCGCCAACATCCAAACTAGATGGGCAAAGCTTCACATTTAACTTTAATCACCGGCGTATATTTTGTCTTGGCCTGGTTAATTTTAAGATTCATTCTTTTCGCTGCCTTCTCTAGGCTAATAATTGCATCTTTCATGGCTAATTGACTTCTCATCATCATCATCATCATCATGAACAAATTCGTTTTAGGCCATGTGGCCTGTACGGTAAACCTAGCGAAGATGGTCTTGATCTTTCCACCGATGTTTTGGTCTTCCTTGGTCCCTATGTCCAGTTGGGGTATATTGGAATGCCAATTTTGGAAGTCTATTTCTTGCCATTCTTCTCAGATGATTTTTCCATTCTTGCTGGTATCTTTGGATATCTTCATTTAAACTTGCTACTCCAAGTTTTCCTCTGATAGTAGTGTTCCTTTGGTGATCCAGTCTATTAACTCCTAACAATGATCGTAAGAAGCGCATTTGGCTTACTTGAAGTTTATGAGAGTTTCTTTTATTTAAAATCCAAATTTCACTTCCGTATTTTAGAGCAGCTTTTGATGTGACGTTATGTAATCTTAGTTTTGTCTCTGTCCTCATCTGTTTACCAAAATGTCTTCGTATTACCCCATTCATTTTATTATATTTTTGTAATTTTGAATCAATGTCACTCTTATACTCTGCAAATACACTTCCTAAGTAAGAGAAATCTGACACTTGTTCTATAATTTTTCCATCAATCTCAATTTTCACCCGTTGTATGTTTTTTCCACACATTGCCATTGTTTTGGATTTTGATGTGGAAAATTTTCATATTATATTTGCTGGCAATTTTGAATAATTGATATGCTGCTATTTGTAAGCTATCTTCGGAATCTGATAATATTATTTGATCATCAGCATATAATATTGTTGACTTCTTTCTATTATATTTAATATCTGTAATATGTTAGACATTATTGACGAATACCGGTCAAACTAGCATTTCCATTTACAACGCATGCAACTATCAAGAATTCCATTACAGTCATATAAATACAGACTACGATGAAATGGAAGACCAAGGAAGCGATGGAGATAACAGCTATAAATTCTGGAGACGGAACGGATCAAGTGGTCCAATCCTTGAAGTTCGTGATTGATAGGCTCAATTGTGGAAATGTCTGCTATTATGTATTACAGGGACTCTTGTCCCGGTGGGGTCAGAATTTTTAAACTGACCTGTAACTTCTGGCGGTTCCATGGCCTTTCGGTCGCTCAGCCTGTAACGGAAATGAGTAATAGGTTCTTGTTCTGAAAGTAAAGGAGGCCGTCATACAAGGCAGATAACCTGACTGACAGCAAGTGCCAATTGTCTGAAAAAGTGGGAACCTTAACCTTCTACTATCCCAAAGGTCTCATAAAAAGGGAACTTTTAACCATTGCATGCCCAAACCTGTCTTGAAATTTCACCCAGAGAAGCGTTGTGATGTACCAAGACCGTACCTAACAATTTATCTGCCGTTTTTAACTGCAAGGCACAGTCATCGAAGCCAGAATCCAGCAATATCAACACACTGTACGGAGCAGATGGACTCCCTGCATAAGTGAGAGGGGAGTGAAATGAGACGGGACGCGGTATGGACGGCAGGTAGTGAGGATTATCCAATCTACCATTTCACGTATTTTATTACTTCCTTATAGTTTAAATGAGATATGTATATTTTTTTTATCAACGCCCCAGTTTGTCATTTCAACATTTGGCATTGGCTTAATTGTAACACACTTCTGAAGTTGGGGCACCTAGAAGACAGAGTTACGTTACCCCGATGACATGATGTGTGATAAATGATAATGAAGCACCAGGAGAGTTCCTAACCTAAAACTTAGCCTAAATTCCAGACCATGGTCAACCACAGGAATAATTCCCTTTAAGGAAAAAAATCCTATGGTTTGACCGGAAATCGAACCCGGGACCTCTTGAACAATAGTCAGAAACGCTGACCACTAGCCCATGAGGCTGGTGATGAATGAGATTTTTTTTTTTTGAAAATGTCCCAAGTTTTCTTTTGACATTCCTGGTGTTCTCTCCTGGCATGGCGTACTTGTAACCCACTTCTGAAGTGGGGGCGCCTGGAAGACGGGGTTACGTTGCCCCGATGATATGATGATGATGATGATGATAGTGGTGCGCCAGAAGAGTCCCTAATCCTAAGCTTAATCTAAGATGAATATGAATGATGATGATTGCAATGGCCATATGATTTCGGGTACCGTTTGGGCCTTGAAGTTTTCCTGACATTTGTCTTACAGGTGAGGAAAAACCCCGATAAATACCTAACCCAGAAAAACTGTTCCGACCGGGGATCGAACCCGGGCCCGCTGCGTGGCAAGGCAGCACGCTTCCTCGAGACCACAGCGGTGGACTTAGCGCTGGATTATAATGCCTTTAAAAAAATTGTTTTTGGAAACTACCTTCACAACACTTCTTTGGGAGAAATTTTATGACATGTTGCGGCATGTAATGGTTTTCTTGTAAGGTCTGGGATCAGTGTCCTTAGCTTGATTTCACTCCTAAGGAACCTCTAAATATAACCTATATTTCGTATAGGGTCCTATAGCTGGCTATGTTTTCTGTACACTTGATCAGTTTATTAACTTGATATAGGCCTAATGTTGATATTATTCCTTTTTTAAACATTGGAAGAAGCACTACTGGCTTTATAAGTAATGTTTAAATTCCCAATAAAAAGTCTTAATAAAAAGCCGCCATTTTCAAAAATCGTAGCAACGGCTCGTAGCATTTGGGGTTAGGGAATTAACTATGTATAAGAGAAAAATACGCGTTAAATTGGAGGCCTAGGTAGCTCACTTGGATAGAGCACTGACATAGAGAGTCAAAGGTCTTTTCAAATATAATTTGATATAATCATACAAGTTTAATTGTAACTTAATATCGCAAAATGTCACATCAAAGAGCACAACTTTTTATAAAATACACATAATGCGTAGTAAATGAATTTGGGTTTTGCAGAATGTAGAAGGTTTGAACTAAACTATAAAGAGAGTACGCCATTTTATAAACACATAAATAAAAGAGACACACAATAAACATTTTTATTTCTTTTAAATGATGCGCAGTTGTTTGTCGCCCAGTTTCTTGCGTCGTAAATTTGTTTTGGGAAGAAGGAGGTAATTTATTCATAAACCTATCCCTAACCAAGTTTCTTCTGCAATATAGATATTTATATAACTTGTTTGAGATCTACAGAAGATATTCATTCACAGTTCTGTAATTAAAATCCAGAGATAGCGAAAAATTAACGAGTTCTCATAATAAAATGTAATCAGTATTTTATTTTTCAATGACAGACTAAAATAATATAAATTAAAACATAAAATAGGTACCTGAGATCTCGATCATCCTCAACTTTGTAATGTAAAATATCAAGAAGGCCTTTCGAAACATATGTTCCATCTACTGTTTGTGTATTGGTACTAGCTGTTGTTTGTCAGAATTTTGTAAAGAGGGTTCATGTCATTGGGTGTGTTCTCGTTAAATTGTGTTCTTGGCTTCTTTCAATATCTCGATTTCTTCGAGGACATTGCTTTTAAAGTTATTTCCTTTATGAATATCCAATAACACGTTGTTGATAGTATTAGGCCTCAGTTGATGACCTGTTTCTATAATGTATACATTTTATTATTAGTTTTAGTCTTAATTTTAGCTAATATTAACTGGTTGTATTATAGATCGTAATATATTAGATATTATCTTTTGATCAAATTTTTACTTAGTGTTTAATATTAGAGTTAATTAAGATTCTTATATTCTGATGTAATATATGTTTGTCCTGGTGAGTGGAAGAGAATGCCACATGGCCTTAACTCCACCAGGCTAAATAAATCTAAAAAAAATCTATGTTTGGCGAAACTGGATTTACCCTCATTATATCTGAAGCTCTTAAAGTGTTCATTAAATGGCGTATTAAAATTTCTTGTTGTTCGTCCAACGTAACATTTTTCACAGCTATTGCATTTTAGTCTGTAAACACCATTGTTTTTATAAATGTCTGTTTCTTCAATATTTATTTAAGATTATGTTATTTATTATTTCTTCTAAATGTAATTCTTATATTTTTGTCATTTTTTATGGTTTTTGCCAGCTTTTGCGTTTCGATATCTACGAACATCCCTATCCATCGGGAAAGATCGGTGGCCAGAGGCTTCCAGACTTCGAAGTGCCTTGACCTTGGCCCCTAGATGTTTCCGTGCCCTGCTGTATATATCTGTGGTGAAGTCAGTTACGTGATCGTTTTATCTAGTGGTCAGATTATCTTACGATATTTCTGATATTGTATCCTGGCATTGACGGAACTGTAACTCACTTTTGTAGTTGGCGCGCCTGGAAGGCGTTGTTACGTCACCCCGATGATGTGATAATGATAATGAAGCACTAGGAGAGTCCTTAAACCCAAACTTAACCTAAATTCCAGACCATGGGGGACCACAGGAACAAATACCTTTGAAGAAAAATTCTTGTGGTCTGAGCGAGATTCAAACGGGACATCATGAACTATAGTCACAGAGTCACTAGGCAGGTCGTGTATTAATGTTGTTTATTATAAATATGGTCCACCGCTGTGGTCTCGAGGTAGCGTGTTGTCTTTTCACGCAGCGGGCCCGGGTTCTATCCCCGGTCGGGGTAGTTTTCACCTGTAAGACAAATGCCAGGAAAACTTTAAGGTCCCCGAAATCATATGGCCATCATCATCATCCTTATCATTATCATCATCATCATCCTTCACCGGTGTGGAAAGCAACGGGACGCTACCACACCTACAATTCCCTAGTAAAGCTCCAAAGCATAGCATGAAAATGCTATGATTGCAGTGAAGGACCTGCCTTCGGGCAGAACTACTATGGATGGATGGATGGATGGATGGATTATAAATATGTTTTATTTACCTTTTCACAATACTGAATAATGTGTTAAAATAGCACCTATAGAAAGACGAACACAGACTGATCATTGACATTATTATTTAGATCAACAACTCACTGGTACTAACGAACCCATTGATTCATTACCTCGCGGACATTAGCTCTCCACACATCCCTATCCTGAGGTAATGTTTTCCAATCATCCCTGTATAATCTACTTCCATCAAATCATGATTAATGTTATTTTCCCATCTCATTCTTGGTCTTGGTCTATCAACTGGGTGTTTATCCTGTGGTTTTCCTACAAGAAGCTTCCCTGTCCCTCTTTCATTCCCCATTCGTGCCACATGTCCTGCCCTCGCAATCTATGAGAATTAACTATTCTTATTATATCTGGCTTCCTAAAAATACAGTGTAGGTCACTTATTTAGTGTTCTCCATTCGCCTGTGTGTTCATCTCTCCCTTTGGTCCAACAATTTTCCTAAGACCTTTATTCTCTAATACTCGTAATCTCCTTCCCTCTCGTAAGAGGCCATGTTTGCTTCCATATAATTTAATAATAATAATATTAATAACAATAATAATAACAATAATAATAACAATAGCAATAATAACAATAACAATAATTCTATTCCATAGTAATTCTGCCCGAAGGCAGGTCCTTCACTGCAATCATAGCATTTTCATGCTATGCATGCAGCTTTACTAGGGAATTTATTGTAGGTGTGGTAGCTTCCCGTTGCTTTCCACACCTGTGAAGGATGACGATGATGATGATAATGATAAGGATGATGGTGATGATGGCCATATGATTTCGGGGACCGTTTGGCCCATAAAGTTTTCCTGTTATTTGTCTTACAGGTGAGGAAAAACCCCCATAAAAACCCCACCCAGAAAAACTGCACCGACCGGGATCGAACCCGGACCCACCACGTGAAAAGGCAGCACGCTACCTCGATACTACAGCGGTGGACGTATAATAATAATAATAATAATAATAATAATAATAATAATGATAGTAATAATAATGATAATAATGATAATAGTGGTGGCTCCGTAGCGCAAGCGGATAGACGCTCGCCTCTCACCGCTGGGATCCCGATAATGAGTCTCGGTCACTCCATGTGGGTTTCGTGGTGGACGAAACAGAGCTTGGGCAGGTTTTTCTCGGAGTTTCTCCCGTTTTCCCCTGCCACAATTTCATTCCACCATTTCTCCACACTCATCTCATCCATTTCATTTCGTTCATCTGCTCCCGTGATAGCGCGTCAGGCGTGGTCGGCCGGCACCCTTGTCATTAATAGACCTCTATATATATATATATATATATGGCTTCATCTCATCTCATCCCTCGACCAGAACCTGAGTTGGACACGAGTTGAGGATAAAAACAATAATAATAGAATAATTATAACAATACCTTGACGTGATGGTGGGGCTTGTGAGTCCTAATGACTCCATGAGCTATACAGGCGGTAGTGTAACTACCAACAGGGCCTCCCATGCCTGGCAGGTCATGGAAGATGGTCCAGACTAAAAGAGATACCCATCGAAGAAGAAGAGCTAGTAACTCACTTCCAGGATGTAAAATTTTCAATTACTCACAGAAACATTTACGAAGTAAGCCGGACTGATAAATTGGAACAACAACAACAACAACAACAATAATAATAATAATAATAATAATAATAATAATAATAATATTAATAATAATAACAATAGCAATAATAATAACAATGATAATAGGCTAATAATAATTTGTATTATTATTATTATTGTTATTTTTGTTATTAATAATAATAGTAATAATAATAATAATTTTAATAATAATATAAACAATAATAATAACAATAGCAATAATAATAACAATGATAATAGGCTAATAATATTTATTATTATTATTATTATTATTATTATTATTATTATTATTATTAATAATAGCTACTTCTAACGCTGTAAATATAAAAAATACCATACTTTTCACAAAATTCCAACAATTGCCTACATGGATGATTATAAAGGAACACTAAAGTCTTAGTCAAATATTTTAGGGGTATAATTTTGAGATATAAAATTTAGTCTGGAAAACATATACACCTAGGCCTACGTTTCACGTGCAGACAGGAGCTCTAGTTGGCACACACACGTGGTCTACTTGCAGAAGCATTACACTGGGGAACAGTGATTTTGGTGCCTTAATGTTTTCACCTATTTATGGGTATATTTGGGTCACTGATTCCAAAGATGATTTCAGTTTCGTCCTATCAGCTCTAGTTTTTGAGATAGAGTTTATTCAAATTATATACCAGTTCAAAAATACTGGTCCACATATACAACTATATTACTCGCATACAATTAAATACAAAAGAACAAATACTTTCTTTTTCATGAAACAACTGTATCTATATAACTACCATAATTTATTTACACATTAGTCTCGTTAGAATCATTAATTTTCCTCCATCAGGTCGCAGAATCCCCGTTTCTGTGATTTCCTCCGATGCAATGATCTTGGACATTCTCGGTGGATGCTCCAACAGTAGTCCGCCATCATATGTATATCCCACCGTCCACGATACCTTTCTTCCATTGTACTTAATTCCTGGTGAAAACGCTCACCCTGTTCCTCACTTACATCTCCAAGATTGTCTGGAAATCGATCCAAATGACTGTGTAGGTAGTGTAATTTGATGCTCATGTTACAACCTAGTGCACAAAAAGCAGTGAGCATATTCTCCACTAGTTCATCACTATTAGGAGACTTATAGTTTCCAAGGAAATTCTTCACTACCATACAGAACGAAGACCATGCGGCTGCTTCAGTATCATTCATTGAGTCTTGAAATTGATGGTCATTAATAAGTTGGCGGATTTTGTGGTCCATCCAATATACCTGCTTTTATTTTTTCCTTACTCAGTGCAGGAAATTTTGTACATATGTAGCCAAAACATGTTCCATCTCTATTCAACGCCTTGATGAACTGTTTCATTAAACCAAGTTTATATGCAGTGGTGGCAAGATGATGTTGTTTCTGTCAACCAAAGGTTCTGCAACGATGTTTTTTTCTCCAACGGTCATGCTTTCTCTAAGAGGCCAATGCCTTCTCACCCAATGTTGATCTTTGGCTCTAGAGTCCCATAAACATATAAAGCATGGGTATTTGGTGTACCCACCTTGTTGTCCTAGAAGAAAATTCACCATCTTGAGATCGACACACATTACCCATTGGTGATCACGGTAAGAGATCTTCTCTAGCACTGTAGCTATTGTATGGTTGATTTTTCACACGCAAAGAAACTGAGTGACCCATTGGGATTGACCCTGTATATGTATGTTCCCATTATGCAAAAGAACAACATTTTCGGCTTGCGTTTGGAGCTATCTATAAATAACCCCCATTCACTTGGTGTGATTTTTCTTACAACCCAGCGTCCATTACCAGTCCGTCAACCTTCATACAAAAAACAAAATTGATTTTCTCCTGTGAAGAATGGCAGTAAGTCTGTTTCTCTTTTGCGATAGACGGTGACCTTTGTTCCCCGGTAACAGACATTGTTTCTCTGCCAGCCGCCTGGAAGCTAACAACTCAGATGACTTCTTTGGAAGAATTAGATCCCTTATGAGGTCGTTCAGGTTCCGCCCCCCTTTTTTTTGACTAAAAACCGGATGAAACTGATGAAGGTCCCTGGAAATCTCTGTCATTTCCCTCAGAATAGCTTTCAGTTGAATCATCCTCTTCTTCTGGTGACTCTGGAAGACTGGTAAAAATGGGAACAGGTATCTCCTCTGAATGTGGAACAGGGCGTCTTGCGGAGCGTAGATTGGGATATACCCATCTATTCCGGTTTTTGCTATTGATGCCCTTTAAATTGACTGAACAAAAATAGCAGTCATCACTATGGTTAATTTGTTCTCGCCAGATCATTGGTTCCCCAAATTTCAAGCATTTCCGTTTCCCATTTGTCCATTGTCGTAGATGCTCTGTGCACGTTTTACATACAATGTGAGGTGCCCAAGGCTTATCTTGATCTCCCAGTTGTACTTTGAAATAGGCCAAATAAGCTCTTCTTACAAAGTCAGTTATAGGTTTTCTTTGTTGAGTGAATGTGTACTCCCCACAGATGAAACAAAACACATCAGGATTATTCACACATTTTCTTCGTGTTGAAGCCATGTCAGTCTAGAAAAAGGATAAACCATTGTCAAATTAGTAAAATTACATATGCAAACGGCAACAACAACATGAATATAACTTGGATTAAATCAATTAGTATTATGCAAACAATCGATTTACAATGGTGGTACATAAGAGCAGTATCATCAATATCTTGCAAACTAGAGCTGCTGCAACAAAATGGATGACATTTTTGGAATCAGCAGTGCCGAAATACCCAGAATCAGGTGAAAAATTTCAGGCACCAAGAAAAAAATATTTTTTTGTTCCCCAGTGTTATAAATAGACTAGGGACATGCTGTCTCTGCTATGCTCATCTGGCTTAAATCACCGTGTATCAATCAAAATGGCACACATTCGACAAAGTAACATGCTTTTGTGAGCTTGCTTACCTTTGACCTAAATGTCCTACAATTCATTATATATATATATATATATATATATATATATATATATATATATATATATAGTGTTTCAGAATAAGTATTGCAGACTTCTAACAGTTGTAGAGGACACTCACCTTCATCTGCGCATAACTCATAAACGACGTGTTTTGCGACTATATGTTCCTTCACAAAAAATATACTCTCTGCATGGCCTATCATCCCTATCATTTTGTCGGTGAGGTCCTGTTACACTCTGTATATCCTAAGTTTTTCTTTCATGTGAATTTTGAAATTCCTGGAGAATTTGATTTAATTGGAGGTTCATCTGTCCATCAACAGAGGGAGTAAGAAACAGTTCCACTGAACGACACAACATTGGTCGAGATATTACTGAAGATGAAACCGCCTAGGTTTTGAAACAGGTAAAATTAGAACACTGGATACGAGTTGAGGTCAATACTAATAAAATTCATTGTTAAAACCGTTGAGGCGGAGGTCACGATAACACCACATTAGGACCAGCAGCATCAACCATTATACTGGATGTTGTAGCGAAGAGGGACTTGCTGAAGATGGAACGGATGCCTTGAAAGGCCTACAGGCATAAATAATACATATTTTATAAGTTGAGGACGTCGTATCTTACCTAAGAAGGTATATTTTAACTTATTTTATTTTATGAGTTGAGGTATAAAGATTTTGTTTTAAATCTTAAATTAAACCTCATAGTGAATTTTCCTACAAAAATTTCTATATTAGGTTTGTATGTCCCACATAGGAATGAGGTTAAAGAAGTAATTTTACATGCAGTTAATTTAGGCAGTTAATTATTTGGATAATGTACGTAATAACAGTGGCAACACATGCAAACGGGGAATAGAAACTGGCAGATTTAGAGCTGCCAACAGAGAGACACGTGTTGTCAAAGGAGAGGAATTTGTGGCGTGTTTCTACTTCCGTCATTTCAACAAACACACGAAGTTAAAATAGTTCATCTCCTTCCTACGTCTGAAAACCAAATTATAAACTAACTTGTTTTTGAACAACTAAACTATCGACGTTTGTTCACATTTTATTCCGCTTGTTATTTAAATTGTGTCAGGTTCATTTAAAGTTTTCGTTGTAAAATATCACTACTGTAACAGTTTCAATCACCATTACGAAAATAACTGCTATGATTCATAACAGTTATTTTTCGTTAGTATCCTGCTGGAGTTCGGAATTCCTAATAAGTTAGATTTTTTTTCGAATGAGTCTAAATTGCACAAAATTAGGAGCGTGTAGGCAAACAGTGCATCTCCTTATTCTGAATCTCAGAAGTATCTGTAATATTAAATTACTAGAGCATACCATCAAATCTTTAGACGGCGATGAAAGCCTACAACTCAATGGTATTAATAAGCTATTAGTTTTTGCTGATGATGTAGTATTATTAGGTGATAATGAGGAGATAGGGCCTACTAGGGGCCAACACACACACTCTATTAACTAACACTGAGAAATTGTGACTGGATATAAACATCAATAAAACAAAACAAAAAATATACGGGGTGTGTATAAAGTCCCAGTATATTCTTGACTTCTAGTTGAGAGATCGCATTTATTTTGCAGGTACCAGAATATTTGCAGTAGAAGAACGGATTGCAGTTGTTGTCGGGCGTGTAAGAGGTCACACGTACCGGCAGGTGAGGAAGGATTTTCAAAGAAGATATTGGAAACCAGTCCCAACGCAACAGAATGTGAACAAATGTATGCGTACGCGGTCCGTAGCAGATGAAACAGCGGTCAGATCAGTCACCCACATCCCAAGAGAATGGAAACTATCCGCAAAGCCATCGAGCGTAGCCCCACGTCCATCCACTCGATGTTCTGTAGAGAGACACAGCAACTTAGATTACAGTTGCTGCCGGAGAGATTTCCCAGGTCGGATCGTGGGAGGGTAGTGTGTTGGGATCTTTTAGGACGGATCGAGAGTGAAGTAAAAACATGCACATTTTTGGGTACAGCAAGGAAATTGAGGTATAGCAAAATTGGATATCAATAAAGATATATGTAATATCAATAAGAATAATTCCAATATAGTCTTTGTTTTCGATCTTCAATTACACTATATAATAAATAGTTTGATAAATTGAATAGTCTGATAGTGAATTTGATGTCTGCAGGATCGGGGGGGGAGGGGGTATGAGCGCGCGCGTGTGTATGTGTACAGGGGTGTGTGTAGGTATATATGTGTGTTTTTTCTATTAATTTGTTTTCTAGCATTTTTTTTACTTATTAATGTACAGAATGAGACTTTTTTCTATTTATTTATACACATTATTTTTTTAATTCATGGAAAAATAATGCACGTACGGCCAAGCAGGCCCGTGCGCAATGTAATAGTATATGTATTTTTTTAAAGGCAATACATTTCATTATCTATCTATCTATCCACTTGATGGCTTTGCGGATAGTTTCCACTCTCTCTTGGGATGTGGGTGGCCGACCTGACCACTGTTCTTCTGCTACGGACCCCGTACACAAAAATTTGTTCACCAGCATTTGGATACTCTGTTGCGTTCGGATGGTTTCCAATATCTTGTTTGAAAGTCCTCCCTCACTTGCCGGTACGTGTGACCTCTTACACGCCCGACAACAACTGCAATCCGTTCTTCTATTGTGAACATTCTGGTACCTGTAGAATAAATGCGATATCTCAACTAGAAGTCAAGAATATACTGGGACTTTATAGACACTCTGTATACGTTCACAGATAGAAATAGGCCTACATTGTAAATGGATAGATATTGACAAACGAGGGAAATTTTGAAGAAGTGGATTAATTCAAATACCTAGGAATAATAATTACAAATACGAATGAGATGCACAAATAAATTAAATATAGGCTCAATTCTGGAAGTGTATGCTATTATGCATTTCAGGGACTCTTGTCGTCCCAACTCCTTTCAAAAAACGTTAAACCAATCATATATAACACTATTATTCTCCTAGTTATATTATATGGATGCGAAACATGGACTCTTACTTTAAGGGAGGAGAAAATATTACAAGTATTTGAGAATAAAGCTCTTAGGAAAATTTTTTAACCAAAGAGAGATGAACAAACAGGCGAATAGAGAAGGCTACATAACAGTGAGCCACATCATCTTTAAAGGAAACCAGATTTGAGGAAGTGATCATACCGGGAATGATTGGAAAACATTGGCTAAGGGTTGGGATGTATGGAGAGCTTATGTCCGCGCAGCCATGAACCTATGGGTTCCATAATGCTAGTGAGTGAGTTTGTGATTGAAAGTGAAATCTTTCGATTGAGTTGAGAGTCTTTGGCTTGAATTTGGAAACGAATTCGTAAAAATATTCAATTCTGTAGCATAAATAAAGTGTTGGAACAAGTTTCACACTTCCAGTATTTGGGTTGCGATATAACTTATGAAGAAGATCAAGATATATAAATAAGAAAATACAGAAATTTCAACTTATTTGTGGAACAATCAAACCAACACTGAGGAACAAAGTAAAAAAAGGATACGCTTCTAAGATTTTACTCACGATGGCACTACCAGTGGCGATGTATGGAAGTGAGGTGTGGGTCCTGAAGTCAAAAGAAAAAAGTAAATACAGGCAGCGGAAATGAGATTCCTACGGGCTGTGAAAGGTTGTACAAGAGAAGAACATATTAGAAATGAGAATATTAGAGAGGAACTAAAAGTACAACCACTTCTTAAACAAACAGAAGAACACAAGAACAATTGGATAGAACATTTGCAAAGAATGACAGAGGATAGGATACCAAAGATCGCATTGATGTATAATCCCGTAGGACGAAGATCGGTGGGAAGACCAAGAAAGCGTTGGGCTGAACAGATGTCAGATCGGAACAGGCAAAGATCTAAATCCGTGAAGGAATATTGATGATGAAATAATTGTTTCATTTTATTTCGAATTTAATTTTTTTTTCATAATCTGACATTAAAATTTACGTATTGTTTTACTAGCCTGAAAATCTTCAGACTTAGGACCCACGGCTTAAAGTCTCTCACGAAGTATTTGCTCCTTGGATTTTTCCATCATAAAAAAAACCATAGACCCCGGCTGGCATTTTAGAAGCTAAATATTTGGTTAAAAATGAACAGGATGGAAAATTATTAGAATGAAATTTACTGAACAGAAAAACGCATATTAGAGTTCCAGGCGTGCAATGGACCGCAGCAAGTGAGTATGGTATTAGGAATTTTTGGCAAAGCATTTTGAGAACATGCCAGAATATGTCATAACTATACACAACACAAACAAGTATTACTGTATCCAAATTCAATTTAATTTGACACTCTTCAGACAAAATATTTATTTTTGCAACAGAATACCGTAGACTATGGATTAATTCCTCAATCCCGTGTTCTTTAACTCAGAATCCGCCATTTTCTACAAAATTAGTAGCAGACAAAATTAATGATACAATCTCTGTGATATCTATACATTAATACGTGAAGGAAAAACTTTGCACCCCTTTTTAAGTACATTGCATTCATAATTAAAGTTCATATAGAGAAGGAGTGCAGAAAAATAAAATGTATGTATAATATGTGTTACAAATAAATTTAATTCAATGAAACAAAATTAATTGTCTCTAAGGAAGTTATATGTATTATTCATTTGTCTACTCATTCATTTGTTTATTTGTGTACTCATTCATTTGTTTACATTCATACTGAAGGTTCATTGTTGTAAAGAAGAAAATTGTGCAGCATCCATGTGAATTGACTTACTCTTGCTTATTTATTATTAGTGATTTAAAAAGGTTAAGAAGGAATGACGAATTATACCTCAAGAATAATAAAGAAAATATATTTAGTTTCATCAAATCCAAAAGATTGCAATGGTTTGGACATACACTAAGAATGCCAAAGGGAAGATTGCCGAATGATATTTTAAATTGGAAGCCACAGGGAACAAAACCAAGAGGAAGACCTAAAGATCGATGGGAAGATGACGTAATTGAAGATTTAAGAGAGATGGGGATTTTTGATTTGAAATCTACTGCACAAGATAGGAAGAAATGGCGTAAACTAGTTGAGAAGGCCAAGACATTCCACTGGAAGTCGTAGAGCCTGACGAAGAAGAAGAAGAAGAGTACATTTTATTATTTGAATTAAACCCTGTCTAATCTTTGTATCAGTAATTTAATTAGTTTTTTATATTTTGATATTCGCACCTACTTACATTATGCCTCGACATTGACGTGTTGGAGTGAGAGGCAAAGAAGAAGCGATATAATATATTCCCGTATACATAATAATAGGCAAAATGCAAATTTTAATATCGGTAGTATAAATAGTATACAAATGTCAAATGACGCGTTATTGTTTATCAAATATGGCTTAGCCAAGCTATACCACATATTTCCTATCATTCGCATTTTTAAAATAAATCGAAAATTAATGCATAATGACGTATTTATGACATACTTAAAATTTAAAGAATTGTGGTCGAATTTCGACCGCTGGGCGACAACTAGTAATGATAAGAGTATCTGATTTGAATTCCAGAATTACGAAATTCTGGGGATTCAATAGACTTTTAGGATGGAAAAAATCCAAGGAAAAAGTTCTCCGGTTGGGATTTCAAGTCTGTGTCCGAGTCTGAAGGTATCGGCCTCGTAAAAAACCTCAAGACTAAATTAGAGCCTCTGAGCAAAATTTAATCGACCTTTCCCATCCATGTAATACCATAGTTGCCTACTACGTCTCTTTGAAACATTCAGTTAACCACTATCTCTTGCTGAAATCTGTAGGCAAATAAGCGTAGCTGAATTACCTTAGTTAAACAAGTTCCGCAAGGGACTTGCTCAACATGAGGATGAACGGATATAGAAAGGGAGACAAGTGATACATATATTATTAATAATTTGCATTTTATCTGCTGTGGGATTTTCCACGTCTAGAAAATAACATCCTTATGGAGTAATTCTTGAAAGTAAATGCGTTCTTGTATGTGAGATTGATTTATTGGTTAATTCATTTAAAATAAATAATTTAATTAAATAGTTTCAGCTAGAAGTTTACCAAAAAAAAAAGGTGGACGTCCGATTTTTGGATAAAACACCATTATGGTACGTATAATTATCACCAATTTATTTAATAAAATTGCCGGAACAGCGGCTATTGGAAATGACATTGAAACATCCTCTTTCAACGAAACTTGCAGGTAATTACACAGGTCAACATGATTTTTGTCTCCTGAGTCAATAGTTGCACTTAATGCAGTTTTTTTTATCGTGTTTTAAAATATGCATTCGGAATATCTCCATCACCCACAGTTTTTTTTATTTCAATTTCAATTAATGGATTTAAATAATTGTTTTTAATAAACACAATTTTCGTTTACTTGTCCATTGAGCGATAAGCACTGGGAACACTTTCATCAGGAGATTTCAGCTATGGAAAATAAATATCAAGCAAATGGAATCCTAATATGCTGGCCGATTATTGTTGGACCATCAAGAGGGATGCTCCACAGGCGAAATATAGCAGAAAATCGTCATTTCTTTCTTTCTAGGTGAGTCCAAATGTTCGAATATTGTGTAGTTACGAATGTAGAAAATATTAAAGTGTTTGAAATTATAAATTCCTGTCTCTCGGAAACTTTGCATGATGGAGAAAAACCGATATATTTTAATTCAGGAGAAAAAAATACTATCAGAATCACATATTTTTCTTTCTGAGACAAAAAAAAGTCTATTTTTTGTTGCTCAGTGTTATATTTCCATTTCTATGACTCAGTCTACGACGTCAAGTGGCGACAGCGTTCCCATCAGGACAAAACTACATCAAAAAATCCTATAATACATATTTAATGCACGTTTTCAATAAAAATTCTTAACATACGAATGGAAATTAATTTATTACCTTCAGAAATGCTAAAATTACATATGCTTTTCATGAAGAAATTATGTCAATACTTGATGGCGACTAACGGTTGAGGCACAGCTTCAGAATAACGAGTATAATGGCACTTTAAGACATGACTCACTTAGTTTTTATTGGCACGTATCTTCACTCAGGAACAACATATATATTCCGCTTCAAACATAACGCAATACTTCCTCAATTCTAATACAACACTATGCCCTGTTTAAACAATGAATATTATGGTTTAACACTGATTTTAACAAAGTTTGTTTCAAATATTGTTTTTGCGCGATAGTGTGTTTTGTTGTACTTACAGCAATGGCGACCATGATTGAAAGTTCAACTTACTACATTTCACGGTTGCCAACCTAAATAACAATACTGTAATAGAAATAACTATACTGTAATATTACATATTACAAACATGCATGTGGGAAGCAAAACCACTGCCCTCTATGTATAGCCTACTACATACAATGTATATACAAAAAATATCCAAAAGGTAGTGTTAATATACTTTATACAGAACAAATCACTGCATTTTGATTGAATTGAACTTTATTTGAAACAATATAAAACAATAAGTACGTTCTTGCCGCCATTTTATCACTAAATGGTCTTAAGGCACTCTGTTGTTTCAACTAATAAGCATTGCCCACACTGTTAACGTTAGTCAATCGTTTATAATGAACGCAAATATTTCCAACAAATATGTTATTATTTTACTATTGTTTTGAAAACTTCATCGCGCAAAATATAATGTACAACGCACGTTTGTGAAGTGTTTTACAGAATCTCGGAAATTAAAAACCTCGCTATCGCTCGGTTTTTAAACATTTTCCTCGTTTCTGTAAAAACTACTTCTCAACCTCGCATCGTAATACAATATTTATCAATGTGTTATACTGCATGCGTGAAAGAAACTTCATCTATTGCAAGAATATATTTATGTATAATAAATAATAGTTTTAAAACACTAAAACAACACACTTTATTAGAAAACCGAAGTAAAAAAATGAAAAATAATTTTAATTTCCAACATGCTTGGGATAAATAATTTTACCATCAAAAGCGTGGGGTGCTCTTTATCAATTAATATAAATGATAATAAATAGATATTGGTAAATGTAAAGTCTCTAAGAAGAAAATGTAAAAATCATACAAAGCACCCCACGCTTTTGATGGTAAAATTATTTATCCCAAGCGTGTTGGAAATTAAAATTATTTTTCATTTTTTAGTTCGGTTTTCTAATAAAGCGTGTTGTTTTAGTTTTTTAAAACTATTATTTTTTTTTTTTTGGTTTTAATATTTTACAGAATAAGATAAAAATGTAAATATCTTTAAATTCGATACTATTGTAGTATGAGCTAAAAGTAATACTCTTCTAAAAAAACCTCCCAGCCGGATTTGAACCAGCGACCTATAGATTACTGAAATTATATACCACTAGAGTTCACCGCTCTACCAACTCAGCTCTTACAACGATTGACTAAAAAGTCGACAAGTCCGCAACCTATTATACCAGTTTTCATTTTCTTGATTTTCTGGTGATTCTGGCCAGGATTTTAGAAATAAATATGAAATTATTGTATTTGAATGCAGGCTTTCACGGCCGGTAATCGTAATGTTGAGTGATTCCGGGTTATGTGGCCGTGGTCCATAGTTGGTGTTGATACCAGACGTTTCGCCCTCAACTGCGGAGGGCATCTTCAGTGGCGAGTGCTTCCATGCGTGTTTCCTGGTCCGAAGATCTACTTAGAATGAGCGCTGTGGACGTAGAGGACGTTGTATTAGTGGGGGGTGCAGGGTGAGTGGGCGTGGCTCTTGCTGATTGGCTAATAGTCGTCTCCTTGTTGTCACTGGTGTTAATGCATTAACGTCCTCTACGTCCACAGCGCTCATTCTAAGTAGATCTTCCGACCAGGAAACACGCATAGAAGCACTCGCCACTGAAGATGCCCTCCGCAGTTGAGGGCGAAACGTCTGGTATCAACACCAACTATGGACCACGGCCACATAACCCGGAATCACTCAACATTAAAATTATTGTATTGTCACGGGTCCTTTACAAGTATACAAAATTTCAAGTCGATCCAATGTTTCTAAGTAGGTGAAAATCGTGTTAAAAAATCCGTTACATAGATACAAAAACACTTTTTTTATGATGATCTTGAAGAAGATTTTCGGGCTGTAAGGCCGTGGTCGTGAGGCTTGTAGTTCCCCGACGTTTCGCCAGAGACTGCGTCTGGCATCCTCAAGGGTTGTCTTGAGACGTGAATACACACTTTTTTTTATTTTCTGATGACTCTGGTCAGGATTTTAGAAAATAAATATGAAATTATTGTATTGTCACGGTTCCCTTACACGAATAAAGTTGGACATAAACTGCAACCTTGCCTTAAACCTTTTGTAATATTAAATTCCTGTGTTATATGATACTTATATAAAAGGTTGCTCTCCTGACCCGATCATGGTCTAGAAAAGTCCGGGAGTTGTGGAACATGTAAATGTAGCTACAAGAGAGTAAAGTTAAACTATAGAAAAGCAAGAAAATAGTATAAAAAGTGAACTCGAAGGGGGAACAATGAATCGTGCTTTAATGATCACCTTGGACTTGGTATCTATAATAGTGTAAGTAATTTAAAATAAACAGTTTCGCTTGAAACAGCTGCGATTCCTTCACAGTTTACTATTTCACGTGGCGTTTATACTCCCCTGAGTACTACAACATATACATTACATTGTCGAGCCATCGCCCACTGGTACGGTGTAGCATAGAGAGGCAAAACCCCATGCTATGCGAACTATAGACGATTCATAAAATTTCTTTCAGATAAAATTAGAGGTAATGTAGAAAGATTTTATGTGGACCAGGCACAGCTGGAACTTCTATTAAAAATGGCATCAGAACTTCCCTGCAAGAATTTGTTAACACATAAGAAATATACATGATAATTCTTTATAATGTGTATGTCGTGAAAATAACAGATACATTTGAAATTAACCAAGGTTTAAGACAGGGATGTGGACTATCTCCATTACTGTTTATTCTATATCTAAATAAAATTGTCCAGGAGTGGAAAAAACTAAACCCCCCAGGAGTAAAAATATGTAGAGGAAATCAAATACAAACAATAATCTTCGCAGATGATCAAGTATTTCTAGCGGAGAATGAAGATGATTTGCAGAGATCAGTGTTTAAATTGCAGAATACCCTAGAAAAATACAACATGAAAATATCTGAAAATAAAACCAAATCCACGGCAATCACTGGAAAGGAACTTTCGAGAGTAAAAATAATAATAAATAATAAACCAATGGAACAAGTAACACACTTTAATTATTTAGGTAATAATATATCACAGTTTCATAATCAAAAAGATGTGGAAACAAATTTAGAAAAATATAACAGATTAAATGGTATAATTAGGAGAAATTTTGGAAAACAAATGAGGAAAGAAATCCAATTGAGATTTCATAATACCATAGCCAAACCTGCTCTACTATACGGAAGTGAATGCTGGACACTTCGAGCAAAAGATAAATCCCGCACTAATAGTTCACAAATGAGATTCCTCCGATCACTAACTGGAGTAACATTAAGGGATAGAATGAAAAGTAATGAGATAAGGATGCAGTGGAATAGTAGGGAAATGGTGGAACATATACAAAATTATCAGATTAAATGGTTCCAACACGTCCAGAGAATGTCAAATTCCCGTTTACCAAAGATGATTTACCACCTCAACCCTAACGGCAAAATAGACCTCGGAAGACCCTTCAACCGATGGAAAGATCAGTTTTTGTAGTCGCAGAACGGGCATCATCACCCAATACTGCATTCGGAAGAAGAAGAAGAAGAAGAAGAAGAAGAAGAAGAAGTGTATGTCGTGGTATTATCTGAACTATAGGATAACATACGAATCATACATAAAGATCCTTTTTTGTAAAGTGTATGTCGAAGTATTAATTGAACTATAGGATAGCACTAATACATATATCACATTTCATACGAAGCAATTCAAAGCACGACCAGGCTGAAACAAATCGCTGTGAGACTGACTGAATGACTCCCGCGTTCCTACGAAAGGAATTCAAGTTGACTGCAGTGCCGGGAGCCCGTTTATCATCGGTTGCTATCGCAGGCCGCCGTAGAACGTGGCGACTCGACAGCGAAAGTACATCCCTCACTGAGATACTGGTGCTCCCCCAGTGGGATTGACAGAGGTATTATTGCTTATTTCGCTACTTGATGTCAGTGAGCGGTATGTGGTCAACGAGACATGTAGTAGACAACTAATGTATTAATTGGATGGGGAAATAATGTTTAATTTTGCTCAGCACTAATTCAGGCTTAAGGTTTTCTTACGAGCCCAAAATCTACTGACTCGGGACCCACATCCCGGCGGACTTGTCCCTTGATTTTGGATTGACTTCAACTAGATATATTCCAATTAAAATTCTACTCCCTTTAAAAATAGAGCTTTATAAATAGAATATAAATTTTATAAACGGAAATACTTTACAATATGTTACAAGAATTTTGTTTCTAATTTCCAACCATACATCGTGCGCATGCGCCAACAGACGCGAAGCGGTTTACACTATGACATCACAGGATGCAGCCAACATATACATGATATGTGAACTCGCGTTGCCAATCTAAAAACTAACCTTAAGCAGTTTAAGTACTCTAACCTGTGAAAGACAACCTAAAAGCTGACCTAACGCAATTTAAGTACTCTAACCTGTGTAAGAATGCACGCTGATTTTATTTGTAAATTAATTAGTACAGACTCAATGTTGGCTACATTGGAACATAGAATTTTCGTTAAAATCGATATGGCTATCACGTCTTGATGTAGTTAAATTTTGTGAAAATATATATTCAAATAATCGTTAGAATACATGTAAAAATCATTGTAAATGGTGGAAAATAATTTGAAAAATGAAACCCTAGATTTAAATTTGACAGAAGTTTATGAAGTAATTTAAAAAGTCATGTCACATGTTGTAAAGTTTAGCCATTATAAACTTATACACTATGATGAGGTAATATATATAAACTTTTGAATCCGCGACCCTCCGGACTAGAGGCAAGGAACATAGCCACTAGAACACCAATGTGGACTTAACGAATTATACTAACCCATATTTATTTTATCATTGGAATGGTTAGTCGTTTTCGGAGTGCATTTTGCATTTTTTTCGATGCGAAAAATGGCTGTGTTGAGTTTTAAGAAGCATAAAAACAAGTTTTGCCGATGGGATTTGGCATAATTACAAGTTGTCTTCAGAGAAAGTGAACATGCAGAGGAATTTTAAAACACTTCTGGAGGAATGTAGAGTTGTTATGAAGGATTTGCTTATTAAAACAATCAAAATATCTCTGGTTGTCTTCAAATAGGCGTTTGTATGATGTGTTTACACACAGCTGCCAAGCAATGCAGGTGTTGATTCAAGCTACAGCTCCTTCTTATAATGTATTTATATAGCACATGATGAGTGCTAATTTAAGAGTTCATAATATCAATGCTTAGGGGATGAGATCTAGATTTTGTTTCATCAGAAATTAACGTGTCAATCTGCTTGAAACAAGGAAAACTTCCTTAAGAATATTCTATAATTTACACCGAACGAATTGATTCAATCGTAGTTTTTGGGCCTCTTAACCTGGGAGTCTCATGCCCAAATAACTTACTTAGATATTATTATAATGATATTGTGAAAAGAAAATTAATGTCTGAACCAGGAATCGAACCGTGGACCTCTCCTTCTCCTTAGGAGTTAGCATCCCACTACACCATTCTACACTTGGTTCAAACACTAACAATTCTTTCCACATATACAAATCTATAATTCTCGTTTCGTCCGCTGCCAGGTAGGTGTCACTACCATCGCCAACGGCCGGCTTCGTTTAGAAGTATATATATATTTGAGAATTTTACACCACCACTTTTATAAGTAGTAAACGATGTTATTTAACATTTTCCAATACTGTTATTTTAACACAGTTCTAAAACACAAATTAATAAAATCAAACTAACAATAAATATTATAAATAATTCTAATACTATCTGTAAATAATTTACATAACCTTCCAATAATGGATCATATTATAATATTATTATTATGGCAGCTCCGTGGCGCAAGCGGTTAGACGCTCGCCTCTCGCCGCTGGGTCCCGAGATCGAGTCTCGGACACTCCATTTCGTGGTGGACGAAACTGAGATTGGGCAGGCTTTTCTCGAGATGTCTCCCGTTTTCCCCTGTCACATATTTCATTCCACCATTTCTCCATACCATTTCGTTTCATTTCATTCATCCGCCCCTGTGACGGTGCGTCAGGAGTGGTCGGCCGGTAACCTTGTCGTTCACAGACCTCTAAAAATATAGGGGCTTCATCTCATCTCATTCCTCGACCTGATGTTGAGTTGGACACGAGTTGAGGGTATTTAATATTTATTATTATCAAACCCAATGTGGAACAGTAAAGGCAATATTGACCATATACGATAGACAGATGGAAAGTTCTGCGGCCATCACTTAAGTGTTGGCGGTGAGCGATCCATTTTGGCCCTCCTTAACAGGTAGAACCCCGTATATGATAAAAGCAACAAAAAACGACATTGAGCACTGGATGTTGGAACGTACAAGGGTGTCTACTGAATGATGGTTTGGCCACTTAAAAGAGGATGTCAGATGACAGGATATCTAAAATTATATTAAAGTTTGAAGCGGATGGCAAACAGAAGAAAGGGGAGACCAAAAGAACAGTGGGTTTAAGGAGTGCATATGTGTATGGTGTCGAGGGGATTAACAGAGAGTGATGCAGAGAATATGGATTTATAGAGAAATTCCTAAAAAAAATTATTATAATTATTAACTAATATATAAAAATGAATGTTTGTTTGTTTGTTGGTTTATTTGTTTGTTTCTTCGTACTTTATGCGCGGCCATACCGTAGATCCGGGGTGATGGTGCTTTTTGCAAAATGTTCAGGAGATTTCCGGGATCAACATAGGCTAGAAGAGAGTTGTAATACACCATTAAAAATCGTCCTTTGTAGTGGAAAACGTGAAAAAAAGTAGCTCTTTGGACGCTTAAGTGACTTACGCTGCCTAAACTATAACAAATACACAAAATTAATGTACGCAGAATTTAATATCTCAAACAGTTCTACAAAAAAGTCCGCGACAGCATATGTTTATCTCTTACGGATAACTCACAATAACCATTTTTGTCTTTCATCGATGCCAAGAAGATCGAGACAAGTACGTAGATTCCTGTGCAAGCATAGCAGGACACGACGAGTATTCTTTTACGGATAACTCACAATAACGAATTTTGTCTTTTAGCTCATTTATGCCAAGAAGATCGAGATAAGTAGATTCCCGGGCAACATCGGGTAATCAGCACGGGGAATCTTAAAATAATTACGACATACATTTATAATTATTTTTCATTTTACTTATTACTAATCATAAGAAGTACATTAATTTTCGTTTTTTAGCTCATTTATGCCAAGAAGATCGGGATGAGTAGATTCCCGGACAACGTCGGGTAAACAGCACGGGGCATCTAAAAATAATTACGATATAAATTTTTGCTTTTACTTAACTAAACATAAAAGCGCATTAATTTTCATTTATTTAGGCGTATCAGCGCACGTCGAGTAGTACCTAGTAAATAAATAAATTCCCCACTTGGAAGTACAATAATAGAAATGTGGTTTGCAGGACCCCAGAGGAGTGCGTCGGCCACGGACTCCACAGGGGGACGGCTTCTGGTGCAGGACACGCGACGTCGATCTCTCACACAGATGCCCGAAGAAGAAGACGCGTCTAGAAGGAGCAAATCTCTGGACGGTGATGCTACCATTGGCAGTAGTGCTTACATAGCCAGACATTTTGCAGCGAAGGTATGTAACATTTTTTTCTCTAATAAACTTAATTCTCGATCTAAGAAAATAGTATAAAAATCAAAGTTACAGAGAGTACAAAAAGTAGAATATAGGACTATTCTATACCCTAATATTAACACTACAAAAAATGACACTACATAAATTCTAAAATTAAAGATGGGGTTTGTTGATCGTGAAAATATAAAATGATCGTTGACATCTTACTGAGAAATACTAGGGCATTCAATAAGTAATGACAAAACTGCTATAACACCACTAATAAATAATTTACGGGGTGAATCATAAATATGGCTATACGTTTGATCGCGTTGTGTGATGAAAATATTACCATTACAGGAAATATAAAATTACCGTTGGAAAGGGAATTATTCAAATTACAACAATGGAATAAAACAATACAGTGTAGAACTTACGTCATTAGTCAAAATGGCGTTGAATAAGCAACAGCAAATTACAATTGCTGCATGGACAATAACGTATGCTAATGATCGTGAGGCCGCAAGACGGGCAAGACGTGAGTTTAACGAAGTATTGCAGCCATCGACTGTGGGGGAGTGAAGAAAACGACTGCTGGAAACGGGAAGGATGCAGAAAATCAAACCTCCTGGAAGGCTTCGCATTAGCACGGATGCAGAAACAATGAAGAGAATTGTGGAGGCGTTCGACGCTAGCCCACAAAAATCAACCCGCCAAGCTGCACGTGAGCAGTGATTTGTTTTGTATTGTGTAATTTGAAGGATTCCCTTTCCAATAATAACATCACATTTCCTTTAATAATAATATTTTTCGTCACAAAATGCGATCAAATGTATAGCCATATTTCTGAATCACTCTGCAGGTTACTTAAGACAATTACAAACTATACGTTGCCAAATCCATCTGCAGCACCATTTCTGGATATCGCTTTCATCTGATTGATCTAGAGCTTTTTGGATATCAACTCTTGATTCTAATAGAACGCCTCGTACAGGTTCTTTGACCTTTGAGAATAAGTTACCGTATATTCACAATAGCTCCTATCTGGTGAATTTGGTGGATGTTCAAGTATTGCCTATTCCACCTTATAAACAAAGTCTACTGAATATATTTTTAGGGCAATATTACTTTACTAAATGTGAGAAATATTGAATGTATTCACAAAATATTACTATTTCGAGAGTTTTAAATATTACATATTTATAAAATAAAATGTTAAAATGTACCTTCTTAGGTTAGAGCCGTCGTCCTCAACTTATAAATATGTATGCATTTTTGTCTGAATGCCCAACCTCAGAAGTGGGTTATAAGTACGCCATGCCAGGAGAGACACCAGAAATGTCAAAAAACAACCTGGGGCATTTGCAATATATATATATATATATATATATATATATTCGACTTGACATGTTTCTCTGGTACCTTCATTATTTTCTCTATCCCATAATATCATATGAACAAAATGAGTAGCTACTAAAAATGGTAAATTGTGAAATCCGGTTATACAAACTGAAACTAAGGTTTAGGAACTGAATCACGATAACTATGTGACTCCATGCATTATCAACAGCTAGAAATTGATATCATTGACTTAATCTTAAGAAATGCAGTGCAAATTATTTGTTTTCTTGTGAAATGTAGTTATTTAATGTTTAATTAACGATTATAAGCATGAACATGGCGCTGTTTCAGGATGGCAGTTCGGGAGTTGTAGGAAAACACGGACATCAGAAGTCGCACAGAACTCCGTGGGGCAAAGTGAAGGACATCATTCAGACGCGGAAGGATAGCTTAAAAAAGCGTCACCGTCACGGAAAATCTGACAAGAACACAAGTGAGTCAGCAGCTAGCGATCACGAAGACGAGAGCTCCATAGCCGATCCTTGTGCAAGGGATTCACCGGACAAAGATGCAGAAACATCATCTGTAAGTTTTTGCACATTATCCCATTCTATTACTTGGACGGCGTTATTCATCAACCGGCTATTCGTCATTATGTAAGTTTCGAGAAAAATAGGTTCAAAGTTTAAATCAATCTTCACTATTTATTGTAGCACCAACTAACAAACTGGATAATGCAAGTTATTTTCCTTGTTTCACAGTTTTGCATGAACAATCTAAACGCGGGAACATTTGGCGCTTAGCTGCAAGATGCAAAAAGTATTTATTCTAGCGCCAAACTAACAATACTGGATATTGCAAGTTATTTTCCTTGTTTGACAGTTTTGCATCAACAATCTAATAGCGGGAACATTTGGCGCTTAGTTGCAAGATGCAAAAACTATTTATTGTAGCGCCAAACTAACAAACTGGATATTGCAAGTTATTTTCCTTGTTTGACAGTTTTGCATCAACAATCTAACAGCGGGAATATTTGGCGCTTAGCTGCAAGATGCAAAAAATATTTATTGTAGCGCCAAACTAACAATACTGGATATTGCAAGTTATTTTCCTTGTTTGACAGTTTTGCATCAACAATCTAAAAGCGGGAACATTTGGCGCTTAGCTACAAGATGAAAAATATAGATTAGCATTTATGAAAATCTGGTTTCATAACCGTTTGTTACAAAACATAGAATCTCTGATAGGACTGATGGCGTTTACATTTTCTTTAATAATAAGGCTACATTTAAAGATTTGGCGCTAAAAGTGCGCGTATAATTACTTCATGAGCCAGTGCAACAGATGGAATCAAAATATTTTCTTCTTCTTCTTGTAAGCCCTTGTATCCCTCAACGAGATTTAGGTGCTCTCCACCTACAGGGAAGAAATTGAACCATACTAATTTAGTTACAATTGTTTTCGTATAGATATCATTGGAGTGGTCCGTGGTCAGTGTTCCGCCTCATACTGACATCTAGGAAACCAAGGTAGTACTAGGACGGGAAAATTCGGTAAATTTTGCTTAGAGGCCTTTTATCCAGGCTTAAGGATCTTTTATGAACCTGAAAATCTTCAGACTCGAGAACCACGGCTTAAAGTCCCTCCCGGAGGATTTGCTTCTTGGATTTTTCCATCCTAAAAAACCCATCGACTCCGGTTGGGTTTGAATCCGCGACCCTCGGGATCAGAGGCAAGGAGTATAACACTAGTCCACCGCGGCCGATATCAAAATATAACTTTAATAATGGCGCTTAGCCGGTTGATGTATAATATCCACTTTTAAATTTTTGAAAAAAAAAATCAATTAAAATTATGGATTATAAATTCCATACACAAAATAACAGTATATAACATAGGCTACTTCAAACGATTTTTCCTATTTAGGATAATTCTATCCTGCCATTTAAACACATTATTGTGGAATTACACAATGTAATTAACTTAGGTTAGCAGCCAAGATTAAATTTTTAAGAAGAGTAAAAGGCTGCACTAGAATGGACCAGATAAGAAACGAGGATATCCGTGAAGAACTGCAGATCTACTCCATAAAAGAAAAATATATTTAACAACAAGATACAGTGGAAAGAACACGTAGAAAGAATGGAAGAATGTAGATTACCAAATAAAATCTTCCATTATTTTCTAAGAGGAAGAAGAGATGTCGGACGTCCTCGGAAGAGATGGTCTTAGATCTATTAGTGAAGACGGAACAGGCAACTCTTGCCTAAACCAGAAAGTGAAGAAGAAGAAGAAGAAGAAGAAGAAGAAGAATTAACTTAGATGTACAATTTACCTGAAAAATAACTATACTTTGATACTAAATTGCATGCGGGAGAACTCAGGCAAACAAAACAGGTTGCCGCACCATTACAGAACTAGCTCAAACTGGTGATTGAAGAGGAATGTCTTCGCATCACCTCCCTCTCGGAAGTCTTGCTCCTTGCATTTTTCCATCCTAAAAAATCCATCGACTCCGGCCGAGTTCGAACCCGCGACCCCTGGGACCAGAGGCAAGGAACGTGACCGCTGGTCCAATTCCAGCACGACCGACTTGATGTTATCCTGATTTATATCATCCATCATGTCATCTGGGTAACGTAACTTCGCCTTCCAGGTGCCCCAACTTCAGAAGTGGGTTAAAATTAAGCCAATGCCAGGAGAGAACACCAGAAATGTTGAAATGACAACCTGGCATATCGAATAAAAAAAATTCTGAATTGTGCATCAACCCTTACATATGCTTTTAATTGTTTACTTTAGCAATCCGAAATTATTTTAACTTTGATAATCTTGTGGAAGATTTCCGGGCTGTTGGCCGTGGTCTTGAGGCTTGTAGTTCCCCGACGTTTCGCCAGAGACTGCGTCCGGCATCCTCAAGGGTTGTCTTGAGTATGCCGGACGCAGTCTCTGGCGAAACGTCGGGGAACTACAAGCCTCAAGACCACGACCAACAGCCCGGAAATCTTCCACAAGATCATCATAGTAACTCCGGCCGTGAAAGCCTAAGTCAATATATTATTTTAACTTTATTCAGGCATCAAATTGTAAAGAACATAAATAAAACTATGCTACAAATGTTAGAGACAGAAATTATACGAGGGAAAACGTTTGAGGGAAGCATCAATACGAAAAATTAAGAATCATTGTATGCTTACAATAAAATATTATGGATATATTTAGATTTTACAGCAATTTCTATAGGTTAAATAAGTTATAGGAGAAGATTCCATCTCAAATAGAAGCATAGTATGACGTCAAGGAATCAGAGATCCTGGGAAATTTATAAATTCGACAACATCATTAAATGAAGGAGCAGGACATTTCAGCTGGCTGAATAAACATGAAACAAGCCATGAATAACTTTACAGCCGACAGATTGCCATCTACATTACGCCAGAGTTCAAATAGAAATAATAAATAACAAATATAACAATTTTAAAAGTTCCAAATATTCCAAATTATTTTTACTTCTTTAAAAAAAAAAAAAACTTTTCAGAATATTCTGAATCAGGATGAAGCATCAATGTGAGTCACAAATATTTTTGGAATTTTTAATTTTACTTTTCTACAAGCTTTACTGTTTGTTTTTATTAATTGTTAGAAGTAATTTATATTGTAAAGAGCATGCCATCAAATCTCTAGAGGATGAAAGAAGGTATTAATAAGCTGTTAGTTTATGCTGATGATGCAGTACTATTGGCCGATAGCGAGGAGATATTAAAGGGCAACACGCACACACTATTGAGTAACACTAAGAACTTAGGACTGGAAGTAAATATTAATAAAACTAAATATACGGTCATACATAGAAATACATTATATAATGGATATGGACAGCTAATGACAAATGAGGGGAATTTTGAGGAAGTGGCTGAATTCAAATACCTAGGAACAATAATTACAAATAGGAATGAGATGCACAAAGAAATTAAACATAGGCTCAATTCTGGAAATGCGTGCTATTATGCATTGCAGAGACTTTTGATGTCCCAACTCCTTTCAAAAAACGATAAACTGAAAATATATAAAACTATTATTCTACCAGTTATATTATATGGGTGCGAAACATGGACTCTTACTTTAAGGGAGGAAAGGAAATTAGGAGCATTTCAGAATAAAGTTCTTAGGAAAATATTTGAACCAAAGAGAGATGAACAGACAGGTGAATGAAGAAGACTACATAATAATGAAGTACATGGTCTTTATAGGAAGCCAGATATAATAAGAACAGTTAAGTCTCGTAGATTGCGATGGGCAGGGCATGTGGCACGTTTGGGGAATGAAAGACTTGCATGGAAGCTTCTGGTAGGAAACCCAGAGGGGAAAACGCCAAGTTGATAGACCAAGAATGAGGTAGGAGAATAAAATTAACTATGATTTGAGGGAAGTAGATTATACAGGGAAAGATTGGAAAATATTACCTCAGGATAGGGATGTATGGAGAGCATATGTCCGCGCGGTCATGAACCTATGGGTTCGATAGTGCCAATGAATAAGTAAGTAATTTATATTGTAAAATGTTGTGACTTTTAAGTTGTAAACGATTTTTAATTCAATAATCACTTAGGCCTAACAAACAACTCACTGGTACAATCTGACCTATAGGTTCAAGGCCGCGCGGACATAAGCTCTCCATAAATGTATCCTGAGCTAATGTTTTCCAATCATCCGTTTATAATTTACATCCTTCAAATCATGTTATTATTTTACGTGGGAAGAACTGAAATTCTAAAAGAAATCAATAAAAAAATGATTCTAAACGAGAACGCGTCCAGCATACACAATCCTCTGTACACAATTATTACAAGCAAGCCAGCACTTCAACGAGGGTCGATGATAATGGACATGCTTCATTCTGCTGATGATGGGACTAGTCCCAAAAAGCCTACATTTTTTAATGTCTAAGATGTTACGGAGACGGGCGTTTAACGTACAGAATTTTATAATTTTATACAGGGAGTTCCAAAATTATTCGTTCAAATAAATGTAAGGATATAGAGAACATAAAAAAAATATATTTCGATAAGGAATATATAGTCTCTGAAGTCAACTTGTTAGAGAACATTTTGTTATTGTGCTGACATAAGTTGTTGTGTCGGCCGAGGTGGCCCTGTGGACTGGCCACTCAGATCACCTGACCTCACGGGGCATAAGCAGCAGCTGGTGTATGGAACCGTTGTGAAAACAGAAGAAATCTCGTCGCTAGAATTGCCTTCGCTGCTGGGATCATTGCAGACATGCCAGGAATCTTCGAATGAACACGACATTCAATGGTCAGACGATGTACTGCGTGCAAATAGACCAATGATCGTGCATCCGAGCAATTTCTGTGATGCTACTGCTGTAATTAGCATCCATCCATCCAAAGTAATTCTGCCCGAGGGCAGGTCTTTCACTGCAAACATAGCATTTTCATGCTATGCTTTGCAGCTTTACTAGGGAATTGTAGGTGTGGTAGCTTTCCGTTACTTTTCACACCGGTTAAGGATGATGTTAATGACTATTTAACCCATGCCTCAAATGGGAGTCAATGACCAATCACGTTTCAATGATTTCTGTTTTACAACCAATCAGAGTCGTATTTCATGAAATATTTATCAGTGTTATAATTACCATATTAAAGAAAGCTCCTCCTTTTTAATATTCTGAACAGGTCTGACCATTATTTTGCAGTGACTGAGCCTGCGAGAAATACGGCTACTAGATTGTATATATAGTGCATGAATGTCAACACATGCCGCATGCGGTAGTTAATATAAAACATTTGTAGCAATTTATTATACCACCAAAAAAAGAAACCACTGTTTGTACTTTCTTAAATGTATTTTTTCCCAGGTAACAATCCAGAAAAATATAATTGTCATATTTACATCATACGACATCAGAAATGAATTAATATACAGTTTGATGTGTTTAATTTTTTCTCCACTAGAGAGCATTCTTACAATATTGCGTTCCTTTGGCAATAAATAGTATGATCTGGTTGCAGTGATAAACAAAAGAAGCAGATGAAGCGAACCTGTCGTTTCTAATATGTTTTCAAACGTCGCCGTTTACATTAAATATATCAATATTTTAAAATAACTATAGTTAAATAATGATTTGTGAGTAAACAGCTTAATTTTATTCGTTAAATAGTCCTAACAAATGCCACTCTTGATTTCCAAATTCTCTAGATAAATTCACTCCTCACTTCGTGAGTCGTGAATTTATCGATAATTTGGAAATCACTCGTGGCATTACTTATGATAAGGATGATGATGATGGCCGGATGATTCTTCGGTGGCCGTTCGGCCCTAAGTTTCCTAACATGTGTATTATAGGTGAGAAAAAAACCAGAAAAAACCTCACCCAAGAGCCTGTCCTGACCGGGGATCGAACCCGGGCCCACTCCGTGTCAAGGCAGCACGCTACCATGTTAACTATCTTCTGTGTAAATCGTCCCTAACATTACAGTTGACTTCAGAGACCACATGTTTCCTATTGAATTATATTTGTTTTGATGTATTAATTTGAACGAATATTTTCGGAACATCCTCTATTATAATTTTAATATTGTGACTATACTTGAACGGAGTTTAACTATGGATTTTATTAACGTTAATGGAAATGATCACTAAAATGGAATTTTTACTAATTACTGTACTTATAAGTAAGTTCATTGAGAGAAGAAAAGCATTGTATTATTTATCATAAGTAATGCCACGAGTGATTTCCAAATTATTCGAAGTGAGGAGTGAATTTATCTAGAGAATTTGTAAATCAAGAGTGGCATTTGTTAGGACTATTTAACGAATAAAATTAAGCTGTTTACTCACAAATCATTATTTAAATATAGCTATTTTAAAATATTTATACAGTGAATGTAAACGGCGATGTTTGAAAACAAATAAATGAGAAACGATTGGTACGCTTCATTTGCTTCTTTTGTTCGATCACTGCAACCAGATCATATTATTTATTGCCAAAGGAACGCAATATTGTAAGAATGCACTCTAGTGGAGAAAAAATGAGACACATCAAACTGTATATTAATTCATTTCTGATGTCCTATGATGTAAATATGACAATTATATTTTTCTGGGAAAAAATACATTTAAGAAAGTGCAAACGTGATTTCTTTTTTTGGTGGTATAATCAATTGCTACAAATGTTTTTATATTAACTCCCGCATGCGGTATGTGTTGACATTCATGCACTATATATACAATCTGGTAGCCGTATTTTTTAATGAGTCAGTCACTGCAAAATAATGGTATGACCTATATGTTAAAAAGGAGGTGCTTTCTTCATTATGATAAACTTTAGTTGGTAAATTCTAGGCGAAACACGACTGTGATTGGTTGTAAATCAAACATCATTGTAACGTGATTGGTCATTGACTCCCATTTGGGGCATGAGTTAAATAGGCAACGTAATAATTGTTACTGCAAAAAGTTTAAAATCTTCTCACATAAGTAACATCTACCTTGTAAGATAACATATATTGGTTTTCACAAACATTCGCACGTTTTAATGTTCTTGTATTCTTCCAGATGAAGCTGTCTTCAACCAAACCGCGTATAGAGGTCACCAGTGACTCAAATGGGTCAAAAAATTCCACATCAAAGCGACAACATGCAAAGATATCCACAGCGTCACTAGACAGTCATCTTCAAGGAAGCGAATCCCCAACCAGCAGGCGTCTAACACCGGTCCTGACGATCACTCTTCCTTCAACTGAGGAATTGAGACACGTGCCTGCCACAGAACGTAAACCACCTCCCAGTCCTCAGTCAGAAGAGAGGCTGCATAAAGTGTCCACAGCTTCAGCCCCTGCTGCCTGTCCCACTTTCAAATCCCAGAGCAATGGCAACTGCGAACACGTTTCTGCTGAGGAGTCAACCAAGGGTGAAGTGTGCAAGAGACAAGTAGGTGGACCAAGTTATTACTGATCTGGGTCGATTTATTATTATTAATAGTATGACCTTCTACCCCATAGTGATACTTAGGCGTTCTTCTCCTATAAGGGAAAAATTCAACCATACTAAATTAAATTACACTTATGATGAAAGTTAAAAATTAAATTGTACCTGTTGTAGGTGCCGTCGTCATCAACTTTGTTAATATATTGTATATAAAATTAACTGGAGCGCTTTCGGAAGTTATCTTCCATCTTCTGCAGGTTGAGCTTCCGCTACTAGTTGTTGTTGCGTACGTGGTGTATACTCCAACTGTTTGTAGCAGCAACTGACTTGTTTTTTTACATCACCGTACACAAAAACAACGAGTAGCGGAAGCTCTACCTGCAGAAGATGGAAGATAACTTCCGAAAGCGCTCCAGTTAATTTTATATACAATATATTAACTAAGTTGAGGACGACGGCACCTACCAACAGGCACAATTTAATTTTTAACTTTCATCATATGACTTCACCTCAGCGGAATTTGATATGAATTTTACTAGTATTAAATTACACTTGTTTTCGTATAGATGTCATCTATTGACCCCGGGGGGTTCCGCCTCATAGTGACATCTAGAAAACCAAGGTATTATTGTTCGTGCTAAGTTTTAACGACCTCATTTCCTGGAACTGTCAAAAAATCTTCAGTTTCAACCAGCCTCCTGAGTGTCACTTAACAATCGCCGACCGCCTTTCAACCCTCATTAGAGAGAAAGCGTCGGAGATATTCAGAAACTTGTTAAATCAACTAAACGATCTTCTTACAGATATATACATGTTAATATAGCATATAATGGTTTGATTTTAAACTTCTATTTTTAAAGAGTAACGTGGATGAGGCAATATTTGAAAGTGGAATCATTAGCACATGGTATTTTGTAAGTATTAGCTTCTTAGGAGGCGAGAGAAGACCGTTAAAGTATGGCCTACAATAGGATAGGAACGTTCAGTAATTCTTGCTGTTATTTTACGAGCCTGAACATATTCAGACTCGGGACCCACGGCTTAAAGTCCCTCCTGGAGGACTTGTCTCTTGGATTTTTCCATCTACAAAAATTCATCGACCACGGTCGGTTTTAACCTACCACCCTCGGGATAAGAGACAAGGAACATATCCACCAGACCACCACTGCCAACTCGATGCATTATTACTTACTTAATCTTAATACAGGCTTTCCACTCTACAGCAGTTTTGCCTTTGATTCCTGCTTTCCAGAGATTCCTATTTTCCCATTGTCCATCTTCCACACCCCTCTTCATCATGACATCATATATTCCCTCATACCATTGCTCTTCTATTTCTCCCCCTCTTCCTTCTGCCTGGTACCATCCAATCCAACGCCTGTTTAGGCCACTGGTCTTCCGACATCCGTTGTGCATGTCCATTCCACTGTAGAGCTCTCTTTGTTATCCTATCGATAACAGTTTCTTGTGCATCCATTTCTTGTCTGATATATGTATTTCGTATATGTTGTAGCCTGGATATTCTCATACTTCTCCGTAATCCATCCATTTCTGTAGCCAAGATTCTTTTCTGCATCCTTTCATTTATTCTCCAGCTTTCTGATCCATATGTATGCATACTTTCTATTATTGTCTGTATAATCTCTTTTTTGTTTTTCTGGCCAAATTTCTATTCCATAAAAGACCATTCAGGGTCTAATCGCCTTCCTTGCACAATTTACTCTGTTAATAATATCTTTTTCACAAGTACCAGATTTATCTATTATAGAACCAAGATATTTAAATTCTTGAACATGTTTAATTGCCATATTATTTATTTGTAGGTCTTCTGAATTTCCTCCGATTACCATATATTCTGTTTTGATATAATTTATCTTCAGTCCACCTACCTCAAATGCATCTACCAACTTTCTAATCATATATTCTATATCTTCTTTATCTTGTCCTATTATAATCTGGTCATCAGCGAATAATAAATTGTGCAGTAAATGGCCATTAATGTTGATTCCCATTCCCCTACATGACTTATTCCATTTCATTAATACATCTTCTAAATATATCTTGAACAATGTTGGTGACATCCCGCATCCTTGTCTTAATCCTTTTGTTATATCAAATTCTGAGGATACTCTATTTCCAACCTTAATAGTTGCTTTACAATCATACATTATTTTTATAAAAAGTATAAGAGATTTAGGTATTCCAAACTTCTCCATTGCCATTATTAAGGTTGTAAATATGCTTAGTAAGAATTCCTTCGGAAGGGAAGGGAAGCAAAGCCGTGGATTTCGTGTCATAAATTTATGGGACGTAAAAGAAACATAAGGATGAAAGTAGAAACCTCTGCGCAAAATGTGTCGCACCTTTCACGTCCACAGTTGAATTACGACCTCATCGTCCTTTAGTTACCTGCTAGATGTCTCATTGGGTCGGTATGTTGACCGCATACCATTCATGACATCTGTAGGGGAATAAGCGTAACTAAATTAACTTATCTAATAAGTCTTAACAAAGGAGAGGTTAAACCTAAGCATTGGATTGTTATGACATTGTAGATATAGGTGTAGAACGATTCTAATTGAAGGGCTTAGTGCAGTAACATGATAAGCCACATTCTGTTAAGAAATGTCTTGTTACAGTGATAGCCAATAAATGTATTGAAATATCCATACAATAATTTGTAAGTGCACCAGTGATGAGTTAAAACATACAGACACACAATGTGTTAACAACAATACTGCTCAATTAGTATTTATAATTTTTTTGAAACACTGAAATCCTTATATCTAGAAATAACAATATGTGGCTTATCATGTTATTGCCCCAAGCCCTTCAATTGATCATTAAAATTAATACACTAAATTAGTTCTGGGCTAATTGTCAGAATTCATTGAAAAGTTAATACCCTAATCTATAAGATGTTCCTTAGGATCTAAATAATACACAACTAATCTGTTAAATAGGTTACGAATCCTCGACCTCCCTCTTCAAGCGCCGGAACTTCTCCTCCGGTACACAGGCGTGCCTCAAAATGGACAAAAGTGAAGAAAGCGTTCCTCACCTCAGCACCTGGACGTCGAGAAGAAGAAA
Organism: Diploptera punctata; assembly: GCA_030220185.1. Taxonomy (NCBI): domain Eukaryota; kingdom Metazoa; phylum Arthropoda; class Insecta; order Blattodea; family Blaberidae; genus Diploptera; species Diploptera punctata. Next base: position 194,425 of record JASPKZ010009388.1, read on the forward strand.
GCGCAGGACGCAGCAATTCAGTTCCTTCCAGTCCGAACAGAAATTCCAGTTTCTTCGATGAAGTTGGTAAGTGATAGAAGTTAAGTAATATGGTCAAAGCCCAGGTCAATGGCTTGCATGTACAGTACTAAAGGGGTAAAAGTACTACAAAAGTGGCTATTAAACTATTAAATAATTTGTAAGTCTTATGTAAACCCTTCTTTTTCACTTGACACCTATACAATTAGTTGATGTTAAATAATTACTTTTTCATAAGTAATGCCATGAGTGATTTCCAAATTATCGACAAATTCACGACTCACGAAGTGAGGAGTGAATTTATCTAGAGAATTTGGAAATCAAGAGTTGCATTTGTTAGGACTATTTAACAAATAAAATCAAGCTGTTTACTCATAAATCACTATTTAAATATAGTTATTTTAAAATATTTATATATTTAATGTAAACGGCGATGTTTGAAAACAAATGAGAAACGATTGGTACGTTTTATTTGCTTCTTTTGTTCGTCACTGCAACCAGATCATATTATTTATTGCCAAAGGAACGCAATATTGTAAGAATGCACTCTAGAGGAGAAAAAATGAAACACATCAAACTGTATATTAATTCATTTTTGATCTCCTATGATGTAAATATGACAATTATATTTTTCTGGGGAAAAAATACATTTAAGAAAGTGCAAACAGTGGTTACTTTTTTTGGTGGTGTAATCAATTGCTACAAATTTTTTATATTAACTCCTGCATGCGCTATGTGTTGACATTCATGCACTATATATATATACAATCTGGTAGCCGTATTTCTTGTGGAGTCAGTCATTGCAAAATAATGGTATGACCTATTCAGAATGTTAAAAAGGAGGTGCTTTCTTTATTATGATAAACTTTAGTTGGTAAATTCTAGGCGAAACACGATTGTGATTGGTTGTAAATAAAAAATCATTGATTCGTGATTGGTCACTGACTCCCATTTGGGGCATAAGTTAAATAGTCTCCAGAAATGAATTTATTTTATGCCACTAGCAGTACTTTTTTGTTATTATTATACTTAACTGTTATTATTATATCTGGTTTCCTATAAAACCATACAGCTCACTGCTATGTTGTCTTCTCCATTTACCTGTCCGTTCATCTCTTTTTGGTCCAAAATTTTTCCTAGGAACGTTATTCTCAAATATTCTCCTTTCGTCCCTTAAAGTAAGAGTAGATACTTCGCACATATAATATATCTGGGAGAATAATTTTATAGATTTTCAATTTAACGTTATTTGAGAGAAGTTGTGACAAGAATCACTGTAATGCATAATAGCATGCATTTCCAGAAATGTATCTATGTTTAATTTCTTTGTGCATAATTTATGTTGATTATAATTGTAAATCCATTTATACTCTACATAATGATTATATTCTAGATATGCAATGTAATTACTTACGTTTATTATAATTTAGATGTAGAAATAATTTTTTTTAACCTGGTTGAGCGGTAGACAAAGCACTAAGGGTCAATTTCACCAACAGAGGTAACTGTATTACGCCAGTTTTCCACATGTATAATGCATAGTTTAAACTGACGTAATACATTTACCTCTGTTGGTGAAACGGACCCTAAGGCCTTAACTGTGCCAGGTAATGCGTAGAACTCAGGGGCGGGAAAATATATTCAAACCAACAATAGGCAAATTCAGTCTTCATGAAGATAGTAACGTCAACGGGGTTAGATTAGTCACCTTCGCCACATCAAAGAATCTCATTGTAAAGAGCACAACATTTCAGCATAAGGATATTCATAAGTACACCTGGACATCTCCAGATGGCGAAACTCGGAACCAGATATATTATGTATTAGAGGACAAACGCTGGCACAGTAGCATCATCGATGTTAGAGGGACAGACTGCAATTCGGATCATCTCTGGTCAGGGTGAAAATCAGAAAACGGCTATCGCTTATGAGAGGAACAAACGCTAAAGAAATTAAACATAGGCTCAATTCTGGAAATGTGTGCTAATATGCATTGCAGATATGCTTGATGCCCCAACTCCTTTCAAAAAACGTTAAACTGAAAATATATAAAACTATTATTCTACCAGTTATATTATTATGGGTGCGAAACATGCACTCTTACTTTAAGGGAGGAAAGGAGATTACAAATATTTGAGAATAAAGTACTTAGGAAAATTTTTGGACCAAAGAGAGATGAACAGACAGGTGAATGGAGAAGACTATTTAACAATGAACTACATGGTCTTTATAGGAAGCCAGATATAATAAGAACAGTTAAGTCTCGTAGACTGCGATGGGCAGGACATGTTGCACGTATGGGGAATGAAAGACTTGCATGGAAGCTTCTTGTAGGAAAGCCAGAGGGAAAACGCCCAGTTGGTAGACCAAGAATGAGGTGGGAGAACATTAACTATGATTTGAGGGAAGTAGATTATACAGGGAATGATTGAAAAACATTAGCTCAGGATAGGGATGTATGGAGAGCTTATGTCCGCGCGGCCATGAACCTACGGTTTCGATAGTGCCAGTGAGTAAGTAAGTAAGTAAGAACTCAGTGACACAACTGCTGTCCGGGCATGGACATTTCAAGGGTAAACTGTTTGAGAGAGGACTCGCCGAAACAGCAGTGTGCGATTGCAACAACCCTGAAGAGGACATCGTCACACATGTGCTATATAATTGCAAAGTACAGTGTCTTCAGAAGGGAACTCGAGTTTGCAGCCATGGAGGGAGGAATCCACTGGCCGCCGCGCCGCCCCTGGAGTACTGGGCAAGGTAGCAAGCGTACAAAGCAATCACACGCTACATCGGTAGAGTTCTACGATTAAGAAATGAAGAAGATGACAGAAGAAGAATGATCCGTCATTAACATTGTCATCTTCACAATCACACACATAGACACAAACAAGCAGCAAACACAAATTACATACACACACACACTAACACAAACACAACACAATTACTCTCATACCACGTATCATCAAAATAATTATCATTACTTTAAGTGGCGCTTCTGGCACTTTCCGAAAATTATTTGCAACGATCAATTCATAATTTACAAAAAATAGGTGCCAAATTTAATATGGGAATATCAATTAACAAAACTAAAATTATGGCATTTCATGGGAAGGACCCCATACAAAGTAAAATCTGTCTCCAGAATAAAATTTTAGAGAGATCTAATCAATTTAAATATCTTGGATATTATCTCTCTATCTGGGATGAAAAGGATATCCCTGAAAAAATACTAGTTATAATAAAAGTTTGGGAATTATTAATCAAGTTATGAAACCATCCCTTGTACAAAAAGACACCAGATTACGTTTATATAACACTTTGGCTAGACCAGTGTTGACCTATGGCAGTGAAGCATGGACACTAAAAAGACAACATGAAAGCAGAATAACGGCTTGTGAAATGAGATTCATGCGCAGAACAGCGGGTTACACCAGATGGGATCGGAAAAAGAACACCGATATCTTAAAAGAATTGAAGACTACGCCAATTTTGGAATATATTAAACAGTATCAACTAAATTGGAAACACCATCTTGAAAGAATGAGTTCAAATCGGTTCCCCAAAGCTGTTTATAATTATATACCAAGAGGACAAAGATATCTGGGCCGTCCTATGAAACGGTGGAGGGAAAATTTTCTATAGGATCGTAACAGGCATTGTCCTAATACTTGGAAGGAAGAAGAAGAAGAAGAAGAAGAAGAAGAAGAAGTATATTTATTTTATGTATCACTAAACACAAACTCACAAATACACAAGCACACAACACGTTTTACTAATGTAACATCTACACTTCACATACCCGAAATCTGTATGTATTATGCTTATTTGTTTAATAAAGATTAGATAGTAGTTAGGGACATAGAGCAGACCAGGGGATAAGGGCATTATGCTCAACGTAACCCAGGGGTGGTGGCGGCGGGGCTCTAAATAAAAAAAATAAAAAAAAACTCATAAAGTCAAACATCGTATTTGAGGTAGATTTTTTATCACTAACCTCATACTGTTCTTCTTATTTGACTATAAACTAGTTTCGGAACATAGTTTCTGTTCCATCCTCAGTATCGTCACGACCGTTGTTCTGTCGTCTTGAAGAGCTCTCCTTCGCTCCTTCCATTGACTGACTGAAAAACCTCGAAACCAGGTCATTCTCATCGGGAATTTCAAAGTTCATCAATTTCTTCTTTTCGCTCTTTTGAATGTAGATCTTTTCCCAAGTAAGTTCTTTTGGTTTTTCAATTTGTTTTAATAATTTAGCTTCTTTCACGATAAGATGTTTTTCAGACCATACATGGGCAGCCACTGCAGATTTTTCTACTTCATCTTTCTTGACATTCCTGAGATGTTCTTTCACTCTAGTTTTCAAATTTCTCTTAGTTTTTCCTATGTATAATTTCTCACATTCATCACATTTAATCTGATAAATCCCCGATTTGTTTTCTTATTTTATTTTCTCATGTTTATTATCATAGTGAGAATTCCTAAAATAAGTAATCATATTTGAGGTTAACGTTTCTAAAAAAAAATCTGGTACATGAACTTCCATTCTTAACCCGTAAGCAGACATTATTCTTTTTGTTGGCAACACTGTGTTTGAATTTAAATTTATCTGCCGTTTTCAGTACCTTTCTTTCAGATATTTTTGCATTGTTGTATGTAAGATTTAGTTAGTTTTCCTGTGACTGCAGGAGTTTATGCATGCATATATTGTATTGATTTTATTAAACACAATGTGTACATTTAGAGTTTAACCAGTCTTTTGTAATTTTGGTGAGAGGCTCAGTTCTGCTTTGGCATTTCATTAGGTGGTACCTGGAGCATGGCTCGTCGCAAAGCTTACATCTGCAGTCCTCCTTCGGGTCGTGGTATGACGGATTCTGACATATTTTCCAGTGGAAACCATGCGCGGCGAAGCGTGTGTATAGGTGGCGAAGTTGGAAGTTCGGTCCTTTCCACACATCAGTTTTCATCGTTTCTGTGTCCATTATTTCCATCGGTAGAAGGCTTTGTTTTGTCTCTCTTTGATGGCGTCTTTATATGCCTGGGTTTCTGGTAGATTGAAGCGAAGCTTGATGTCCTCAATGAAGTAGGATTCATGTGCTATTCTGTAGGCGTAGCTGTTTCTTGTGTACTTTGAGAGTGACAAGGTCCTCTTGAGATATCTGGCTTTGACATTCTCCAATTTCTTGAGGTTTTTCGCTGTTAGGTGAATCCAAATTATCTGAATGCATATATTAAGATTGGGTAAGAATTACCCAGCGCGTGTGAATAAGTAACATAAATAGTGAATCATTTTATTTGTGCGCCATTTCTATTTTCCATTACAAAATGGACTTATAATATAGGCAAAGTGGACAAATAGTAAACTGGCTAAATGAAGATGAAGATGTTATTGAACATGAATCAGGAGATGAAGACGATCATCTCTCCGAAAGTGAGCATAATTCTGATACAGAACAGGAAGCAACTATGAGTGATGAAGACTATGAGGATGATGCTCCACTGTCTCAGTTTGTTAGTTACAAAGGTAAAGATGGAACTTATTGGAGAAAATAGACCCACTATTCGAAGATTGGCTGGTGTGGAGGAACAAACGCAATCAACACAGAAACGTATGAAGATGTCTTCAGTTCGATGTGAAGTATGTCCGAAGAAGAAAGATCGTAAAACAACTACTTCATGCCACAGCTGTACCAAGATGATCTGTAAAGAACATTCTGTGCCTTTCTGCGAGGGGTGTGCCAATTCTGATGCTGGAAGTGACAATAGTGTTTGAGTGACTGGCTCCCAAATGCTATAATCATTATTTATTTCTAATTAATGTTAGCACTGAACAAGAAACATAATATTGCAGTATTTTTCTGAAGAACATTATTGTGTAGTTAATGCTCATGTGCATTGTTAATTTTTTTAGGGGGGGGGGGTAAATCCCGATTCAGGAAGTGAACATAGTGTGTGAGTGGCTGCTAAATATATATGACATTTTCATAATTTTTGTTGGCACTGAACTAATAGGCCTACATTATACTACAGTATTTTTGTGAAGAAAATGTAGTACATACTTAGATCTTATTTTATGTATTGTTAAATTAAACAATAAATAATTTAGACATGGTCAAATGAAGGATAGACATTGTCAAAATAAAGATATAATTATAGAATATTCTAAAAATTACATTTTGCTGTTAATATCACTTAATAAAGTTTCGGGTAAAAAATACCCAGCGCGTGTGGTAACGGTGCAAAATTATGCGCGTGTTCTGACGGGTTAAAAACTAGTCTGTGAATCCTGTAAACTTTATGAAATATTTATACTGGAAATGAAAAGGCCCATTATTTGGAATATGTAGACATAATTTATGTATGCTAGATATTAATATATTCGAATAAAGAGAGACTATTTTACAGCGTCCATTATAAAAAAAGTGTGTTTAGTTTAAAACTGATTTAGTAAAATAACGTTAAATGTAGAGAAGTTGAAGTTTTTGGCAGATGTTACTAAACACATGCCACTTAGCATTTCCACACATTGTCTGTGCGCTGGGGTCATGCAACTGACTTGTTTACTCCAAGTTTTAATTTAAACTTCAGTTTTATGGAGTTGGAATTAAATAAACCATTTCTGTTTGCGATTAAAATAATCAACGATTAACCTCTCAATCTTCCTTCAATTGTTTACACAGATTAAAAATAATTATAGGGGAACTCATCTCGGGGAATTTCCAATACATCAAAAATGAGCAGATGTTATGAAGAAGATTTTTAAAAAAATCAATAAAATAAACTAATTCATTTATTATAAAACAAATACTAAAAATAAACAAAAAAGACAACAAATGAAAGTCTAAAATTCAATATTACATTTTGTGAAATACAGACAACTAGAATGGTATGGCCATATACGTATGATGCCAGAGAGAAGGTTACCGAGAAAAGCTTTGGAATGGATTCCATCTGGGAAAGGAAAGAGAGGTCGACCTAGATTTAAATGGATGGATGATATAAGAAGAGGAATGAGGAAGCTAGGTCTGGAAGGATTGGAATGGAAAGATAGAGAAAATGGAAAAAAGTAGATACGTTTTTTTAACGTTTTGGGCACAGGAAGATGTTTTATCACGTAAATCTGTTTACAAATAAACTAAAAGAATAAAAAAATAGTGTGATAATTTCAAACTTTGCATTACGTGGTGTATACCCCTTTTAGCAGGTTTTCTTCAAGGATTTAATTTAGAGATAGTTTCATTAAAATGTTTTGGTAAAGAGAATTCGATAATTATCAAGGTGAAACACGACTGTCATTGGTTGTAAAACAAAATTCATTGAAACGTGATTGGTCATTGACTCCCATTTGGGGCATGAGTTAAATTGTAATTTTAATTAAGTGTAAATATAAATTCTTATAAAGAAAATATTTCTCTCTTTAGATACGGACGAACTGAGCAGCGGGGAATATGTTGAAGTCGTCAGCAAGGGCAAACCAGAAGATGCAGACTTGGAAGGAACAACTGTTCAGAATGAGTGTTCATCAAATTCTACAAACATCCAAGCAGAGATTCAGAAAAACTACGAGGAATTACAACAGAAATTGAGCCAAGAATTCCACAAGAAACTACACGAATGGGAAAGAATGAAGGCGTCTTCATCTACATCAGCAAGTTGTCGAGCACCAGCCGGTGAAGACGGTTACCACGACAAGGGTTTCCGACGCAAGATGGAGGAATGGGAACGAAAACATCCACAACAGAATCAGGGAGCAGATAACAAACATCGAGACTCGGTTGCATTCCAACTTCTCGATGAAGATAATTTGTCACCAGATTTCCGCAAGAAACTTCAGGTAAACCTTGCTTAAAAATCACTAACTAATTAAAATAACTCACTGGTACTACCGAACCCGTATGTTCATGACAGCGCGGACATCCCTATCCTGAGCTAATGTTTTTCAATCATTCCCTGTATAAATTACAGGATGAATCATAAATATGGCTATACGTTTGATCGCGTTGTGTGATGAAAATATTACCATTACAGGAAATATGAAATTACCGTTGGAAAGACAATTCAAATTAGAACAATGGAATAAAACAAAACAGTGTAGAACTTACGCCATTAGTCAAAATGGCGTTGAATATGCAACAGCAAATTACAATTGCTGTATGGGAAATAACGTATGTTAATGATCGTGAGGCGGCAATACGGGCAAGACGTAAGTTTAACGTAGCATTACAGCCGTCGACTGTGGGGAAGTGGAGAAAACGACTGTTTGAAACGACAAGGATGCAGAAAATTATACCACCTGGAAGGCCTCGCATTAGCACAGATGCAGAAACAACGAAGAGAATTGTGGAGGCGTTCGACGTTGCCCACAATAATCAACCCGCCAACCTGCATGTGAGCAGTGATTTGTTTTGTTTTGTTCTATTGTTGTAATTTGAAGGATTCCCTTTCCAATGATAACATCATATTTCCTTTAATAATAATATTTTCGTCACAAAATGCGATGAAACGTATAGCCATATTTCTGAATCACTCTGTACTTCCCTCAAATCATGGTTAATGTTATTCTCCAACCTCATCTTTGGTCTACCAACTGCGCGTTTTCGCTTTAGTTTTCCTACAAGAAGCTTCCTTACTCCTCTTTCGTTCCCCATTAGTGCCACATGTCCTGCCTATCACAATCTACGAGACTTAACTGTACTTATTACATCTGATTTCCTCTAAAAGATCATGTAGCTTACTGTTATGTAGTCTTCTCCATTCGCCTGTCTGTTCATCACACTTTGGTCCAAACATTTTCCTAAGAACTTTATTTTCAAATATCGTAGTCTTTTCTCCTCCTTTAGAGCAAGGGTCCATGTTTCACATCCATATAATATAACTGGTAGGATAACAGATTTATATATTTTCATAAGTAATGCCACGAGCGATTTCCAAATTATCGATAAATTCACGACTCACGAAGTGAGGAGTGAATTTATCTAGAGAATTTGGAAATCAAGAGTTTCATTTGTTAGGACTATTTAACGAATAAAATTAAGCTGTTTACTCACAAATCATTATTTAAATATAGTTATTTTAAAATATTTATATATTTAATGTAAACGGCGATGTTTGAAAACAAATGAGAAACTATTGGTACGCTTCATTTGCTTTTTTTGTTCATCACTGCAACCAGATCATATTATTTATTGCCAAAGAAAAGCAATATTGTAAGAATGCACTCTAGTGGAGAAAAAATTAAACACATCAAACTGTATATTAATTAATTTCTGGAATGTTATTACCTGGGGAAAAATACATTTAAGAAAGTGCAAAAAGTTATTTCTTTTTTTGGTGGTATAATCAATTGCTACAAATGTTTTTATATTAACTCCCGCATGCTCTATGTGTTGACATTCATACACTATATATACAATCCGGTAGCCGTATTTCTTGAAGGGTCAGTCACTGCAAAATAATGCTATGACCTATTCAGAATGTTAAAAAGGAGGTGCTTTATTTATTATGATAAACTTTAGTTGGCAAATCATTGAAATGTGATTGGTCATTGACTCCCATTTGGGCATGAGTTAAATAGTCAGTTTAACGTTTTGGGACAAGAGTCCCTGTCATGCATAATAGCATGCATTTCCAGAATTGTGCCTATGTTTTATTTCTTTGTGCATCTCATTTCTATTTGTAATTACTGTTGCCGGGTATTTGATTTAAGCCGCTTCTTCAAAATTTTAGTCATTCGTCACTAACTGTCCATTTTCATTATATAATCTTTTTTTCTGTGAGAACATATATTTAGTTTTATTGATGTTTATTTCCAGTCCCAATTACTTAGTGTTACTCAATACATTCATAAATACACTACTTAAATAATAACACAAGCCATCGAAGAGCTTGAAGGAAACTTGTTAAATGCAGTGTCCAGCGAGTCCGTCGCCGTGGCGTATCGGTGGAGTCCCTACCTTCGACTCCGGCGACTCGGGTTCGATTCCCGGCGGGAAGTGGATTTTTAATCTCGACCTTGGGTCTGGATGTGTGTCTTGTCCTTGTGTCTATATGTGAGAATAACAGAAAGTTAACAAAAAAGGTAAAACAAGAAGAAAATCAGTGGAAACGAAAAGAGAAAAAAAGTATTATTTACGTATTACTATTATAAGATTCATGATGTGTTCCGTTGAGGTTTATTCAAAATTAATATAAAATTATAGAATATTCACCTGAAAGGTCCGTCTCCTCAACTTAATTAATCATTTAACTGTAGCGCTTTCGGGACCAATGGCTATAATGAAGAATTCATAGATAAGCTCGTAAAAAAACAAAAAAAGGAAGAACAACATAACCAACATAACTAAACTAGAAAAAGAATCTGACAACAACAAGAAAACATGGATAACACTTACATACACAGGAAAAGAAACGACAAAATTAGCCAATGCACTAAAGAAAGCCGATAAAAACGTAAAAATAGCATACAGAACCAATAACAAATTAAACAACATAATAAACAATAACATTGAAGAAAATAACACTTTCAACAGCAAAGGAGTTTATAAACTGACATGTAAGGACTGCAACAAATTTTATATAGGAAGGACAAACAGGAGTTTTAACATCAGATTCAAAGAACATTTTTGAGACTTCATTCACGCAGAAGGGAAATCAAGCTATGCAAAACACGTTATCCATGAAGGACATCGCATGTTAAATATTGAAAACACCCTAACAGTAATGCACAGAGAAAATAATCCAGCGAAGATAAACGTACTCGAAGAGATGGAAATCATGAAAGCAGCTCACAACGACAGCCTGATAAACGAAAACGAACCCAATACATGCAACCCCCTCTACCAGATCTTCAGTGAAACACCAGTTTTGAATCCTGCCGATGATAGGACAAGTCCCGAAAGCGCTACAGTTAAATGATTAATTAAGTTGAGGAGACGGACTTTTCAGGTGAATATTCAACGTATTACTAGTTAATAGGCCTACCCGGCGTTCGTTGCTATGCCTAAATAAATTAAATGTGTTTTATGCTTATAATTATATATTGATATCGTAATTATTGTTAGATACCTCGTGCTGATTACCCGGCGTTACCCGGGAACTTCTTGGTATCAATAAGTAGAAAGACAAAAATGGTTGAGAAATATCCGTAAAAGATAATATGCTGTCACAGAATTTTTTGTAGTTTTTTTTTTAGATATTCAATTATGTGTACATCAATTTGGTGTATTTGTTATACAGTGAGTTTCACTCGACTTGAAGCCACTAGCGTGGATACTGCGTGGGCAGCGCGATTTGATGACTCAATGCTAGCAGTCACTTTTCCCGCTATCGGCCACAGGTCGAATAAAACTCACTGTAGTTAGGCAGCGTAAGCGATTTATGCGTCCAAAAAGCGACCTTTTTAGCGCACCGATGCCCCTTATTTTAAAAAGCTCTGCCCTGTAGTACTTACGGTAATTAGTTATATAACACCACTCTCGCCTTTGCCTCCGAAATTCATATCCACAATACATATTTTTTCGGAACCAAACTTGGTATGTAACAATCGATAATAGTAAATACGAGTTCGTTAACCAGCAAAACTGATCATTAGGAGTGGATATCAACCCTAATCGAAAGTAAAAAAATCTCTCTAGCGGTCGCAATTTTCGATTTTTTGCAACCAAAACATGTGCTATTGAAATAAAATGCGAAATACATTCTTCGAACATCAATGAAATCAGGTAATTAGGAGCGTGGTTGTAACTGGAAATCTTATTTAAAAACCCCAAGATTAATAATTAATAAGGGTTTATTGAATTTTATACCAAGTGCTGCATATCTTTATGGTGATTTTATTAAGATCATGCAATATTGCCGTCCAATCTTCAGTTAATTTATTAGAGGAAATTCGATTATTGGATCGTTGGATGAAACTTGTTTCTAGCGGCCGCTATGTTTGTTTTCTCGCAACATAACCTGTTTCATAGCACTTAATTGACAGCTGTGATCTCGAGGTAGCGTGCTGCCTTGTCATGCAGCGGACCCATATTCAATACCCTCGGACTTTTGTGGAACAAAATATTTCCTGTTCAATAAATGGGTGAACTTTTGCTTAAAACCATTGAAAAAGACCTTCATTTCACTGAGCTTCAAAGAAAAGGTCACCCAAAATTAATATTAAATATTGATATGTAAATATATTTAGGGGTGATCTTATCTTAAAACTTAGTGAAATGAAAGCATTTTTCAATGGTTTTAAGTAAAAGTTCGCCCATTCATTGAACAGAAAATATTTTATTTCACAAAAGTCCAAAAAGTGATAACCCTAGAGGGTTATAATGTTTTGGACTGTTTGTTAAAACAAAACATTTCCTGTGCAATGAATGGGCGAACGTTTACTCAAAACTATTGAAAATGGCCTTCATTTCCTGAGTTTCAAGAAAAGGTCACCCCCCAATATTAAATATTGATATATGAATATCCAGTGAGATCCAAAATTATTTTAGAAAATCAAAGTATAGAACAGGTGTCTAGTTTCAAATATTTGGGCTGTGATGTTGGCTACAATGTGGAAAGAGATATTGACTCCAAAATAAATAAATTTCAGACGGTGTGTGGAACAATACAGAGAACATTCAAAAATAAAATTAGAAAAGAAACCAAGATAAAAATGTATAATGTTATGGCGGTTCCTACAATATTGTATGGATGTGAAACTTGGGCTCCAGTGAAAAAACAGAAGGATAGAATACAGACGGCGGAGATAATAATAATAATAATAATAATAATAATAGCTTTATTTTACCTGGCAGAGTTACGGCCTTAAGGCCTTGTCTACCACTCAACCAGGTTTAAAAAAAAATACAAAAGAAAAGTCTTAAATCTAAATTACAATATATATATAAACGATTACAAGTTATGAATACAATACAATTAATATTTATAATGTATTTTGATTTACTCTAAATTTAACGAATTAAATATATAATATGTACAAGATATATAAAAAAAACGAGGAAAAGATTAATGACATAGTATAAAATTAAATAAATAGAGAAAAATTAATTATTAGACAACAGGTAACTGTATAAGCGTGACTTAAAGGTGCCAAGTGTGCGGCAACCCCTGATATCTTGAGGAAGGAGATTCCAGGAGCGGGCGGAGGCTACTGTGAAGGAAGTAGAATAAGAGGAAGTGCTATGAAGAGGAATTGTTAGCAGACTGCTATCTTGTGACCTAGTGTCAATATTGTGGTAGGAGGATAACTTCTCAAATCTGGACGCCAGGTAAGTAGGAATGAAAGGAGATGAGGTTCCTAAGACAAGTAAAAGGATATACAAGACTTGATAGGATAAGAAATGAGGATATAAGAGAAGAATTGAAAGTACAGCCTTTATTGGATAAGGTCGCGAATTACAGACAGAAATGGATTGATCACATGGATGGAATGAGTAAGGAGAGATATCCATTGTTAGCAAGAAATTATCAAGCAAGAGGAAGACGTGATGTTGGAAGACCTAGAAGACGTTGGGCTGATGCATTATGAAGTCGGAACGAGCAATTTCCTAATCCCTGGAGTGATGATGATGATGATGATGAATATGTTTGGGGGTGACATTTTAATGAAGCTCAGTGAAATGAAGGCTTTTTCAATGGTTTTAGGTAAAAGTTCATCCATCCATTGCACAGGAAATATTTTATTTCACAAAAGTCTAAAATGTTATACGCCTAGTGTACAACCTATTTACGTATTTCTATACCAGTGTAGAGAAGCCAAAAGCTAATCAGATTGAATGAAGCAGCCAAAACTATTAAGAAGCAAAACATTTTTTGTATGAAGTCTAAGGTTTTTGAAGATAGGATCTGAGTCATATCCTACACAAAGAAAACAAAGCAACTCGAGAGAATATCAAATAGATTAAGTATTTTATTTAATGCGAAGGTTTTCAAATAGATTAATCAACTGAAAATCTTGGCACTCAAACAAGCGCCCAGTCATCAAAATCAGAATGGAATGCGCACTATATTCTTACAAACGCAATTTATATAATTGACCTACGATTCAGGTGCTTTGGCACTTAAAAACCGAGAAATATAACCTTACAGCATGTGATGTAAACAACCAAGACGTCTTTCATGCGTCATAACAAGAAACGTTCATAAAATCCCATTAATGCAACTTTGATCCTACGCAACATCATTAGCATTTTTAGCACGATGCATTCTTCCTGCACTGTTATCTGGTGGTTGAGGACCGTTACTTATTTTGTCGTCTTATAATCTAATGTCCACTGCTGTGGTCTCGAGGTAGCGTGCTGCCTTGTCACGCAGCGGGCCCGGGTTCGATCCCCGGTCGGGGCAGTTTTTCAGGGTGAGGTTTTTATCGGGGTTTTTCCTCACCTGTAAGACAAATGTCAGGAAAACTTTAAGGCCCAAACGGTCCCCGAAATCATACGGCCATCATCATCATGATCATCCCTATCATTATCATCATCATCCACCGGTGTGGAAAGCAACGGGAAGCTACCACACCTACATAATTCCCTAGTAAAGCTGCAAGCATAGCATGAAAATGCTATGATTGCAATGAAGGACCTGCCTTCGGGCAGAATTACTATGGATGGTTAATCTAATGCAGTGGCGTCTAAACTACGGCCCGCGGGCTGATACGGCCCTCCATCATATTCTATCCGACCACGAGAGACCTGTAGCTTTCTAATAAATCAAAATATACTGAACGGTCGTCGACCCTTCTGGTTCCTGAACCCAAAAGAGTCCGTTACCATATCTGGATGTTTACTGACCTAGAGAATCTAACATATTTATCTATCCTAATTGTAGCGTCCAATTCATAAATATAAGTGCTATTTATTTTACTTTGCCCGGGCCAATCAGACGCAAAGATTGATTCATCTTTCCTGTGTAGATTTAATAACATATATTAATTATTATTTACAATAATTTCTTAAACACACTGCAGTAATTTATATGATTCGTATTTAACTCAGTATAATATTTACAACCATGAAAGCTAGAAGGAAGAGGAGAGCTAATGTAACCTCGAGAAAGCTTGTATATATTACCCGTTTAAGGAGTAAGCGCAGTTGTTGACGGAGGGCACTGCAGTCGTGTTTATGTAGGAATAGAACACGTGACACTGCTACCTATGAGTGCAGAGGGGAATGGGACGTGGGACGCTGACAGTGTACACTGCCTTACATGACGTCACGTGTAGCAACAAACAGAGCTTCTTAATTCTTCCGCCTGCAGAGATATTTTGAATGACTAATAGCAAAAATATAAAAAATATAAGGCAACAATAGCATAGCTAACAAGCCAACTAGCATAATAATTAAACATTCTTGTTTACTTAAAATATAATTTAATATTCCAATTATTATTTTTCATTATAACATTCACACATCATTCAACTGCAGAAAGCGACGGTCTTTTGGTTTAGTAAAATTACAAGGATATTAAATAAAATTAAGTGAACATTTTTTTTACAGATAGCATCCTCATTGATAAAATATATGTATTCGTGTAAAGTGGATCCAGATCCTCGGGGGTGGTCCATATTATCCGAAATCCTTTGTTATGTTTAATTATTTTATACAGCCACCATGTCACATAATATCAAACCAAACCCGTCAGTATATTAAAACAGCATCTACATAATATAATATATTTAGGAGTTTTTTCAAAATTGTAATATTCAATAGCAGAAATTAAGAATTGATTCTTAGCTTGAAAAACTTTTAAAATGGTCATTTTCATAAATATCACAAATAAACCCATCTTCCCACAAAGAATAAAAGGAACTGGCCTTGAACCCGTCAAAGTTGATGAGAAGAAGAAGTTAAAATATTTTCTGTTCGAGGGCAGCACCAATTAAAGAAGATATTAACAAGGTCCACTCAAAGAGAAGGGTCCACTTTATCCGAACTTCTCTATATTCCTTAAAGGAGACCGATTGGTGAATTTCAATTTTTTTTTAGTTTTCATCTGATTGTTTTGTAATTTTTATCACATACATTATGTGCTTATAGAAAGGTTTCTGTGAAGTTTGGTGTTCATAAGTACAATAGTTTCAGAATTATGATTTTTTAAACTACTTTTTAATATTTTCCAAAAAATGCTCCTTGCGATCCATTTTTAAATATTTTCTGATGAAATTTGAGATTCAGGGTCTTTATGATTCCACTAAACACATTTGCTATAAAAAAAATCATGAAGGAAGGATACTGCTTATTTTTCATTTTTTGAAAAAAAAAATATGATTCTCATGATTTTTTTCATCTCAATTTAAAAGAACACATGTGTCTTAGACTAGTAACTGCATAGCAAATTAGAGAGTGTAACCACAAAATTCCATTTTGATAGCATAAAACATTGTATAGTAAGGGGCATTTTAAGTTTTGGAAAATGTAAAAAAAGATGGAAACAGAAAAAAACGCATATTAAAGATTATGCTAACTACACGTGCAAGAGTATTTAAATTCTTACGTCACGGACTCAATGTTGTTACTATTAGTCATGCAAAATATCTCTGCAGGCGGAAGAATTACAAAGCTCTGTTTGTTGCTACATGTGACGTCATATAAGGCAGTGTTCACTGTCAGCGTCCCACGTCCCATTCCCCTCTGCACTCGTAGATAGCAGTGTCACGTGTTCTATTCCCACATAAAAACACGACTGCGGTGCCCTCCGTCAACAACTGCGCTTACTCCTTAAACGGGTAATACTCGTACAATAAGCATTTTTACATGAAAATGATCCTAAAGAATCAGAGTTATTAAAAAGTAAATAAACAAAAAATGTATTTTTTTGTGATTTTTTTCAACAATTTCACCAGTCGTGCAAATTCGAAATTTACATTAGTTTTGATAATGAATCCACTTAGTTCACGCAGTTTTTATTTTGTAGGAATGGCAGAGAATAAAGAAATTGATGCCTGCCGGCACAGCATCTCAGTCCACAGGGGATACGTACCAGGTACCCCCTCAGTTCCGTAAGAAGATAGCAGAATGGCAGTTATGGAGAACTGGAAGTGGTAAAGGTGAGGCACAGAATCGAACGGAGGACCAGCAGGAATGGGAGAGAGTTAAGGCAGCTTCATCCAGTCCAAGTCCAGAAACTGTCACCACACAGACTGAGAACCAGGAGAGAGCTGGTGGCACCACTACCCCAAGTCCAGGCATCACCCGTAAGGATTCTACAGGTACAAACGTATAAGGAGGGTTGTTTCTGATCTCTGATAACAAATGATTTTTAAGTTTTACCTTAAGAAAAGCCGTGTGTCCACCATCCAGCATGCTCTATTTGATGGCTCTTCACCCGAGCTATGGCTCGGCATCGGAGTTTCCACTGCAGAAGACTCTTACGCAACACAGCCATGTCTAGAAGTACCCACTCCTCTTTACATGCTTTCCAGAGATCGTCTATTGTTCGAGGAAGCCTGTTTTCCAGTGCCCTTTTGAAGAGACCAAAGATACAAAGTCCATCGGTGATGCATCAGGATACTTCACTGGGATGTTGCTGAATGGAATAGCATGTATTCCAGTTTCCTGCTCCATTTCTCCAGGAATGTCAGGGTTGAACCCGAAGTGTGACTGGAGGCCTTGTCTTGGTGCACCCAGACTTGGTTTTTGTCTGTACCATAGAGAGCTGGGATTTCGGTCCGGTAAATTGGGGTGAGAACTTTTTCCTGGTAGTACTGGGAGTTGATTTTGGCCTTTTTAGCTACTCTACGAATGGTCAGTTTTTCATTGTAGCAATATCCTGCGATGACCATAAATCCCTTGGAGAAACTTTCTCTGCATTCGGCATACCACTTTTGAATTTTTTTCACCCCTTTCTCTGTAGTAAATTGCCCGGGGTTTGTTGCAGTCTCCTAAATAAACGTATGCTTCATCAAGTGTGACCAAACATTTCCATTTTTCTCCTGCCAAGTGCTTTTCATAGTTTCCTGCTGTTGGTGCGGCATTCGGCAATGTGACGTGGCAACAATTTATGAACCCTACTTTTGTGGCGCTTCTCCATGTTTAAATCTTTGTTTATTATGGTGTTTAGAGTTTAAAGGGATATTCCCAATCTGTTCGCAACCACACTTTGTGTGGCAGGGTTACCACCAGAGATAACGACCTTGACCTTTCTGATTACATCTGGGGTGCGGGTAGTAGCAGGTCGTGGATTTGCCCGTTTTTCCCTTCTGGAACTAATCCCAAGCGACCCTTTCCCTTTTTATTAAGCACTGAGCTAATTCCACACTTTGACACCACAAAATTACGTTTTTGCAAGCCTAAAAAATTGCGGAATAACTATAATTAGCGTCGGAAAGGGCAGTAATATGCCCTTCCCAAAACGGGTTTATCTGCTTAGGCATTATGAGAGCAACACCCGTGCGAGTGTAACAGAAGCAGCACACTGACCGGTTTGATCACCTCGCACGCTCCTTTCCTGATGACTCACACTCTAACATCACAATCTACTTGCAAATCGTTCTCAGAGATCGGAAACAATCCTCCGTATACACTAAATCATTGGCTCTATCGAAACCGTAGGTTCATGGCCATGCGAACACAACCTCTCCATAAGTCCCTATCCTGAGCTAATCATCCCTGTATAATCTACGTCCCTCAAATCATGATTAATGTTATTCTCCCACCTCATTCTTCGTCTACCAACTGGGCGTTTTCCTTGTGGTTTTCCTACAAGTAGCTTTCATGCACCTCTTTAATTCCCTATTCGTGACACATGTCCTGCCCATCGGAGTCTACGAGATTTAACTGTTCTTATTATATCTGGCTTCCTATAGAGATCATGTAGCTCAGTAGGTTTCTCCATTCACCTGTCTCTTCATCTCTCTCTGATACACTATTTTTCTTCTCCTTCTTCTTCTTCTTCGGTTTTCTCCACTTATATGTTTGCCGTCTTCAGTTTACATTTATTCCAATCATTCCAATCACCTTCTTCCAAGTTCCTATTTTTCATTATAGTTCTGACATAAGTTTTCCATTTCCATCTTGGTCTGCCACTTTTATTACTTCCAGTGTGACCATTGGTAGGCCTATATATTTTTTGGCCAACTTTCATCTTCCATTCTCTGTACATGCTAGGGTCTCGTAAATCCACAAACCTCGGCACCACAATCAAGCAATATATACATATATATATATATATATATATATATGAATAAAAATTTGCAATTATTGATAATTGCAAGTTAGATATATTCCAACTTAAATTCTACCCCCCTTAAAGATAAAACTTTTCACGAAATTTGAGGCCAACCGGAACCTTTATAGATATTATAATAATTACACATATATTATAGGGACATTTTACGTTACCTTCCCCATATATATATATATATATATATATATATATATATATATTCTGTTACATAATCAACTTTTAACACAGGTAGTTTACAATGTAAGATTTTTATATAATTTTATTAATTATATATGCAATATATATTTTTGTCTAATGCCAACTAGCTGTCTTTTATGACATTTCTGGCTTTCTTCCTTGGAACTGACGGAATTGTAGCTAATCCATTTCTTAGGTTGGGGCACCTGGAAGGCGGAGTTACGTTATCCTGATGTGTGATAAGTTAAATGATTATCGACAACTGGTTGTCTTTAATGACTTTTTGGCTTTTCCCCTGGCATTGGCGGAATTGTAATCCATTTCTTAGATTAGGGCATCTGGAAGGCGGAATTGCGTTACCTCGATGATATTGAAGTGCCAGGGAAGTTCTTAACCTGAACTTAACCTAAATTCCAGAACACGGGGAACCACAAGAATAATTTCCTTTAGCAAAAAATTGTGTGTTATGGCCGGGAATACAACCCGGGACCTCATGAACTGTACTCATAAACTCTGAGCACTAGTTCACGAGGCTGGTCTATATATATGCAATATAAAAATATATTAGGAATACGTTCAATAGAATATTTATGTTATTTTTCTGTAACTAATAAAATATCTAGTATATTTTTTGTATTGTATTGTAAGCCTATGTTTTCCCTTTACAGAGATTTAGGCGCTCTCCCCCTACAGGGAACAATTTGAACCATACTAATTTAGTTACACTTGTTTTCGTATAGATGTCATTTGAGTGGTCCGTGGTCAGCGTTCCGCCTCATACTGACATCTAGGAAACCAAGACAGTACTAGGACGGGAAAATTCGGTAAATTTTGCTTAGAGGCCTTTCCATTCAGGCTTAAGGACTTTTTACGAGCCTGAAAATCTTCAGACTCGGGACTCACGGCTTAAAGTTCCTCTCGGAGAACTTGCTCCTTGGATTTTTCCGTCCTAAAAAATCCATCGACCCCGGCCGGGTTTGAACCCGGGACGAGAGGCAAGGAGCATAACCACCACGGCCGACTTCTAGTATATTTATGAGAATTAATTGTTGGAATTATAATAAAACTGTGGATTCATTATACTATAAAGTAAGGTATTCCCACTACAGACCTCAGGAGGCCCTTGGGGAAGTGGGAGGCTCCCACTTTTTCTGAACAATCGGCACTTGATGTCAGCCCTGCGTGACGGCCGCTTTTACCCCCAGAACAAGCGTATGATACTCATTTCCGTTAGAGGCTGAGTATACCCCAGGGCCATATTGCCGCCAGAAAGTTTGGGTCAGTTTAAAATCCTGACCCCACCGGGACTTGAACTCTCGACCTTCCGGCTTGTAGCGCAGTGCCTTAACCACCACGCTACGGCGTGCCCCTATTATAATATAGTCTACTATAGTTTAAAATGTTTTGTAATCTTTAAATATTTCGAAATCTGTTGAACATGATAAAATGCACAACCTCTAAAACAATTTTCCATTGGGAAGGAAGCCAAGATAAAGTGATTGTTCTTCATAGGTTTAGTTTTGTAGGTGTGTTTCCTAACACTTCACATCTGTTCTACGCACTCTTAGTTAAGTACGCTCCCTTGGATTACTTCCAATTGCATCATTATGCACACATTCCATAATCACTTTTACTATTCGCACAAAATCTACATCTCCCCAAGTTACAGGAAACTAACAAACTAACACGATTACTTAATAATTATGTATTTATCTATAAACAGGTTTAGAATGTAACAAATCATCTCCATGTATCAAAGTTCTTTTTTTATTTTATCTTCTTTCTCCATTCTTCTCTATCTTCCCATTCCAATTCTTCCAGACCTAGCTCCCTCATACCTCTTCATACATCATCCATCCTTTTAAATCTAGGCCGACCTCTCTTTTCTTTACCAGGTGGGATCCATTCCAAAGCTTGTCTGGGTAATCGCTTCTCTGGCATCCTACGCATATGACCATACCATTGTAGTTGTTTATATCTTACAAAATCTAATATTGAATTGTGGACATTCATTTGTTATCAGATGATTGTATTTCTGATTTTTTCCAATTTAGAATGTCTAGTTGAGCGTCTAAAACAATCCATTTCAGTAGACATAAGCTTTAAACTCAGTAATGGGTAACCCTCACATATGCAGGCAATGAAACAATAAAGCTAATAAAAAATAGGAAACAAGACAAAAACATAAAAATACCTTATACTTACTTACTCACTGTACTGTCGAACCCGTAGGTTCATGGCCGCGCGGACATAAACTCTCCATACATCCCTATCCTGAGCTAATGCTTTCAAATCATTCCCAGTATAATCTACTTCTCTCAAATCATAGTTAATGTTATTCACCCACCTATTTCTCGGTCTACCAACTGGGCGTTTTCCCTCTGGTTTTCCTACAAGAAGCTTCCATGCAAGTCTTTCACTCCCCATACGTGCAATATGCCCTGCCCATCACAGTCTACGAGACTTAACTGTTCTTATTATATCTGGCTTCCTATAAA
This sequence comes from Diploptera punctata, assembly GCA_030220185.1. Classification (NCBI taxonomy): domain Eukaryota; kingdom Metazoa; phylum Arthropoda; class Insecta; order Blattodea; family Blaberidae; genus Diploptera; species Diploptera punctata. The sequence goes on from JASPKZ010009388.1 coordinate 216,294, forward strand.
GACCATGTAGTTCATTGTTATGTAGTCTTCTCCATTCACCTGTCTGTTCATCTCTCTTTGGTCCAAACATTTTCCTATGTACTTTATTCTCAAATACTTTTATAAGATTCATGATGTGTTCCGTTGAGGTTTATTCAAAATTAATATAAAATTATAGAATATTCACCTGAAAGGTCCGTCTCCTCAACTTAATTATCATTTAACTGTAGCGCTTTCGGGACTTGTCCCATCATCGGCAGGATTCAAAACTGGTGTTTCACTGAAGATCTGGTAGAGGGGGTTGCATGTATTGGGTTCGTTTTCGTTTATCAGGCTGTCGTTGTGAGCTGCTTTCATGATTTCCATCTCTTCGAGTACGTTTATCTTCGCTGGATTATTTTCTCTGTGCATTACTGTTAGGGTGTTTTCAATATTTAACATGCGATGTCCATGCGATATATAGGAAGGACAAACAGGAGTTTTAACATCAGATTCAAAGAACATTTTCGAGACTTCATTCACGCAGAAGGTAAATCAAGCTATGCAAAACACGTTATCCATGAAGGACATCGCATGTTAAATATTGAAAACACCCTAACAGTAATGCACAGAGAAAATAATCCAGCGAAGATAAACGTACTCGAAGAGATGGAAATCATGAAAGCAGCTCACAACGACAGCCTGATAAACGAAAACGAACCCAATACATGCAACCCCCTCTACCAGATCTTCAGTGAAACACCAGTTTTGAATCCTGCCGATGATGGGACAAGTCCCGAAAACGCTACAGTTAAATGATAATTAAGTTGAGGAGACGGACCTTTCAGGTGAATATTCTATAATTTTATATTAATCTCAAATACTTGTAATCTCCTTTCCTGCCTTGAAGTAAGAGTCCATGTTTCGGACCCACATAATATAACTGGTAGAATAATAGTTTTATATATTTTCAGTTTAACGTTTTTTGAAAGGAGTTAGGACATCAAGAGTCTCTGCAATGCATAATAGCACGCATTTCCAGAATTGAGCCTATGTTTAATTTCTTTGTGCATCTCATTCCTATTTGTGATTATTGTTCCTAGGTATTTGAATTCAGCCACTTCCTCAAAATGTCCCTCATTTGTCATTAGCTGTCCATGTCCAAAACAAACACTAAACTAAATAAGATTATGTATAAAATATCCTCAACTCGTGCCCAACTCAGGGTTAGTGGACGGATAAGAATAGATTAAGACCTTATAGAGGTCTGTGAACAACAAGGGTGCCTGTAGACCACGCCTGACGCACCGTCACATGGCCATATGAACAAAATGAAACGGAATGGATGAGATGAGTATGGAGAAATGGTGTAATGCATCTACGGCAGGGAAAACTGAGACAACCCCGAGAAAATCCTGCCCAAGCTCCGTTTCGTCCACCATGAAAACCACATGAAGTGACCGAGACTAGATATCGGGACCCTAGCGGTGAAAGGCGAGCGTCTAACCCCTTGCGCCACGGAGCCGGGTAAATAATATTGTCTCCAAAAAATGGAAGATACCGATAAATATAAAAATAAAGGAATTTATAAAATAAAATTCAATAGTTGCGATAAAGTTTATATTGACTATTTAACTCATGCCCCAAATGGCAGTCAATGACCAATCACATATCAATGAATTTTGATTTACAACCAATCACAGTCTTTTTCACCTCGATTTTATCACTTTCATTTCATCAAGTGGCTTCGAGATTGTATATATAGTGCAAGAATGTAACCAGATTCTGCTTGCGAAATATAATAGGAAAACATTCGTAACAATTGATTATATCACAAAAAAAGAAACCACTGTTTGCATTTTCTTAAACGTATTATTTCCCAGGAATTAACGTTGCAGAAAAATATAATTGACATATTTACATCATAGGACATCAGACATTAATTAATAACCTGTAATGATGTTTCATTTTTTCTCCACTAGGGTGCGTTCTTACAATATTGCGATTATATTTGGCAATAAATATGATCTTGTTGCAGTGATGAACAATTGAAACATAACGTTTCTCATTTGTTTTCAAACATCGTCGTTTACATTAAATATATACATATTTTAAAATAACTATATTTAAATAATAATTTGTGAGCAAACAGCTTAATTTTATTCGTTAAATAGTCCTAACAAATGCTACTCTTAATTTTTAAATTATCATAAGTAATGGCATTTGTTAGGACTATTTAACGAATGAAATTAAGCTGTTTACTCACAAAATCATTATTTAACTATAGTTATTTAAAAATATTTTTATATTTAATGTAAACGGCGATGTTTGAAAACAAATGAGAAACGATTGGTACGCTTCATCTACTTCTTTTGTTTATCACTGCACCCAGATCATACTATTTATTGCCAAAGGAACGCAATATTGTAAGAATGCTCTCTAGTGGAGAAAAAATGAAACACATCAAACTGTATATTAATTCATTTCTGATGTCGTATGATGTAAATATGACAATTATATTTTTCTGGATTATTACCTGGGAAAAAATACATTTAAGAAAGTGCAAACAGTGGTTTCTTTTTTGATGGTATAATCAATTGCTGCTAATGTTTTTATATTAACTCCTGCAAGCGCTATGTGTTGGCATCCATGCACTATATATACAATCTGGTAGACGTATTTCTTGCAGAATCAGTCACTGCAAAATAATGGTCAGACCTGTTCAGAATATTAAAAAGTAGGAGCTTTCTTTAATGTGGTAAATTTAATATTGATAAATATTTGGTGAAACACGACTGTGATTGGTTGTGAAACAGAAATCATTGAAACGTGATTGGTCATTGACTCCCATTTGGGGCATGAGTTAAATAGTCTAGATAAATTCACTCCTCACTTCGTGAGTCGTGAATTTATCGATAATATGGAAATCATTACTTTTGACAAAACCACTATAAATTTTAATACAAGAAATATCGAGCATCTCAGGGACTTTAACGAGGGAAAATCATGCTTTGCAAAACACGTCATAAATGCAGGTCGTCAGTTTAACATGATTGAGCAGGATTGTCATGTCTAGGAGATCGAGATGAGCAGGTTATGTTGGCAAACGTGTAACAGTAGGAATGCTGTCAACCTTTTATTGGGAAATTCCTGCAAAAATAGTTGAAAATGCCTAGACGTAAGTTAGAGGATAATTTTCGAAAGAAACTAGTAAACTGAAAATTGACTATATGAACTGGATTCAGATTGGTTAAGGATAGAGATCAATGGAGGGCTTCAGTAAATGCGGGCACTGAATCTGCTGGCTCCTTTATCTATAGAATTAGTCAGTTAGTCGGAAGTGATGATCTTAAAATTTCTATCATAATAACCATTATTTTGCTGATTATTATTATTATCATTATTATTAACTAAGTCACTGGCTCTATCAAACCCGTAGGTTCATGACCACGCGGACATAAGCTCTCCATAAATCCCTATCCTGAGGCAATGTTTTCCAATCACTCCCTGCATAATCTACTTCCCTCAAATCATGGTTAATGTTCTTCTCCCACCTCGTTTTTGATTTACCAACTGGGAGATTTCCCTTTGGTTTTACTTCAAGAAGCTTCCATGTACGTAATTAATTTTCAATTTGTGCTACATATCCTGACCATCGCATTCTACGAGACTTAACTGTTATAATTATATTTGCCTTCATCCTATAGCTCATTGTTATGTAGTTTACTTTATTCACCTGTCTTTCATCTCTCTATGATCCAAAAATGTTCCTAAGAACTTTATTCTTTGCTTCCTTAAAGTAAGATTATTATTATTATTATTATTATTATTATTATTATTCTCCAGTTGTAGTGGTCTTGAACATGCTCACCTGTAAGTCCCAGTTCATTTATACTTCTTCTCACTCCGTTCATCCAACGTTCTTTACGTCTCCCCTTTCTTTTTTTTTTTTTTCCTATCTATTTTCCACTCCAAGATCTTATCACTTTTTTGTTTTTTTTTTCTGATGTCATATTCTTAAGATGTTCATACCATCTTAGTCGTCTCTCTTCAATTCTCTATAATACAATTCTTTCAACGTTCATAATTGAATGGCGAATTTTTTGAGGGTGATGGATAACCCCTGCATTGTGGATAAATTCCGAAATAAAAAAATTATTATTATTATTTTTATTGTTATATCTATTTTATCGCTCGAAAATTCATTTAATCTTAGGACATTCCAAATCAGCCTGCAAGAAAGCAACAAGCAGCAAGGGAACAGGATTGAGTTGTCCTGCTGAAAAGTTTGATTCAGGAGGAGCACTATGTCCTAAGTCAGGAGGGACAGCAGGAAAACCAAATCCGAAGGGCAAGAGTCAAAAGGAGAAAGAACTGCAGTGGCTGGAGAAGGAACTGCACAAGATAGAGAGAGAGAAACAACGCCTGGAGAGGGAGAGAGAAAAATACTTGGAGAGAGAAGCAAGGTATGTCATCTTCATTTACTAATTACTTTCTACATCAGTAATTGTCAATTTCCTATCTAGCATATCCCATATCATACTATTTGTCTGATCTAAACCTTCTCTCATATTATGGTAATATCATTTTTCCTGTTCTTCATGCTGTTTTTCATTTGCGACAATTCATTATCGTCATGGTCCCATATCCCTTTTTCACGCTTGCTCTACAAATATGTCACTATTGAAGATAATGATCTATTTTAATGACGTGCTCCCTCGAAAAAAGGATGTCATTTCCAATCTTGTGAAGATATTTTAAATATATTAAAATTATATGATTTTCAAGAAAAATATTTTATTTAACATTATATTTTCTATTTATAATTATGACATTAGTCCACCGCTGTGGTCTCGGGATAGCGTGCTGCCTTGTCACGCAGCGGGCCCGGGTTCGATACCCGGTCGGGACAGTTTTTCTGGGTGAGGTTTTTATCGGGGGTTTTCCTCACCTGTAAGACAAATGTCAGGAAAACTTTATGGCCCAAACGGTCCCCGAAATCATATGGCCATCGCAATCATCATCTTTCATATTCATCTTAGGTTAAGCTTAGGATTAGGGACTCTTCTGGCACACCATTATCATCATCAACACCCATCATACCATCGGGGCAACGTAACCCCGCCTTCCAGGCGCCCCAACCTCAGAAGTGAGTTACAAGTACGCCATGCCAGGAGAGAAACCAGGAATGTCGAAAGACAAACCTGGGGCATTTGAAAAAAATGACATTTGTCTGACGAATATGTAGTGTATTGAAACATCTGTTACAAACGTTAAATAAAATAATTATTTGTGAAAATCATTTAAAACTTTGATTATTTTACCTATTAAATAAATTTATGTAAGATAAACGACAAATGAGGATAACTAAGTTGAGAATCACTGGAATTTGTTACAGACTGGAGAAGATGCGGCGAGCTATGGGATCTGGACAGAGCAAGCAGGAAGTCCTTATACAGACATCGACAGGGTTCTTCCGTTTCCAAGGAATATCTGAGAAATTCACGAGACGCTTATACGAGTGGGAGAAAGCAAGAGGAATTGGACCAGAAGCTTCTACTTTTGCACTTCTGGATCCGGGTTACCGTCCAGCAGGAGAAGGGGCATCATCGAGTCACGGTAAACACATCAAGGGTATTTTTAAAAGTGATGGTTCAAAATATAGAGAAACGAATAGGTTCCAATAAACATATGTCCAAAAAACAAGCTGTTACGAGAATTCTTTTGGGCTCGCTGAATATTAAGTAGGCCTACTACTTCCAACAATAGCAGTGTCAGTTTGAGGGACAAGCACAGTCCAACAATAACAGTGTCAGTTTGAGGGACAAGCACAGTCCAACAATAGCAGTGTCAGTTTGAGGGACAAGCACAGTCCAACAATAGCAGTGTCAGTTTGAGGGACAAGCACAGTCCAACAATAGCAGTGTCAGTTTGAGGGACAAGCACAGTCCAACAATAGCAGTGTCAGTTTGAGGACAAACACAGTCCAACAATAGCAGTGTCAGTTTGAGGGACAAGCACAGTCCAACAATAGCAGTGTCAGTTTGAGGGACAAGCACAGTCCAACAATAGCAGTGTCAGTTTGAGGGACAAGCACAGTCCAACAATAGCAGTGTCAGTTTGAGGGACAAGCACAGTCCAACAATAGCAGTGTCAGTTTGAGGGACAAGCACAGTCCAACAATAGCAGTGTCAGTTTGAGGGACAAGCACAGTCCAACAATAGCAGTGTCAGTTTGAGGGACAAGCACAGTCCAACAATAGCAGTGTCAGGTTTGAGGGACAAGCACAGTCCAACAATAGCAGTGTCAGTTTGAGGGACAAGCACAGTCCAACAATAGCAGTGTCAGTTTGAGGGACAAGCACAGTCCAACAATAGCAGTGTCAGTTTGAGGGACAAGCACAGTCCAACAATAGCAGTGTCAGTTTGAGGGACAAGCACAGTCCAACAATAGCAGTGTCAGTTTGAGGGACAAGCACAGCATTTCAGTAGAAATGCAAACAATTACAAAAGTTCGAATAGACATTGCTTTTTTTGGCTACATTTTCGCTATTCTATGTCATTGTGCCATCTGTGAATGTTTGATAGGAGAAAAAATGGCTGCTAGCGTCATTTTGACCAATGTGAGAACACACATTCCCGCTAGAGTGAATTGCCAAAATTTTTACATACATAAGGGGTTTCTATCCTAGAAGGCTACCAACATTAGTAGGTCGGTTAGGGTGAGGAAATGGACAAGTGTTAGTTTGGGCAAGTTAGGATGATAAAATGGATGAGTTAGTGTACAAGTTTAGCGTTCACTTGTTTATTAACGAATTTTTGTGATACGTTGGCTACACAGTCTGTGCAATATATATTTTACATTGGGTAGCTCCTGATTGCTAACTCACCTAGGGTTATGAGGTTCATAGGTTCAATGCCGGCCAAGATCACTGAATTTTTAAAGATAAAAATCCCGTTTCAAAATCTACAAGCAGTTTTATCATAAGTAATGCCACGAGTGATTTCCAAATTATCGATAAATTCACTTCGTGAGTCGTGAATTTATCGATAATTTGGAAATCACTCGTGGCATTTGTTATGACTATTTAACGAATAAAATTAAGCTGTTTACTCAGAAATTATTGTTGAAATATAGTTATTTTAAAATATTTATATATTTAATGTAAACGGCGATGTTTGAAAGCAAATGAGAAACGATTGGTACGCTTCATTTGCTTTTTTGTTCGTCACTGCAACCAGATCATATTATTTATTGCCAAAGGAACGCAATATTGTAAGAATACACTCTAGTGGAGAAAAAATGAAATACATCAAACTGTATATTGATTCATTTCTGATGTCCTATGATGTAAATGTGACAATTATATTTTTCTGGGAAAAAATACATTTAAGAAAATGCAAACAGCGGTTTCTTTTTTGGTGGTATAATCAATTGCTACAAATGTTTTTATATTAACTCCCGCATGAGGTATGTGTTGACATTCATGCAATATATATACAATCTGGTAGCCGTATTTCTTAGAGAGTCAGTCACTGCAAAATAATGCTATGACCTATTCAGAATGTTAAAAAAGGATGTGCTTTCTTTATTATGATAAACTTTAGTTGGTAGATTCTAGGCGAAACACGACTGTGATTGGTTGTAAATCAAAAATCATTGAAACGTGATTGGTCATTGACTCCCATTTGGGGCATGAGTTAAACAGTCATTAATAATCATACATTAAAGACAATTCGCAATACAATCATCGTAATAAGACAACTGCAAATAATCATTTAGTATGATTTTTATAAAAAATAAATATTCTAAATTCGTGTCCAACTCAGGGTCGGGTCGAGGAGTGAAATGAGATGAAACCCCTATATTTATAGAGGTCTATGAACGATAAGGGTGCCGGCCGACCATCCCTGACGCACCATCACAGGGGCGGATGAATTAAATGGAACGAAATGGATGAGACGAGTATATAGAAATGATGGAATGAAATTTGTGGCAGGAAAAAACGAGACAAACCCCGAGAAAAAGTGTCCAAGCTCTATTTCGTCCACCAAGAAACCCACATGGAGTGGCCGAGACTGGATCTCGGGACCACAGCGGTGAGAGGAGAGCATTTAACCGCTTGTACCATGGATCCGCCATTTTTATATAGAAAGATAGTTATTAATTAAAGATAATTCGCAATACAACAATTGTAATAAAAATTGCAAATAATTTTATCATGATTACAGGCGGTGACAATATGTAGACATATATATATTTTCAAATGCCCCAGATTGCCTTCCGACATTCCTGGTGTTCTCTTCTGGCATGGCGTACTTGTAACCCACTTCTGAGGTTAGGGCGCCTGGAAGGCGGGGTTACGTTGCCCCGATGATATGATGGGTGGTGATGATGATAGTGGTGCGCCAGGAGAGTTCCTAATCCTAAGCTTAATCTAAGATGAATATGAATGATGATGATTGCGATGGCCAATATGATTTCGGGGACCGTTTGGGCCTTAATTATTCCGTTCAAACTTGCAAACAGTATTACCAACTTCACAGAGAAACAAGTCATAAACTAAAGAAATTTCTTGATAGGACTCATTCTAAATGTATTTTTTTTTATGTTTACAGCCGGTGACAATGTGGAAGGTAGTATATTATCTCGTTCTAAATCTGCGAGCAGTGTTACCAACTTGGGGACAGGAGTTACCAATGTCGGGACCTCAAGTCTCTCATTGAATGACGTCGAAGTACTTGAGCAAGCAGAAGCAGCTGCCTTAGAAGGTAATTATACAAAATGTTAAAATAAGAATTTAACATAAACAACACTAATAAGAGATGTTATAAATGGAAATCCATTATAACGCATAGAGTGACCGAGATTACACATTTGAAATCAAGTAGGCCTATGGAGGGAGTGTGTCTAAACATTTTCCCATGTAGTCGTTTGATACTTTTTGGCGAATTTCGAACGAATCAAGTTATTCTTAAAAACATTTTTGAAAAAAAAAATACAGATCTTCACTGATCCTATCTAGTAGACACTTAAAATTACATTTATGAAAATTAATTGGCATACATATATTAAATGTTTAACATTAAGCAATGCAAGCTTAATATGGAATGATAAGAAAAATAAATGCCTGGACGGGATTCGAACCCGGATCTCCGAGTCTGTACCTCAGCGTGATATCCATTACACTACCAGGCGAATCCAATTCAAACACTTATTTTTCTTATATATGTATTATACTCTCCATTATTACTAGATGTCGCAAGGATGGCGGTGAAGACCGAGTTCTCGCGACATCTAGTAATAATGGAGAGTATAATACATATATAAGAAAAATAAGTGTTTGAATTGGATTCGCCTGATAGTGTAATGGATATCACGCTGAGGTACAGACTCAAAGATCCGGGTTCGAATCCCGTCCAGGCATTTATTTGTCTTATCATTCCATATATATATATATATACACACCACACACACACACACACACACACACACACACACACACACACACACACACACACAGGGTATTTCTGAATAACTATTACAGACTTCTAGAGGTTGTAGAGGGAACTTAGTAGGTAAAGTGTTTTGATAACTTATTATATCTGGCTTCCCATAAAGACCATGTAGTTCACTGTTCAGTAGTCTTCTCCATTCATCTGTCTGTTCATTCGTAGGTGTTCACAGTTAGGAATTAATAGACTGGATCACCAGAGGAGCACTACTATCAGAGAAAAACTTGGAGTACCTAGTTTAGATTAAGATATATATATATATATATATATATATATATATATATATATAATATATATATATATAAGTCCACCGCTGTGGTCGCGAGGTAGCGTGCTGCCTTGTCACGCAGCGGGCCCGGGTTCGATCCCCGGTCGGGGCAGTTTTTCTGGGTGAGGTTTTTATCGGGGTTTTTCCTCACCTGTAAGACAAATGTCAGGAAAACTTTAAGGCCCAAACGGTCCCCGAAATCATACGGCCATCATCACCATCATCATAATCATCCTTATCATCATCATCCTTCACCGGTGTGGAAAGCAACGGGAAGCTACCACACCTACAATTCCCTAGTAAAGCTGCAAGCATAGCATGAAAATGCTATGTTTGCAGTGAAGGACCTGCCCTCGGGTAGAATTACTTTGGATGGATATATATATATATATATATATATATATATATATATATAATGCTAACAAGAATGGAAAAATTCATCAGAGAAGAATGGATAGAAATATACTTCCAAAATTGGCTTTCCAATATACTCCAACTGACATAGCGACCAAGGAAGACCAGAACATCGGTGGAAAGATCAAGACCATCTTCGTTACGTTTACAGTCACAGGTCACATGACCTAAAACGGATTTGTTCATGTCGACGATGATGATAGTACTAGATGACATGCTTAAGATGGAACATGTTCTGAAAGGCCTCCATGGTTTTAACTAATTGACGATTTTTTAAACAGAAATCAAATTTAAGTTGAGGACGACTGACACAAAAGTACTTATTTTAAAATTTAAAAAAATTACTACATAACCTCAACTGTGAGTTACATGAATTTTAGAAGTGTTGATATCAAGGAAATTATTAGTTATGATACCCTCGTGCTTCAGGCCAAAGGACTCCGACCTGCTAACCTGACGCTCTCCTTCACGGATTAGGTCTTTGCCTGTCCCGATCTCACATCTGTTCAACCCAGCGCTTTCTTGGTCTCCCTACCGAACGTCCTCCAGGACGTACATTAGTGCTATCTTTGGTATCCTATCCTCTGTCACTCTTTGCAGATGTTCTATCCAATTGTCCCTGTGTTCTTTTATTTGTTGAAGAAGTGGTTGTAATTTTAGTTCCTCTCTAATATTCTCATTTCTAATATGTTCTTCTCTTGTACAACCTTTCACAGCCGTAGGAAGCTAATTTCCGCTGCCTGAATTTCACTTTTTTCTTTTTCTTTCTGGACCCACTTCCATACATCGCTACTGGTAGTGCCATCATTGAGTAAAATCATAGTTGTGTATCCTATCTTACTTTGTTCCTTAGTGTTCGTCTTATTGTTCCACAAATATGTTGAAATTTCTGCATTTTCTTATTTATATCTTGTTCTTCTTCATAAGTTATATCGCAGCACAAATACTGGAAGTGTGAAACCTGTTCCAACACTTTTTCTTCTATTGATATTTTTGTTCTTACTGGGTACTTTCCATGGAACGCCATTACTTTAGTTTTTAATTTTGAAATTATATTCCTTACATACACTATTTAATTGATAGACTGCATTTTGTAGTCTGACCTCTCTGTCAAAAATTAATACTATATCATCTGTGAAACGTAATACATTCAATGTTTTATTTCGTCCAATTCTCTCAGTACATAATAATCATAAGTAATGCCACGAGTGATTTCCAAATTATCGATAAATTCACGACTCACCAAGTGAGGAGTGAATTTATCTAGAGAATTTGGAAATCAAGAGTGGCATTTGTTAGGACTATTTAACGAATACAATTAAGCTCTTTACTAAAAAATAATTATTTGAATATAGTTACCGGTGTTTTAAAATATTTATATAGTTAATGTAAACGTCCATGTTTGAAAACAAATTAGAAATGTGAGGTTATGTATATTCACTGCAACTCGATCATATTATTTATTGCCAAATAGGATCGCAATATTGTAAGAATGCACTCTAGTGGAGAAATAATGAAACACATCAAACTATTGTAAACAACATTATAGGTTAATCATTTATATTTTGAATAAACAACTCAGTAAAATCACTGAATCTATTCATTATTTGCTTTGTTGGAGAACAATAATGGTCTAACCTGTTCAGAATATTAAAAAAGGAGGAGCTTTCTTTATCACAAAAGCAGGAGCTGATAAAGAGAAATCGATAACGAGCGAGGTGAAACACGACTATCATTGGTGTAAAACAGAATTCATTGAAACGTGATTGGTCATTGACTACCATTTGCGACATGAGTTAAATAGTAACACCGTTAATACATAAATAACTATTATACCGTTTTCTTTATTTATGTTTGTTCGTTTAGAGATGCATTTTATTTAAGAAACCTATTGTTAACGAGTTTGTTATGATATTATTTAAAACAAAATTAAAAAAAAAAGTTTATAACAGGTACAAAGTTACATTTTGAATATTGGTTGTAATGTAATAAATATTTCACTTAGAAATATGTTTTGTTTACGTCAAATGTGAAATGTGAAATGTTAATGGCATTTACCATGTGTGGATTGACCGGAAGTCAAACATTCTACAATAGTGCGTAGGGAAGAAGTGAAACTGACGACTCGCTGAATAAATGTTTGGTTATAAAAACGTTCCTTACATTTATAATCATTTCATTCTTTTCTTAGCAGACCTGTTCAAAAGAGATTTATTTAGACAATATATTGATTTTATGAATAGGTTTATGCAGATCTCCGCCAAGCTTAAAATTTCTTGTACACTATGTTATTTTTAAATCGCATTTCTTAGCTATAAGCTTAATTGGAAAATTTGCGTTGAATTCTCATAAGTAATGCCACGAGTGATTTCCAAATTATCGATAAATTCACGACTCACGAAGTGAGGAGTGAATTTATCTAGGGAATTTGGAAATCAAGAGTGGCATTTGTTAGGACTATTTAACGAATAAAATTAAGCTGTTTACTCACAAATCATTATTTAACTATAGTTATTTTAAAATATTTACATATTTAATGTAAACGGCGATGTTTGAAAACAAATGAGAAACGATAGGTACGCTTCATCTGCTTCTTTTGTTTATCACTGCAACCAGATCATACTATTTATTGCCAAAGGAACGCAATATTGTAAGAATGCTCTCTAGTGGAGAAAAAATGAAACACATCAAACTATATTAATTAATTTCTGATGTCATATGATGTAAATATGACAATTATATTTTTCTGGATTATTACCTGGGAAAAAATACATTTAAGAAAGTGCAAACAGTGGTTTCTTTTTTTGGTGGTATAATAAATTGCTACAAATGTTTTTATATTAACTCCTGCAAGCGCTATGTGTTGACATCTATGCACTATATATACAATCTGGTAGCCGTATTTCTTATGGGCTCAGTCACTGCAAAATAATGGTCAGATCTGTTCAGGATATTAAAAAGGAGGAGCTTTCTTTAATATGGTAAATATAACATTGATAAATATTTCGTGAAACACGACTCTAATTGGTTGTAAAACAGAAATCATTGAAACGTGATTGGTCATTGACTCCCATTTGGGGCATGAGTTAAATAGTCTACATAAATGGTAAAAACCATAACGGAATAACTACACTTAGATTATTCAGAGAAAAACGAGTTTAAACATTTGCTGTTGGTTTTAAACCAATGAAAACAGTTGTATTCATCCGTCACGAGACAGCGTCTATCTGCCATTCGAAAGTAAGACCCAATACAATAACACGCTATAAAAAACTCATAATTTTTAAAATGATATAACTAACTCACAGGCACTATCTAATCCGTAGATTCATGGCCGCGCAGACATAAGCTTTCCACACATCCCAATCCTGAGCTAATGTTTTCCAATCAACCCCTGCATTATCTACTTCCCTCAAATCTTGGTTAATGTTATTCTCGTACCTCATTCTTGGTCTAACAACTGGGCGTTTTCCCTAAGAACTTTATTTTCAAATACACGTAATCTTTTCTCCTCCACTGTTATGTAGTTTTTCTCCATTCATCTGTCTCTTCATCTCTTTTTCGGTCCAAACTTTTTTCTAAGAACTTTATTTTCAAATACACGTAATTTTTCTTCTCTAATTGTCGGATTTCGCTCATTTTTGGACAATAATAACCTCGGTTTATTTTAATAAGATATACTGAATTTCATTATAAAACATCGAAAAATGTGACCACTAGAGCGATTTTTAAATTTTCACTTCAGGTGAACTCCTACAGCTAATAGTTTTAGGTAGTTCAGTTGTGAATCTAAACCATCGAGGGACTCAATCACACATACACACACGCGCGCGCGCACGCACGCACAGATTCATCAAAATACACTGCTAAAAAAATTAGGGGATATTGTAGAATAACCTATTAAGACTATGTTTTTTGGAATAGTATTAGATGCAATCACTTTCTATTACTCCAAGATAATGTAAATAAGAGTTTGAAGTTGTTACGTAACCTCGGTACCACACCAGAGGGCAGTGTCTGTACTGTTGATGTGAAAGGGTGGTGTGGGGGTGAATGTTTTGTTGCTGTTTTTAAATCCAGTCCAGTTTTCAGTTAGTGAATGACTTGCCTTAGGGACAGTGATGCCTCGACAACGTGATTTACCTGAACCAATGGCTTGGAGGGCCATAGGAAGGATGGAAGCTGGACAGACACAACAAGAGGTGGCACAAGCCATTGGGGTGTCTCAAAGCGTGATTTCCAGTCTTTGGAATCATTTTCAAAGAACATACTGTTCACAGAAGAGCCGGACAAGGTCGACCAAGGGCAACAACAGCAAGGGATGACCGTTACCTCTTGTTAACAGCCCGTCGGAATAGACAGCAGAATGCAACTCAACTGCGAAATACACTTCAAACAGCAACAGGACGCAGGGTGTCAACTCAAACTGTCCCTAATCGACTGCATGGAAGTGGTCTCTATGCCCATAGGCCCATGGTGTGTACCAGGTTAACTCCACAACACTGTAGAGATCGCAGAAACTGGGCGGAGGAACATCGTGGGTGGAGGCATGCTGAATGGAGATCAGTTATTTTTTCTGATGAGTCGCGATTCAACATGGAATGTGATAGTCGGCGTGTATTCATCTGGAGAGAAAAAGGGACACGAAACAATCCAGCTTTTGTACGTGAAAGATCCCCATATGGTGGCGGTGGATTGATGGTGTGGACAGGAGTCAGTAGTGGTGGACGTACGGACCTCTACGTTATCCAAGGTGGTACTTTGACTGCGGTAAAGTATAGAGATGAGATTCTCCGACCTTTTGTCGTGCCTTATGCTGTTGCCATAGGTGATTATTTTCTTTTTATGAACGATAATGCACGACCCCACAGAGCTCGCTTGGTGGACGACATTCTGGAAGTGGAGGGTATCGAGCGTATGCAATGGCCAGCTTCCTCCCCGGACTTAAATCCGATTGAGCATGTGTGGGATGCATTAGTCAGGCGCATTGCAGGCAGACCAGCACCTCCCACAACTGTTCCAGAGCTGCACATTGCTCTTATGGAAGAGTGGCCACGTACCCCCCAAGAACTCATTGCTAACCTCATTGCATCAGTGCCACACAGGTGTGAGGCAGTGCTGGCCGTTCGAGGAGACCATACACCATACTAAAGAAACATTTTCACCCATGTTAATGTTGTTTTGTTTGTTTGCCATATTCCTAATCAGGATCTCTTTGACATCTGGTGTGGTACAGAGGTTACGTAATGACTTCAAACTCTTGTTTACATTCTTTTGGAGTAATAGAAAGTGATTGCATCTAATACTGTTCCTAAAAACATAGTCTTAATAGGTTATTCTACAATATCCCCTAATTTTTTTGAGCAGTGTAGATCTAGTCTTTTACGAGCAGTAGAGTGACAAACACGTGTATAGATGAATTATATATATATATATATATATATATACATAGAGAGAGAGAGAGAAGAGAGAGAGAGAGAGAGAGAGAGAGAGAGAGAGAGAGAGAGAGACTCTAGTCTCCACTGTACACTGAGTTTTAAACATTATGTGTACAATGATGATCTTGAAGAAGATTTTCGAGCTGTAGGCCGTGGTCGTGAGGCTTGTAGTTCCCCGACGTTTCGCCAGAGACTGCGTCTGGCATCCTCAAGGGTTGTCTTGAGACTAGCAATTCTGTCCGCTGTCTGTCCTATTTATATGTTCACCGCTATGTGTTCGTAAGTTGTATCTGCCTTCTGATTGGTCAGCGTTAGGGAGTTTCATTGCTCCAATGAGATTGCTGTTTGATGGTCTAGTCGACTGTACGTTATATCTGCCTTCTGATTGGTCAGCGTGAATACATTATGTGTACTGTGTTTACAGCATATCTGCAGTATAATATTGTTATCTATTTACATTTAGACATTTTTTTAAATTTCTTTCTTTCTCGTTTTTCTTTCGTTTACACTGTTATTCTTTTTTGTTTTACTTTTGTTAACCTTTTTATCTTATTCACACATACAAACACAAGACAGGACACACACCCAGACCCAAGGTGGAGATTTTAAAATCCCCTACCCCGCCGGGAATCGAACCCGGGTCGCCGGATTGGAAGGTACGGACTCTACCGACTACGCCACGGCGACGGACACAGACATTTATTGACTCTAACAAAACTGTGATTTCTACATTTATCTTGTTTACATTTATTGTTCTCTGGTAACTCTTTTATTTTTTTTATGTTCATACTGTTTTTCCTTTTTGTTTTACATTTTTTTCTTTTTTGTTTCACCTGCTTTGTTAACTTTCTTTTATCCTCACATAGAACACACACACCCAGATCCAGGCTGGAGATTTAAAATCCCCTACCAACTACGCCACGGTGACGGACCTCCTCTGAACTAAATACATCCGATCAAGTTGTTGGCCTGTATTCACGTTTGTATCTTAGAAAACATGAGACAATGCCAATCATTGTTGTCTAAACGTAAGTGAATAAATACTCTAGCTTTCCTCTGTATGAATCTACCGGGCTTCCAATATAAACCCGGACCGGCCTCACGTGGTTTCACCCGTCAGGCAGCGCTCTCTCCTCGTCCGCATTTCACTCTGCCAGCCGCTCGTCCTTGAACTAGTCAGTTTACTATCGTTCGACAAGATGAGACGTCAGCTGACATTAGAGCAGCGCATTTATGTGTGTAAATGTTATTATAAATACGAATCAGCTCGTCGCGTTCGCGAGGAATTTATTCGGAACTTCCCTGGACAATTAACTCCTTCCAGATCGACAATCCACAATCTTGTGACTAAATTTGAGACCACTGGTTCAGTACAAAATAAGAAACACACGCGATGGCGTACGGTTCTCACGGAAGAAAAATTAGACGAAATTGGCGAAAATTTGAACGTTCACCACAAAAATCATTACCGAAATTAGCACATCAAGTTGGGATTTCAGTATCTATAAGGTAAGAAACAGTTCAAGGACGGGTGGCAGGCAGGGTGAATTGCGGGAGAAAGAGACAGCACTGCGTGCCGGGTGAAACTCCGTGAGGCCGGTCCGGTTTTATATTGGAAGCCCGTTATAATCGTATTGGACTCAAATCGTTTTTGTTTTACTTCAATCGTAACTTGTGACCAACTAAATATCATAGAATAGATCAGTCCCGGGCGTGCAGATACTCAGTTTGAGCGAGTCTCTCTTTGTGTACAGTTTTCGATCTCTTACTTGCATATACTGGACTCGGTATAGTTTCCAGGCGGCATAAAAGGCAACTGTTTCCCTCTGGTTTAAAAAATATATTGTTTACTGCCAGGCAGAGCCGAGGACTTGTTAGAGGCTTCTAAGATGCCGCTCCAACAACAACTGAAAACAGTTCTCTGTCAATAATGTATTCGCATTATAATTGACGTATAAAGCTCAATTCTGGAAATGCATGCTATTATGCATTGCAGACACTCTTGATGTCCCAACTCCTTTCAAAAAACGTTAAACTGAAAATATATAAAACAATTATTCTACCAGTTATATTATATGGGTGCGAAACATGGACTCTTACTTTAAGAGAGGAAAGGAGATTACAAGTATTCGAGAATAAAGTACTTAGGAAAATGTTTGGACCAAAGAGAGATGAACGGACAGGTGAATGGAGAAGACTACATAACAATGAACTACATGGTCTTTACAGGAAGCCAGATGTAATAAGAACACTTAAGTCTCGTAGACTGCGATGGGTAGGACATGTTGCACGTATGGGGAATGAAAGACTTGCATGGAAGCTTCTTGTAGGAAAGCCAGAGGGAAAACGCCCCGTTAGTAGACCAAGAATGAGGTGGGAGAATAACATTAACTATGATTTGAGGGAAGTAGATTATACAGGGAATGATTGGAAAGCATTAGCTCAGGATAGGGATGTATGGAGAGCTTATGTTCGTGCGGCTATGAACCTACGGGTTCGATAGTGCCAGTGAGTAAGTAAGTAAGTATTGACGTATAAAATGACGTTTTCATGTCGACTCCACGTGGATATAATTACCTTAACAGCGCTGCAACTATTGTCTTTTGCAGCATTATTATAATATATTATGTTAATGCCAGTGAATAAAACGTGACAACGCCGCTTGATGTGTTAAATGCTTATCCGTGTAAAATAGACCTAGCTAACCACAAAACAAAGCGCCTGAAAACTAAAATACTGAGTCCACTTTATATAAACGCCATGAAGTTTGATCAGTGGGGTACAATGCATTTTACGTTACCAGTACATTTCTACTATAGGATACGCATTTTGAAAAATACAGCACTGAACTGGTTTGTACTTTTGATATCTGTAGTCAGTGCGGTGATGTCTGTGTGAGCGCACCTTCGCTCTGAGAGTACGTAACTCCCAACTCTGGAATAGATAATAAATATGCACATAGCCCTACCTGTTTAAATATCCTTTCTGACTTAAGTTTACATGTTTACAATGATGCCACATCTAACCAAATAACTCACTGAAAAGTCCCGCGCCGTAGCCGAGTGGTTAAGGCAAGAAGCCTTGGCGCAGAGCTACGGGACTTGCGCTGGTTCGGGTCTCCATAGGAGAAGACATTTTTCTCATGGAATTTCGGCCAGTATGGGACCGGTGCCCATCCAGCATCGTGAGACATTTGGGTAGCTACAATAAGTAGCGACTCCAGGTTGAGAATACCAGCTATAACGGCTGGGAGATCAGACATGCTGACCACATGTCACCCCTACACTGGCTGGATGATCGTATACCTATGTGATTAACACATGTGGATGTGAGGCCAGCAGCCGGATGGTCAGCCAAGAGCCTGCTAGGCCTGTCGCGCTAGGAGTTTTTTTTTGGAGAGGCACTATCAAACCCGTACATTCATGGCCGCGCGAACATTAGCTCTCCACACATCCCTAGTCTGAGCTAATGTTTTCCAATCATCTCCTATATAATTTACTTCCCTCAAATCATGGTTAATGTTATTCTCCCACCTCATTCTTGGTCTACCAACTGGGCGTCTTCCCTCTGCTTTTCCTACAAGAAGCTTCTATGACCCTATTTCATTCTTCATTCGTGCCACGTATACTGCCCATCGCAGTCTACGAAACTTAACTGTTTTATATGTTTTCCTATAAAGATCAAATAGCTCAGTTATATAGTTTTGTCCACTCACCTGTTTGTTCATCTCTCGTTGGTCCAAACATTTTCCTAAAAACATCACCCTTTATATTTCTACCCGCTTTCATTCGCTATCCTCCCACCATAACTTAAACACACGATCGAGAGAAAATTTAACTCTAGCTGTTCCTCTACATCGAAAATCTCACTACTCCTCATCCTTCCATGTTTCAGCCACACGACTCTGGAATTCCCTCCCCTCGTATATCAAGGACTGTCCGACTCAAAAACAGTTTAAAAAGAATCTCACTACATATTTCCTTAGACAATATAATATATAACCGTGTTCCATGTATACTTTTATTATTACTTTATATATTAAACTTTCTTTACCAAGTCATTTACTTAATCTAATTATAGGTTATTATTTTTGTTGTTATTATTATTATTACTATTATTATTATTACTATTTTTCTTTCTTACCCTGTCAAATTTATATTGTGTAGTTTATATCTATTATGTATTAAATACACAAGTGATCTTCTTGGTGATCAAATATTAAAATATATATACAGTCAATATGCCCATTTCACCAATTAATGTTTAAAAAGGTCAACAAGTTTCCACAGCCAAGCTGTCATTCTCAAGACCAGATATTGAGAATCTGTCAGATGTCTTGAGAATGACAGCTTGGCTGTGGAAACTTGTTGACCTTTTTAAACATTAATTGGTGAAATGGGCATATTGACTGTATATATATTTTATTATGTATTAATCAAAATTCTTATTGTATCTATAATTTAACGCTGGTGAAGTGGAAGAGAAGACTTTACGGTCTTAACTCCATCAGGTAAAATAAATAAATAAATAAAATTCTCAAATACTCATAATATTTTCTCACTTAAAGTAAGAGTCCACGTTTCGCATCCATATAATATAATTGGGAGAATAACAGTTATACATTTTAGTTTAATCTTTTTTGACAAAAGTTAGGACGATAATAGTCCCTATAATAAGTAATAGTATGCATTTATAGAATTGAGCTTATGTTAATTTCTTTGTGCATCTCATTCCTATTTGTAATTATTGTTCCTAGATATTTGATTTCAGCCACTTCTTCAAAATTTCCCTCATTTATCATTAACTGTCCATTTCCATTATATAATGTATTTCTGTGTGTTAACATATATTTAATGCCACATCTAATAACTTTTGTCTTCCAGTGTGCACCTGTTATTCCGGTACCTAATCGCACAACTTACATTCTCAATAATCTTGCTTATCTTCAGCAGCTCGTAATCAAATGTCTACACACCGTGTTTCGTAAACATTATAAACTTGTTCCCAAAATCTCAACCATATTTATATATAAAGGAAGTGCCTGAATTCAAATACCTAGGAACAATAATCACAAATAGGAATGAGATGCACAAAGAAATTAAACATAGGCTCAATTCTGGAAATGCATGCTATTATGCATTGCAGAGACTCTTGATGTCCCAACTCCTTTCAAAAAACGTTAAACTGAAAATATATAAAACAATTATTCTACCAGTTATATTATATGGATGCGAAACATGGACTCTTACTTTAAGAGAGGAAAGGAGATTACAAGTATTTGAGAATAAAGTACTTAGGAAAATTTTTGGACCAAAGAGAGATGAACGGACAGGTGAATGGAGAAGACTGCATAACAATGAACTACATGGTCTTTACAGGAAGCCAGATATAATAAGAACAGTTAAGTCTCGTAGACTGCGATGGGCAGGACATGTTGCACGTATGGGGAATGAAAAACTTGCATGGAAGCTTCTTGTAGGAAAGCCAGAGGGAAAACGCCCAGTTGGTAGACCAAGAATGAGGTGGGAGAATAACATTAACTATGATTTGAGGGAAGTAGATTATACAGGGAATGATTGGAAAGCATTAGCTCAGGATAGGGATGTATGGAGAGCTTATGTCCGTGCGGCCACGAACCTACGGGTTCGATAGTGCCAGTGAGTAAGTAAGTAAATTCTATGCGTACATAAACATAGATTACATAATCTCATGATTTCATTGAAACTCGTTGGAATGCATTTTTCCTCTTTGCACAGTATTTAAAGATTAATTTCCTGGTCCTAGACGACATGATGCTTTGTTGTAGATTCCCGTGCAGCTTCTGAGCCTCATCTGAGAAGAACGGAAGGACAAGAAGACGATGAGCCGGCAGCCGTCATAGTGGACATAGAGGATGTAGTTGAAGAGACTGCCGCACCTCTACCCGTGACACCGGTGGTGCAGAGTCAAACCCCTGTGTACTGTTACGCTCCTGAAGAAGTTACTAGACTCATCGACTCTAGCGGAAGGTCAGTATTTTATCCTAATACAGTTTTGTGTGTCTACCGCTGTGGTCTCGAGGTAGCGTGCTGCCTTGTCACGCAGCGGGCCCGTGTTCGATTTCCGGTGGGGATAGGCTCCTGGGTGAGGTTTTTATCGGGTTTTCCCCCCACCTGTAAGACAAATGTCAGGAAGGTTAGGACCCAACGGTCCCCGAAAATCATCCGGCCATTATCATCATCATTCTTAACCAGTGTGGAATGCAACGGGAAGCTACCACACATATAATTCCTTAGTAAAACTGCAAGGCATGGCATGCAAATGCTATGATTGCAGCGAAAGACCTGCCCGCGGGCAGAATTACTATAGATAGACAGTTTTGTGTATGCATATGAGTGTTTTCGACGTGAAGATTGTGGGTGGGTTGCAAGAAAATAATCTACTAATTGCTTATTCCTTCATTACTTATCGGTCATTAATTTTCTCGGATTTTGGCAGTTACGAATAACCTATTTCATCCAAGAAACTTAGATCACCATCACATCGAGGTTTCTTTTTAGAAAAAATACAAAAGCTCTGCATATGACGGAATTTAGTTTCATTTGTTTTCTGTTTGTGTCAATAACTTCACTATAATAAAATAATATATTTCATTATTTGATCAGAGGAGAAATAAAAGATGGTTTCCCCCCCAAAAGAGACAAGCGTATGCCTATGTTGGTTGGCTGTACTGAAGGAACATTATGCACATTATTAAAGTAAAAGAGAAAATATGCAGACTCGAAAAGTCCACCGCTGTGGTCTCGAGGTAGCGTGCTGCGTTGTCCCCGGTCGGGACAGTTTTTGTGGGTGAGGTTTTTTCGGGGTTTTTCCTCACCTGTAAGACAAATGTCAAGAAAACTTTAAGGCCCAAACGGTCCAGAAAAGTGGGAGCCTTAACCTCCTACTACCCCAAGGGCCTCCTGAGGTCTGTGGTGGGATCACACTCGATTATAGCAGATTGCATATGAAATGAAGATCCAATAGAGCAATTAATATTTATAAGAGATAATTTATATCTATAACTCATTTATATATGTAACCTCTAGTGTATCAGGAACAACAGTTACAATTTAATCAATAACAATGACTATTGTTTTGTTCACAGCGACAGTGAACGAGATGGATGTAATATGGTGCAAAGGAACGACTCCGTCAGAACCGAATCTAGCTACAAACTGTTGGAAGAGAATATGAGTTTACTAAATAAACTCAAACTAAAGGAAGACATCTGCAGGTAATTGTCGAAGAATAACTATTAGAATGAAAATTAGTAAAATCTCAAAGTTTTTTTTCTATCAGTAGAGCAGTGCAATGTGATAGCACATAAAATAGTACCAGTGAGTTAGTTATTTATAATATATCGCAGAGAAAACACGGATTCGAAATTATCTGACAATAATGTTGTATAAGATTTGCTGATGATATGGCTTTGCTAGCAGAAGATGCAAATGACACAGATGAACATTCTTATGGAGATAAATGACAAGTGCTAGGATTATAGGATGAAGATAAATATAAATAAGACGAAGGCCATGATTATAGGAAGCAAATCAAGGAAGATAAACATGAGGATTAAAGATGAGGCCATTGAGCAAATAGAGAACTTCAAATGCTTGGGTTGTACTATCAGTAGTAACATGAACTGCTGTCAAGAAGTAAAGCTGAGGATAGCAATGGCAAAAGAAGCTTTTATCAAGAAGAGGAGCATTTTCTGTGGACCTTTGGCAAAATAATTACCGTTAAGAGACTAGTGAAGTGCTTTGTGTGGAGTGTAGCATTGTATGTTGCAGAGACTTGGACAATACGACGGAATGAGGAAAAGCGACTGGAAGCTTTTTAGATGTGGATATGGAGAAGGATGGAACGTATAAAATGGACAAAGTAAAAAATAAAGATGTGCTAGACAAAGTGGGTGAAGGAAGAACAATGCTGCAACTCACAAAGAAGAGGAAAATAAATTGGATTGGCCACTGGCTAAGAAGAAACTGCCTGCTGACGGATGCCCTAGGAGAAATGATCAACGGAAAGAAAGTTAGAAGCAGAAAAATACATTAGATGATAGACAATATTAAAATAAATGGTTTGTATGCGGATACAAAAAGGAAAGCTAAGTTAAGGAAAGAGTGGAGAATGCTGAGTTTGCAGTGAAAGACCTGCTCTTGGGCAGAACACTATGAATGTTTGAATATGCAATATTTGTAAACAATTTTTTTTTGAAATCCCACATTTATAAAGCATATGGACAGAAAAAGTATATATAAATATGGCTATGGTTTTGATGAAATGACACGTTTAAAAGATCTCTGTTATGTATTAGTGCGTTTTAATTCATGTACGGGGTGAATCATAAATATGGCTATACGTTTGATCGCGTTGTGTGATGAAAATATTACCATTACAGGAAATATTATATTACCGTTGGAAAAACAATTTATTATTTCTATTACAACAATGGAATAAAACAAAACAGTGTGGACTTACGTCATTAGTCAAAATGGCGTTGAATATGCAACAGCAAATTACAATTGCTTCATGGCCAATAACGTATGCTAATGATCGTGAGGCCGCAAGACGGACAAGACGTGAGTTTAACCTCAAGACGTCGACATGCTGAAATTAGTGATTGAGGAAGAAATTAGAGCTATTCCTCTAAACATGTATCATAACGCAATGAATTACTTCCCAAAAGCGTTGACAATTATTATGCTTGGATGTAAACGGCGAACAGTTTGAAGCAAAAAGTGACTTGCTTAGTGTCGTTGTAAGTGATTTGTTTTGTTTTGTTCTATTGTTGTAATTTGAAGGATTCCCTTTCCAATGATAACATCATATTTCCTTTAATAATAATATTTTCGGCACAAAATGCGATCAAACGTATAGTCATATTTCTAAATCACCCTGTACTTTCTTATTTATAAGTGGCTCTTTGACATTTGGCACGCAGTTGCAACATTTGCTTATCATTCTTAAGTCTACATTAAAATCTAGATTTAAACTTACTTCCATATCATTTACACACCACGTCATTAAGCAGATAATCACTCATAAGTCATTAGGTGACATCTGACCCATTTTCTTTAATTTGGATCTGTTCCAGAAAACTAGAAGACGAAATTGAAAACTTGGAAGGGAAGATTGAAGATGTAGCTAAAACTCGTAAACAAGAATTACGTAAGTATTAACAAATTATTAATTTTATTATCACCATCATCATTATCATCATCTACATCAGGGATTGGACCAAAATCTATTAAGCTTTTTATTTAGCTATTACTAGCTAATACCCGGCGCGCTCTACTATGCCTAAGTAAATTAATAGTATATTACGATGCAAGGTTGGGAAGTGGTTTTTACATAATCGAGGAAAATTCTGTAAAACACTTTCCAAACGTGCGTTGTACATTATTTTTTGCGTGATGGTGTTTTTTCAAAATAATAAATAATAGTAAAATAATATCATCTTTGTTGGAAATACTTGCGTTCATTATAAACAACTGACTAACGTTAACAGTGTGGGCAATGTTTATTAGTTGAAACAACAGGAGGCCTTGAGAACAATTATTGATAACATGGCCGCAAGTATGTATTTGTTTTATATTGTTTCAAATAAAGTTCAGTTCATTTAAAATGCAGTGATTTGTTTCGTATAATGTATATAAACACTACCTTTTGGATATTTTCTGTATATACATTGTACGTAGTATACATAGTGGATTTACTTCCCGCACGCGGGTGTAAATGTAATATTACAGTATAGTTATTTAGGTTGGCAACCCCGAAATGTAAAAGTTGTACTTTCAATAATGGTCGCCATTGATGGTAAGTACGACAAAACGCACTATCGCGCAAAAAAATGTGTTTTAATGTTTAGTTGAATAAGTCATTCATATATTTTGAGAATTTTCCTCATCATTGAGGGTTTTCTCCAACCAATCTTAGTATTTAACATGAATTAAAACATATATATTATATATAAATGACTAAGGTTATTATTTTTTTTTGTAAGCAACTCGGTAAATTCAAGGAATCTGTTCATTATTTGATATATTCAATGTATTTGTTGGATAAAAATAATGCTCTGACCTATTCAGAATGTTAAAAAGGAGGAGCTTGATTTTAAAATAATAAAATTAAATTGATAAAATCGAGGTGAAAAACGACTGTGATTGGTTGTAAATCAAAGTTCATTGAAATGTGATTGGCCATTGAGTCCCATTTGGGGCATGAGTTAAATAGTCTAGATATGACATCCAAGTATTGGGAAGCAAGAAGGAGATTTACCCTAGAGCATTAGCTGCATACACACCTTTTTTAAAAATCTGATATACTTTATATTATGTTATGTTTAAGATGGGTCTGTCCTAGTAAATTAGTGGTCACCATGATCACTTCTAGCTCCAGGGTTCGCGAGTTCCAATCTGGCCTGAAGTCGATGGATATTTAAGGGCTTAAAAATCCTGAGTATGGGTTATTTCGTAAGGGACTTAAAACTTCAGGTCCCGTGTCATAGATTTACGGCACGTAAAAGAACCTCAAGCTTGAAAAAATATGCCTTTAAGCAAACTTTGTCTATCCTTTCATGTCCAGAATTGAATTGGCTACATAATGACCGAAGCTATTAAAATCACCTTTAAATTAAATAATAACAGTAATATTATTTGAGATACTTTTATATTAAATAGTGTAAATTAATTAAAAAAACAATGATTTTTTTCTGTTGTTTTATTTTCTAGTACAGTTATCTAATATATAAAAATGTTTGTTTGTTTCTTCATAATTTATCCGCGGCCATACCGTTGATCCGATTGTGATGGGGCTTTTTGCAAAATGTCCAGGTATTTAAATTCAGCCACTTCTTCTAAATTTCCCTCATTTGTCATTAACTGTGCATTTCCATTATATAATGTATTTATATGTGTGAAGTTCACCGCTATGGTCTCGAGGTAGCGTGCTGCCTTGTCACGCAGCGGGCCCGGGTTCGATCCCCGGTCGGGGCAGTTTTTCTGGGTGAGGTTTTTCTTGGAGTTTTTCCTCACCTGTAAGGCAAATGCCAGGAAAACTTTAAGGCCCAAACGGTCCCCGAAATCATATGGCCATCCTTATCATTATCATCATCCTTCACCGGTGTGGAAAGCAACGGGAAGCTACCACACCTACAATTCCCTAGTAAAGCTGCAAGCATAGCATGAAAATGCTATGATTGCAGTGAAGGACCTGCCTTCGGGCAGAATTACTATGGATGGATATGTGTGAACACACATTTATTTTAATAACTGTATGCCTCAGATTTAATTAAAAACGAAATACATATTGCGTAATAAAGTCGGACCATAAATTAGACTAGGGTTTGCTCAGTTTGTATCAGCGTGACATGTTTAGTTTGATCACACAAGGGCATGGAGGATCTCCTTGGACTAAATGTCGAGGCCATCTCCAAGACAATACGAACATTTTATGATAGTACGTGCCTTCAACTCCTATATTAATACTAATGAAAGTGACTAGGATGCGTGTGATTATGATTGCTTGATGGCATACGGGGAATAATTGTTACGTGTGGTTCCTGATATTTCAGAGCAAAAGTGAACCAAGTCCATATTTTACCGGTACTCTTTTGAGAATAACTAATATAAAGTTAAAGTAATACATTTTACTTACAGATAAATTAAACAATGTTTACAGTGAAAAAGAACAAATGTAACATTGGTTCATCTTTTCTCTGAATAAGTTATTGATATTTCCTATCCAAATTCACATATAACTAAGATTTTGAAATTTTGGGCTTGGTCCACTTTTGCTCTGAACCCCTTATTTGTCCTATATGTGAGGGGAAAAAACAAGAAGCGCATAGAGAGTACAGTAAAACCTGTCTTTGCCTTAACCTCTATAAGAAGGAAACCTGTAGAGACAGAAAAAATCTCCAGAACGGTACGATTTTATATGTAAAATCGTCCTTTATAAGCCGGAAACCTTCATAACGCGGAATCGGAATGGGTTTTAAAGTACCAACAGTTAATTTTTACCTCAGTAAGACGGAAAATTGTACTTAAGCACGTTCTAACTACAGTATTAATGACCACACGTGAAAATTCTGCATATGACGCTTTCTGCATTACTATATCGTTTTACCTTCTTGTGTTGCCATTGTATTGCGGTGATACCTTTGCTTATGTGTCACAGTGGGGAATCCCTCGCTTTTCCTTGCCTGCTTACGTTACCTGCGAGGGAGTTGGGAAAACTCTTCAGTCTTCCTGTAGTTGAATTCCTTCTCGCTTTTGTGTAATAAAATTGTTTTGTATTGCTGTGCAAACTGAGTTGTGTTGCATACACTATTTTGTCTGTATTTCAGTCAATACGTTATGTCTTTAAAGCGTGCATGTAAAACCTTTAGACTGCGTGAGAAAATTCAAGCTTGTAATTTGGGAACCCTTTAAAGAAGAAAAACTGCCAAGACGGAAATATATTTAAGGAACCGTCATGTTCCTCCATAGACAGGTTTTACTGTAATATTTTAATCAATCAGTAATCGCTTATTCAAATTAAATAGCAGAATAATAGTAAATTAACTTATTTACAGAAAGACTGAGGCAGGAAGAAACGGACTTTCAAGTGAACAGCGAAGGTAAGTAAATACACATCTCTGGTAGAACTGATAAGTTAACCATTATATAATTAAATGAAGAATTTATAACAATTACTGTATAAACAATCTAAACCGGTTCATAAGGTAAACAAATAGGCCAACAAATTACAGCCCTATAGGTACAATTGAATCAGTCATTTCGAAAAGGGATCATATACAGCCGATTAAATTTTACAGGAGAGGAAAAAAAAAAACTGATTCAACTTGTTCAGGATAAAGCATTGCCTCTGAAATTGCTACTGAATAAAGTCAGAAAGTGGTAACGGAATAGTGTAGTTGATCCGTTCTCACACGGAATCGATGGAAGTACGAGTAGGTGTGTAAACATGGAATAATGAAAGAAGTGAATTTCAGAAAAAATGGAGATGATCTCTTTTCGAAATGACTGATTCAATTAATCGGCCGCGGTGGACTAGTGGTTATGTTCTTTGCGTCATAGTTCCGAGGGTCGCGGGTTCAAACCCGGCCGGAGTCACTGGATTCTTTTATGATTGGAAAAAATCCAAGGAGCAAGTCATCTGGAGGGATTTTAGGCCGTGGGTCCCGAGTGTGAAGATTTTCAGGCTCTTATAAAAGATCCTTAAGCCTGAATAAAAAGGTCTCTAGGCAAAATCTACCGACCTCATCATCCTAGTAATATCTTAGTAGCCTACTAGATGTCTCGTTGGTTCGGTGTGCTGACAGCATATCATTCATGACATCTGTGGGCAAATAAGCGTAACTAAATTAACTTGATCTAGTAACTCCTAACAAAGTAGAGGCTAAAGGCTAAACTTTAGGCTGTTACGCCATTGTAGATAGATTTTTTTTGTCTAATACCACCCCGTTGTATTTTATAACATTTCTGGCTTTCTCTCCTGGCATTTGCGGAAATGCAATTCATTTCTTAGGTTGGGGTACATGGAAGGCTGAGTTACGTTACCCCGATGATATGATGGAAGATAAATGATAATGAAGTGCCAGGAGAGTTCTTAACCCAAACTTAACCTAAATTCCAGACCATGGGCAACCACAAGAATAATTCTCTTTAAGAAAAACTTCCTATGGTCTGACCGGGAATCGAACCCGGGACCTCATGAACAGTAGTCAGAAACGCTGACCACTAACCCATGAGGAGATTAGTAATAAAGCCAATAATTACCTTACATTCCAATATTTTTGGGGCTGTATCTTCACTTCAGAAAACTCAACATATTTCTAGGTGTTCTAAATTAATGAGTTCATTTGAATTTCACAAGAAATTGTTGAAAGTTGAATATTCCAGTCTGTATTTGAAGGTTTCTACATTAACTTAAGGTGTTCGAATTCCCGTGCGCTAGCCGAGTAATCTAAGGAATCTTAGATTAGCGTACAGCTAAAAGTTCGAGTCCTTAGGGGGATTTTTTTTTCTCATTGAAGAGTGGGACCAGTGAAAAATTTGGATTGTTACAATCAATGGATTCTTCTGGTAAAAGTAACAGCTTTAAAGCCTGGAGGACCGTCATGCTAACTACATTTCATTCCTATATTGGCTCAATGATTTTGATATTTGTAAATGGAATACGTGGATCTGAGGCCAGTAGCTGGCTGTAGACCTGTTATACTATGTTGTTGTAAGCTGTTTCAATTTTTAAAATGCAAACATTTTTTGTATTATTTCTATATTAGCTTACTTTCTAAAATCTTTAAAATATATTTCAAGTCTATGTGTATAAATATAAAGAAATAATCAGGTCTTAAAGTGATAAAAACTGCTGTTTACAGGCGAACAAGTAATTTGCGATATGCCAAGCGATTCTCACGAGAAACTGATTGAAGAACTGAGAGCTAGGATACGAGATCTGGAGCAGAGACAAGAACGTCTTCTCCGGGAGGGAGAAACACTGCAGGTAAATACTGATAGATCAACATTTCTGTAGCATTAGCTTTAACCATTTGCGTTGTAGTCGTTATATATATTAACTAATTATGCAGGTGTTATAGACAAAAGATATAGGCCTATCTCAACATTTTTTTTTTAATTTCCAGTTTTTCTTACCATAACAATGCTTAATGTTCACTCTACCTAAGTTATGTAGGTAGGAAATAACACTATGAGGTTTATTTTAATTTTGTTAGGTCACAAAAATGATAAAACAGTTATCCCGTCTACATAAAAAGGTTGTACTTCAATGGATTCCGGCCCATTGTGGAGTGACAGACAATGAGATAGCCGATTTTCTGGCCAATAAGGGTAGCAAAATTGTTTCGAACCCAACTTCTACTCCAGTTTCCTTTCACTCTATTAAAAGAATTATCTCAAATAAATATATCAATAAACTTAGAGAAGAATATACCACCAACCCATCTGGAAAGGAATGGGAAAATCTACAAGCTTATGACATTACTACATTACAAAGAAAATCTGCAGTAGCAATATTCAGACTGCTAACGGGACATGACTGCCTGAATAAACACCTACACAGACTTGGCATAACAGATTCACCTAAATGCCCTTTTTGCAATTTAAATGAAGATATGGAAAGAAACCATCTCCTCCGTTGTCCAGCTTTTGTAGAAGAGACCAGCCTTCCTGCTAATTATTGGAGTGCAAGAGAGCGAATGATTTCATTATCAAGTGCTCGACATTAGTTACCAACCAACCAACCATTTTGTTAGGTGTTTCTTGACTCACCTCATACTTCTTAACTCCCTTGCTTATCTAGATTTTGTCACTGTATTTGTGACATTCTGAACGCTGTTCACGTTCACAACTGACGTCCAAGGAGAGGAGACCATTGGACGTCAGTTGTGAACGTGAACAGCATTCAGAATATCACAAATCCTGTGACGAAATCTAGATATTCGAGGGAGTTAAGAAGTATGAGGTGAGTCAAGAAACAACTTAAAAAAATTCACTCTACCTATTTACTATACCTGTTTCGAGCTAAGTTCCAAATGTAAAAAAACAAGATATATAACTGAATTTTCGTATGTCCAATCATGGTTTTCCCTTTAAGCTTGGTAAATAAACGTACTTCGCTTTCTAACACTAGAAATAAAGGATATAAGAAATATATATTATGTAGTATATGTCTATAGCCTATACGTTTTATGGGAGAATCTTAAAATAAATATCCTCAACTCGTGTCCAACTTAGGGTCGGGTCGAGGGATGAGATGAGATGAAGCCCTATATATATATATATATATATATATATATATAGAGAGAGAGAGAGAGAGAGAGAGGTCTATGAATGACAAAGGTGCAAAAGGATTACGATGAGGAATAATTCTATTTATTATTTCAGAAGTATTTTTCTTTCTTTCATTTTTTGAGCCTTCTTTCATAGTAGACCACGCCAGACGCCTCATCTCAGGGACAGATGAACGAAATAAAATTAAATGGATGAGATATTATGGAGAAATGGTGGAATGGTGGAATGAAATTGTGGCAGGAGAAACCCCGCCCCAGCTCCGTTTCATCTACCACAAAACCTACATAGAATGGCTGAGACTCGGAGAATTTTAAAATATATAGGCTAATTACAATTTTAGTTTTATTCTTATGTATGCAGAATGCAGAATAGTTTGGAATTTCAATTGTTGCAATATGGCAAAATTTCTGTAAAATTTCTTAAACATTGGAAAGCAAAGCATTTGAAAAGCGGAGAGAAAAAAATTGTTTTGAAACTTTTCTAACAGTTTAGTGTCAATTATGCTACATTAACCATTGAGGATGTGGTGAAAACAACAGCAGAATTTACAGGCGAGTCAGCATGGAGCATAAATTCTGCTCTAATGAAATTGCAAATAAAGGTTATCTATCGACACCATGAAAAAAGCGTAGCGTGTAAATAGGTATGCACATATATAATTTTTTGTCTTAAATAAGTAAAAAACGGAGGAATTTCTAAATTATTGGTACCATCATATGTTGTATTCAGTCCTATTCCCCTTAAAATACGATGTTACCTAAGAACAATGTTTCCATCGTACGCAATTCAGTCACACGGCGGTTAAAAGTAGCATCACGATTCCCCCAATAGACGGAGTAATATCTTAAGTTTTTTACAGTACATATTGTATATTGTAAACCCATGTTTTCCCTTTACAGAGATTTAGGCGATCTCCACCTACAGGGAAGAATTTGAACCATACTAATTTAGTTACACTTGTTTTTGTATAGATGTCATTTGAGTGGTCCATGGTCAGAGTTCCGTCTCATACTGACATCTAGGAAACCAAGGTAGTACTAGGACGGGAAAATTCGGTAAATTTTGCTTAGAGGCCTTTTCATTCAGGCTTAAGGATTTTTTACGAGCCTGAAAATCTTCATACTCGGGACCCACGGCTTAAAGTCCCTCCCGGAGGACTTGCTCCTTGGATTTTTCCGTCCTAAAAATCCATCGACCCCGGCCGAGTTTGAACCCGCGACCCTCGGGACCAGAGGAAAGGAGCATAACCACTAGTCCACCGCGGCCGATTTTTTTACAGTACAACTGGAACTTATATTAGCTCGGAAGTAGTATAAGGTAAATAATCTTAACTTGTACAGGAAGTCACAAAAATGCTAATCAATTAGACCTATGATATATGATATACTAAAATCCTATTGGAATCCTAAGCAAAATAACAGTAATCCATCTAGTTTTCTAAGCAATTAGTCGTAATTTTTTAAATATGGGCAATGCCTATGTCAATATGATGTACGAAGCACAATTCCTTTCTTATTTGAAATGTTTTTTCAAGTTCTTTTTTCTTAATAAATAATATAGCCTATCACTTTTACCCGCCTACTGTGCCAAAGAGCACATGCCATACCGTAATTATTATTGGAAATCAGACAACAGCTTTTTCTTTATTTTCATAGTGTTCTTAGTGTTCTGCCCTATGGCAGGTCCTTCACTGCAATTATAATCATTTTTCATGCTATGATTTGCAGCTTTACTAGGGAATTATGCTAGTGTGGTAGCTTCCCGTTGCTTTCCACACCGGGGACGAGGATGATGATGATGATGATGATAATGGTGGTGATGACGGCCAGATGATGTTCGGGGACCATTTGAGTCTCAAAGCTTCCTGACATTTGTTTTACAGGTGAGGAAAAACATCTAAAAAACCTCACCCAGGAAGCTTGTCCTGACCGAGGATCGAACACGGGTAGGCTGCGTGACAAGGCAGCACGCTACCTTAAGATCACAGCGGTGGACAAAACAACAGATATAAGGTGAAATTTAAAATCCCAAACCGCGCCGAAAATCGAACCCTTATCCCTGGAGTAATAGTCTGAGTTTTTATCACGCAACGGGCGACAGATTTTTAAATAAATCACGCTGTCAGCAATCTTGGACCTTGCAACGTAAAACATAATTTCCGCTAGCCCTTGAAAAATGTAATTCTGGGCTGTCCACTCATATTCAGCCTTGCAACATTAATAAGCAACAATTACTCTCAGTATTTTGGTAATGGCCTGAAAATATGTTGTACCTTCGTCTTGGGTGACGTCAAAGATGAGCAGGTGATTACTTCTGATTTATTTTAGAACGTCTGCACAAAAATAGCTCGTTAAACTAGTGGGCGATGTGACATGTAGCATGCCTATTCTAATTTTTATTTTCACGTGACGAAAGCGAGAGCTTCAATGTCAGAGTGCCATACAGTTTGTTTAAAATATTTCCTACATTTTTTTAAATAGAAGATTAATAACAAAACTTTTGAAATAAAATTAATTTCCTTCTTCTTTTTTTAACTAGCCTGCTCTGGCTGCAAATTGCTGCTGTTTCCATCTTTTCTTTGGTCGACCCAAGCTTCTTCTTCCTCGTGGTGAATAGTTGTACGCTGCTTTTGCTATTCTGTTCTCGGTCATCCTTGCCAAGTGTTCTTTCCAGTTTGTTCTGTGTTTCAATATTATTGTGTTTAATTCCTCTACTTTCAGTTGATGTCTTATTTCTGTATTGTGTTTTTGGTCTGTTCTTTGATATCCTGTCATTGGTCTGAGGAATTTTATTTCAGCAGCTTGTATTCTGGCAGATTGTTGTGCTGTCACTGTCCGTGTTTCGGATCCATAAGTAATAATAGAAACTGCCATCGTCCTGTAAAATTTCATTATAGAGTCTTTTCTGGTTTTATTTTTCAAAGTTTTTTTTTTAGTGTTCCAGTTATAAAAATTAATTTCTTCGTATCCTATTATATAAAATATCTGACGTTTGTATCCATAAAAAAATCGATCTTCAAAAATGGCACTACAGTCCAATAAGGACCTTCGCCTCCTACAGACATCCCTCTCCATTGAAAGCCTTTCCCAATGATTTATTGACTGTTTTAATAATATTATGGCGCACACAACCCCACCAACTATTCTGTGTCCTTCCTCTTAATCAGGTTCGTTGAGGTTGTGAATAGAAGATTTGTTTCACCTTTCTATTATTTGGTATTCTATTAATGTGTCCAATACATCTCAAATGACCAAGCCTTACGTGTGAGACAATATTGAAATCTCCTATTAATTGTATTAATTTTCTATTATTCAACACCTACAAACCACATGGAAAAAAACATTTTTGGGACGGCCAAGGAAACGATGGACTTGAGACCGGAACAGGTCGCATTGACCTAATCCTGGAAAGGAAGAAGAAGAAGAAGAAGAAGAAGAAGAAGAATAATAATAATAAGAAGAAGAATTCTCTATTATTTTTTTCTCCACATGTTATCCACACAAACTGCTCCCAATATGCTTCTCAGTAGCTTTCTTTTCAAAAATATTTAAATGATTACAGATACCAATCAAGTACCCAATTTTCTGAATCATAAGTAACAATTGGTCTAATTTATGTTTTATATATCTTGATTTTGGTACACCTAAGAAGAGAATGGCTCTTTAATATGACAATAAGAGTATAATATACTTTATTTCATCATCATCACTCCAGGGATTAGGCAATTGCCCGTTCCGACTTCATAATGTATCAGCCCAACGTCTTCTAGGTCTTCCAACATCACGTCTTCCTCTTGCTTGATAATTTCTTGCTAACAATGGATATATCTCCTTACTCATTCCATCCATGTGATCAATCCATTTCTGTCTGTAATTCGTGACTTTATCCAATAAAGGCTGTACTTTCAATTCTTCTCTTATATCCTCATTTCTTATTCTATCAAGTCTTGTACATCCTTTTACTTGTCTTAGGAATCTCATCTCCGCCGTCTGTATTCTATCCTTCTGTCTTTTCACTGGAGCCCAAGTTTCACATCCATACAATATTGTGGGAACCGCCATAACATTATACATTTTTATCTTGGTTTCTTTTCTAATTTTATTTTTGAATGTTCTCTGTATTGTTCCACACACCGTCTGAAATTTATTTATTTTGGAGTCAATATCTCTTTCCACATTGTAGCCAACATCACAGCCCAAATATTTGAAACTAGACATCTGTTCTATACTTTGATTTTCTAAATATACTTTATTTGCAATTCCAATTATTCTATTTATTTCAAATCTTAAATCATTTTCTTTGGTTAAAGAGTTCTTAGATACACAAATTCATTAACAATGTCGAAATTATAACCCCTTAGTAATTTTCGGACCCAGTGGGTAAATTTTCGTAGAAACAGTAAAAAATTTGGTCTTATTTTCATTTACATGTTAGAGTTGTCAGCACAAGCATTGTTTTAATAACACCTGGGATTCTTCTCCTCAAGATCACCAAATCATCTGCATATGCGAGAAGCAGATTGCACTTATTAAATAATGTACTTTCCATTTGAATCCCCGAATTTCATATAGCTATTTCCAGAGCTATATTATACAAAGTTGGAGCTATGACATTTCCTTGTCTGAGACCTTTTTGTATTTCAAATTCTTCGAAAAAAAAAGTATTGTTCGAGATTCTTCTTTATACTTCCCGATGACATAGAAACATGAACATTTCCTACAAGGGTTCGTTAATGAAAAAAATCAATAACCATGAATATTTTTATTAAATGATTTTTCGGGCTTGATGTTGTGGCTCTGAGTTGGTTGACATGCGATTCAATATCGAATTCACTAAGCCCAACCACTGGTCCTTATCCTTAGCCAATCGAATTCCGTTTCACATATCCCACATATAATTTTCTAAGATCCATCCGAATATCTTCTTCCTAAATAGCATGGCGTTCCTATACTAATTCCGAGTTAATTTCCAGTTGTATCTTAAACAAACTTGCAAACTTCCCCCTCGTCATCTATTGGGGGAACTGTGGTGTTACTTTTACCCGCCATATGACTGAATTGTATATGGAACTGTCATCGATAGATACATTGTTCTTTTACGGGAAATAAGGCTGAATACAAGGTGAGATAGTTAATTAATAAGTGTAAAGCACAAAATATGCATTATTAGTATATAGTTTATCTTGCTCATTTGTCACTCAGTTGGGTCAGGGATGATTGTCTGTTCTCGCACCATATGGCGTGGTATCTGTCACACTTTTTCCCGCACCACTCGCACTTACACTCGTTCGTCGGTTGGTGATATGTCTTGGTCTTACACACTTTGAAGTGGAAGATAGTACAAATAATTATGAACTTCCATTTCTTATTTATTTACGGCAAAAAATAGTATATGGGCCTACCTAATCAGATGTTTATGCTTTTCCATTATAGGATAGATACCCTTTATTTACAATTTCATTACAAGCAAAATATATGCTCTATGCTAACTTACCTGTAAATTCTGCTATTCTTTTCATAAATATTCTTAATGATTTAAAGTAGGATATTTTCATTAAACTGTTTGAAAACATTCAGAATAATTTGTTTCTCTTCGCTTTTCAATTTCTTTCCTTTGCAATATCTTATAATTATACAGAAGCGGCCATTTTAAACAACTGAAATTCCAACGTGTTCTGCAATCCACACGCGTAAGGATATGACAATACTCGTTTAATATATTGAACATTATTTTTATGTTATTTTAAAGTTCCTCTATATAACTTAGTAGCTAATACCCGGCGTGCGCTGCTACTCCTAAATAAATGTTAATGTGTTTTTACCACCAGCCTTGAGCTGCTATGCTTGCCCGGGAATCAGCTTATCCCGATCTTCTTGGCATCAATGAAACACAAAAATGGTTATTGCGAGTTATCCGTAAAATATAAACATATGTTGTCGCAGACTTTTTTGTAGAGTTTTTTGAGATATTCAATTCTGTTACAATAATTTGGTGTATTTGTTATGGTTTAGGCAGCGTAAGCCATTAAACGTCAAAATAGATGCTTTATTTCACGGTTTTCGCTGAAAACGGTGATTTTTAGAGATGAACGGGTTGAGTATTACAACTCCATTATAGCCTATGTTCATCCCGGGAATCTCCTGGACATTTTGCAAAAACCCCATCAAAATCGGATCAACATGGCCGCGCATATAATACGAACAAACAAATAAACATTGATTTTTATATATTAGATTTAGACATGTGTTAGATAATACATGATTTTCCCCCATATTTCCAGTATTAGAGAGGGAGCTATATTTTATTACACGCTCAAAGATAAAATCGTGATACGGACATTGAAAATACAATTTTACGTCTGCTTTGTTTACATTACAACTGGAACTTAACTCGGAAGAGGTGTAATGGAATTATCCTTATGCGTCTACCGTTAAAAAAATTAATAAGTTCTATATATTCCATTGGATCTTAAATATGTGGGTATTTTCCTTAACAAATATAAATTTATTAAAATATAAATTGGTTACAGCTGTTTCGGTACTTTGTACAAAGTACCGAAACATCTGTGACTAATTTATATTTTAATAAATATCAAAATCGCATTAAACTTCAAGTTTTATTTTTATTTAATTAAAACGAAACATCTGTGACTAATTTATATTTTAATAAATATGAAAATCGCATAAAACTTTAAGTTTTATTTTTATTTAATTAAATAAGTTACGGATTTTCATCAAGTAAACACCAATTCAATCGATTATTAAATATAAATTTGTTATTCTACACAATATAGTAAAGCAGTTTGATTTATTTTGAATGAATCTGTAAACTATTTCACTCGTAAAATAGCCCAACCTAAAAATGTTATTTGAAATCGAGAATTGAGATAAGTTGAGCTGATTAAAATATTGGCATTACAGGATTCCTTCGTACAGCATTCGGAGCAACAAGCAGCTCTGGCGCAGAACCTGGTGGGAAAAATGAAACAGCTGCAAGAAGCTAATATCAGCATGGCGAGTTGTGACCAGACGCCAACACATCAGCAAGCATCCACTTCTCATGTCTACCACAAGGTGGATGCTGTCAACCTCGTGCAGGATCTCTCCACACAGTTACTCACTCTGGTTTGTCATTCTTTTTTCTAACTTTACTTAAATCGAAGACTAAAATAAGTGAAGTCTGCTTGGCAAAACGCGACGTATCACGTTTCAATAAAGTACGTCCTCCAAAAAGATGGAAGGAGCATTTTTGTAGACGTAACAGTACTTAAAGGACTATGGCCCGAATCTATGAACGCATTAGACCGTAAAAGTCGTTCTCTACCTGTACTCTGCTGAGAAAGTTGTATCCAAATACGTTTTTGCGTACTCAAAAATCTGTTCATGCGATAATAATTGTTGAAATTCCTAAGCTACCTGGCGAGGTGACTTAGCAGAGAAACGAATCGTGAACAATCCGATGAGAACCGATGGGAACCGATGGTAACCGATGTAGTTTGAAACCTTGCCGCTTTATCCAAGATGTCGGACCTTGAAGACTTCGATCATGTTTTCAGTATACGCGGAGAAGAGGAATTTGATAGACTCTGCCAAAGAATTCAACTGGAAGAACAGGAGAATCGGCGTAATATTGCGCGACGCAGACGTCGTCGTATACGGTATTATTTGCGGGACGCAAGCGTAAATGCGTTCCTCTAGCAGACGAAAATAACGGAAGTGGTTTATCGCTGAGAATTCTGGGTAATTTCTTGTCAATATTACAAAACGACGACTTTCATGCATGACCAGTTAGTGGGTAGCTAATTCGATCTTTGCATTTGCTCACGGTGAGTCAGCTCACCAGTGATTGGAAGTAATTTGAGTAGAGACTAATGTATTTGCATGCGGCCCTATAACTTGCCAGGACGATAATGATGATATTTATGACCAGTCTCATAACCTAGTGGTTAGCGTATCTGACTACAGTTCATGAGGTCCCGGGTTCGATTCCCCGGTCAGACCATAGACTTTTTCCTTAAAGGTAGAATTATTCCTGTGGTTGTCAATGATCTGGAATTTATGGTATGTTTAGGTTAAGGACTCTCCTGGCACTTCATTATCATTACCATCCATAATATCATGGGGATAACCTAATTCCGCCTTCCAGGTGCCCCAACCTAAGAAATGGATTACAATTTCACTAAAACCAGGGAGGAAAACCCAGAAATGCTATAAAAGACAACTAGGTGGCATTGGACCAAAAAAAAGTACTTTTTTAAAGATTTTATTTCAATATTCTTCATGCATACCAAATGTTAAATCTATATTTAATTTTAGGAAGTTATATTTTGAGGTTATTTTAATTATGTCATTTTTAGTCTGAACATCTTACCTCAATATTAATGTTGATTTGTTCTTGAACATGTTTCAAAACAATTCTGTTTTATCGTCAGCTTTCCCAGACTGGTTTTATTTATGTTGCATTATGTTGCACAACCTGGATGTCGATGTCAAATCTATACTCAATTGATGGAATCCAGTAGGCTGAATACACTGAGCAACAAAAAAGAAACTTTTTTTTTATCTCAGAAAGTAAAATATGTGATTCTGAAAGTATTTTTTCTCCTGAATTCAAATATGATATCGAGTTTTCTCCATCATGCAAGGTTTCCGCGAGACAGGCATTTATAATTTCAAGCACTTTAATATTTTCTACATTCGTAACTACACAATATTCGAACATTTGGACTCGCCTAGAAACTAAGAAATGACGATTTTCTGCTATATTTAGCCTGTGGAGCATCCCTCTTGATGGTCCAACAATAATCGGCCAGCATATTAGGATTCCATTTGCCTTGATATCTCTTTTCCATAGCTGAAATCATTTGAGTTAGCTCATTTGATTTTATTTTACAATGGACAAATGGACGAAAAACGTTTATAAAAATAATTATTTTAATCCATTAATTGAAACTGAAATTTAAAAAAATCGCAGTGTAGGTGACCAAAGACTAACTGCGACAGAAATGAAATTTATGAGACGTACTGCAGGCTACTCAAGAACAGACCATAAAAGGAATTCTGAGATTCTCAAAGAATTACACACAGAATCAGTCATGGAATATGTACAAAAATACAGAAACAACTGGAAATTTCACGTACGAAGAATGAGCAGAACAAGAATACCGCGTCAGATCTTAAATTACCAGCCACCAGGCAAGAGATCTTTGGGCAGACCCTTCAAACGTTGGATTGAGACCGTAATAGACCACTAGGTCTATCACATGAAAGGAAGAAGAAGAAGATAAAAAACTGTGGACAATGGAGAAATTCCGAATACATATTTGAAAACACGATAAAAAAAACTGCATTAAGTACAACTATTGGTATTCATAAGACAAAAATCATGTTGACCAGTGTTTTGTCTATATTTTTATTTCACTAATTATAGACGCTTTAACATCTAAGGTCATGTCGTGTGTAGGATATTTAGATGTTTCTAGTAGGCTGCGTATTTATATTTTGTGATTGTCATGTGTCTTTAGACGAAATCAGCTGATTTTAATTTTATTTTTGCTATGGAATTCTATCTCTTACTTTAAGGAAGGAAGAATATTACGAGTATATGAGATTAAAGTTCTAGGCAATTTTTTGGACCAAAGAGAGATGAACAGACAGATGAATGGAGAACACTAAATAATAGTGAGCTGCATGGGATTTATAAGTTGCCAGATATAATAAGAACAGGCAAGTCTCGTAGGCTACGATGAGCAGGACATGTGACACAAATGGGAAATGAAATAGGTGCATGGAAGCTTCTTGTAGGAAAACTAGAGGGAAAACGCCCAGTTGGTAGACCAAGAAAGGGGTGAGAGAATAACATTAACCATGATTTGAGAGAAGTATATTATAGTGGAGATGAATGGAAAACATTAGCTCAGGATAGGGATGTATAGAGAGCTTATGTCCGCGTGGTCATGAACATAAGGGTTTTATAGAATCAGTGAGTTAGTTAGTTATGAAATTGTATCGGCCTTGATGCTCCAAGGGTTGTACCTTGCTTCTGGACCCGAGGGTCGCGGGTTCAAACCCGGCCGAGGTCGGTTATTTTTTAGTCCAAAAGTAAAGTGCTTCAGGGGAGACTTTAAACGCCAAGCCTAAATTAGAGCCTGTGAATAGTCATCTGATAATAATAGATCAATAGAGATTAGTTTTAAAAAAAACCTACATAAATGGAAGCCTACAGGAACTAGAGCTGTTCGTAGACCTAAGATAGATGGCAGGACGATGTTTGGAGGATTTGAAGAGGATGAGGGTGGCAAACCTGAAATTAGCAGAAGATAGAAGAGTCTGGAGGAAGATTATTGAAAAGGAAAAACATTCAATTTTGAAGTTGCAGTGCCTTAAGATAATGATCCATCCATCCATAGTAATTCTGCCCGTAGGCAGGTCTTTCACTGCAATCATAGCATTTTCCTGCTTATTAACGTTTGGAATATACTTCTTTTTTCTTTACGTGAGCAACACATCTACAAAAATATAACTCTTCTTAGATCCTTTTTATTTTCTCTAATGGCTAATTTAAAGTATTTTTCTAAAATTGCCATATCTGCCATTAGTGGACCAATTTCAATTTTAAGAAACCATTGAAAATTTCTACTTTATAGTATGTATACTTGAATTACAATTTGAAAATGTTTAATGTATTTACAAAATGTATTTCATCAATTTCGAAAATTAATTGTCTGTATCACTTTGTCCTTGAGGCAATCCTCTAATGAGGAATGTTGTATATAATCAAAAAAAAATTGCAATCTTATATTTTATTGCATGAAAATACTGACTAAAATAGCAACGACACTTCGAATATCTTGATATACGAGTGTTTCCATCTGGTGTGTGAAACAGAAATCTCATGTAACAAATAAATGACTGCTTTATGAGGTTGCGGTGCACTTTAACAGTTCACACTCGTAAACGAATGGCCGTGCTCTGCCAAAATATGTGAATGCCTTTTTGTCTCAACTTCAGATATGCTTATTTTAAATGTTTCTATGGGTTATTTTAGTTCATAGCTAAGGAATTCTTACAATAAACAAAGAACGAGTTATTCAGACAGCAGCTTTTGAGATTCGTATTTAGTCGTTATTATTTTATTTAACAATCAGGGTTGCCAACACCCAATGAGAAAAATGACTAAATCTCGCTCCTAAAATTGGTTTGGTATCCATGGAGGAAGCTATATTTTAAAATTTACAAAATGGAATTACAAATGTTTACCTCTGAAGTACCAATTTTATCAATGCTCGATTTTCTACTTTTTTGGAATTGCTACATTATATGAAACTGTTATTCTACCAGTTATTTTATATGGATGCGAAACATGGACTCTTACTTTAAGGAGAAAAGGAGATCACGAGTATTTGAGAATAAAGTTATTAGGAATTTTTTTTGACCAAAGAGGGATGAACAGGTGAATGAAGAAGACTACATAACAGTGAACTACGTGGTCTTTATAAGAAAGCAGATATAAGAACAGTTAAGTCTTGTAGAAAGCGATGGGCAGGACATATGGCACGAATGGGGAATGAAAGGCGTGCGTGGAAGCTTCTTGTAGGAAAACCAGGGGGGAAACGCCCATTAGTAGACCAAGAATGAGTTGGGAGAATAAGATTAACAATGATTTGAGGGAAATAGATTATACAGGGGATGATTAGAAACTATTAGCTCAGGATGGGGATATATGGAGAGCTTACGTCCACGCGGCCATGAATCTAAGGGTTCGAAAGTGCCAGTGAGTTAGCTAGTTTATAATTTTATGGCATTAGGGTAAGATTTTATTGATTTTTATTGATTTTTATTTCATAGATATATAGTAGACTATAACATTTTTCTTCCTCTATCATAAGAGGTAATGAACCTACGAGTTCGATAGAAACGTGGTTAGTTGGTTACTAGTATAATCCCTCCATGGTATCTTTACCATGTGGTGGAGTGGCTTGCGTACTTAAATGACCGCGAGAGCTATGCCGCCGCGGCGGTAGCATTGCTGCCGATAGGGTTACCCATGCCGCACTGGTCGAAGATTCTAAGCCAGACGAAAAAAGTACCTTGGTCGAAAGAGTGATGATCTTTCATTGTAAAAAATACAACCGTCAAGAAACGCGGACATGGGTTCCACTGAGGGTAAAATTTTCCGGAGGTAGCTCAATATAGGGATGTATGGAGAGTTGATATCCGCGCGGCCATGAACCTGCGGTTTCGATAGTGCTAGTGAGTTAGTTACTAGTACAATACAGTGACTAAATGATTGATGTAAAGTCTATTTTAATAAATATATTTTCACTATCTATTCATTTTTAACATTATCAATTATTTTCATTATACTCTCCCTTCAAGTGCCTTTCATTAATCAGATCGTTTTAATTAATAATTATTAATAATGAAAATAAAATAGTGAACATTCTGTTATTTATATCCCTTCTTTCTCTTTATTAGGCGTGAACTACTATCTGTTGTAAGAACTATAATTGTATAATAAATACTTGTTGATATATTTTTCTTTGTCTAATGCCACCAGCTTGTTTTTATGACATTTTTGGTTTTCTCCCCCTGACATTGGCGTAATTATAACCCACTTCTGAAGTTGGGACGCCTAGAAGGCGGAGTTACATTACCCCAATGATATATGGGTGATAAATGATAAT
Source organism: Diploptera punctata (assembly GCA_030220185.1). Classification (NCBI taxonomy): domain Eukaryota; kingdom Metazoa; phylum Arthropoda; class Insecta; order Blattodea; family Blaberidae; genus Diploptera; species Diploptera punctata. The sequence continues at coordinate 260,411 of JASPKZ010009388.1, forward strand.
GAAGCGCCAGGAGAGTTCTTAAACTAAACCTAACCTAAATTCCAGACCAGGGGCAACCACAGGAATAATTGCCTTTAAGGAAAAATTCCTATGGTTTGACCGGAAACCGAACCCGGGACCTCATGAACAGTAGTCAGAAACGCTGACCACTAGCCCATGAGGCTGGTCTTACTTGTTAATATGTGTATTAAATTAATTTGATTTTGTTGTGAGCAGGCAGAGAAACTAGAGGTCGCTCTTGCGGACAGGAATCGTGAGGTTCACAACCTGAGGGTCGAACTCAATGAACGAAGACGTGCTCAACATAGAGTTAGACTGGGACAACAATGGTTCTCCGAAGAGGGCATGTCAGTGTCAATGGGATCTCTTACAGTAAGTCATTATCCATATTATTATTGTTATTATTTTTATTGTTATTATTGTAATTATTATTGTTATTAGTATTGTTATTATTGTTATTATTATTATTATTATTATTATTATTATTATTATTATTATTATATTATTATTATTATTATTAAGAAGTATATGAAAAATGGTGTTTTTATATAAATATAGAGAAAACTAAATATCTGTGTATAGGAGAAGAAATGAAAAACATAAATTTCAAAAATGGAGAAGAACTAAAACCTAGTATAGAATGTACTTATTTAGGAATAAAATTAGACCATTTAGGCAATAACACAGTGGAAATTAAAAATATAATCGCACAAACAAAACAACAATAAATGCTTTAAACTCTGTTTGGTGGAGCAAAAAAATAAAATAAAAAATAGAAAATTACAAATATATCAAACCATAGTTCAGAGCGTTTTAACAAATTCCTACCAGTGAATTGAAAAGAATTTTACATATGGAAATGGAAGTTTTAAGAAGATCAGCTGGAAAATCTAGAATAAATAGAATACAAAATAAAGAAATAAGGGAAATTATGGGTGTACAAGAGGAGCCGGACATCATAAACATTATAGAAAAGAGAAGATTACAGTGGTATAACCATGTCAAAAGAATGCCAGAGCAAAGATTACCTAAAATTATTATGGAATGGATCACAATGAAAGGAGGAAGAAAGTAAGACCAAAGAAAACCTGGATAGCGGCTGTGATTATCATAGGATTGGAGGAAGATCAATGGATGGAGAGAGATGAATTGCGTTTGGTTTCCGGAAGACGGCGGCAGCTGTCATGATACCAGATTATTATTATTATTATTATTATTATTATTATTATTATTATTATTATTATTATTATGTGACAGGTGTTATGCATAAATTATGAAACCTGTCTTTCTCTCTCTTTACCTCTTCCTTCATAGGTACTTTACCGCACGACATAACTTGTTGGGGGAGAAAATTTAAAACCATACGCATAAATTTTTGACTACATTTAGGACATCGAAAGCCTCCCAGGATGAGTGAACAGTTCGATGCCTGTGCCATCTCCTAGACGACATTAACATTAAGACAAGAGACACCATTCATTCTAAACAGGCCGATGATTGTGATTCCAGATGATGTTCAGGGACCATTTGATCCCAAAATGTTTCCGACATTTGTCTTACAGATTAAGTAACCCCGAAAGAAACCTCAAGCAGGAAACTTGTCCCGACCGGGGATCAAACCGGAGCTCTTTGTATGCTACGTTGTTTGTTGTTGGGAATCTGTCTTCAGTCGTTCTTTTTCATGACCATAACATTAAATATATTTAATGAAATCCACAATTGATGTTTGGACACTCATATTTTGTTTAATTACAACGTTTCTTTTTTTATCTATCCTAGAAATTCTAGCTGAACGCCTTCAAAAATCAATTTCTGCAGAATTTAATCAGTTGTTGTTCTAGATTTTGCCGCATTTCAGTTAGTTTTTGTTCATCAAGGGCTAAAGGAAGATAACTTTATTAAAAATCTCCTGGTCCTCCAAGTTGGGATTGATGTATCAGGCCATATCCCTGCTTGTTTGAAACAATGTACAATGATAAAAAGCCCTACAATCCAATGACTCTAATGTTTATATGTTTTATTCTTAGGAACCGGAAGCAAGTGCAAATACAGGCTCATCAGCAACTATTTTACCACGACAGAGTTCAGAAGAATTAACACAACTACCTTATCTCCTCACAAATAAAGTTTTGGAACTTAAAGAAGGTCTTAATTACTTGTGCGCTGCTTCAGGTAAGTAAGTCTATTCTTACAAACTATTTATTAACACAAAATACTGATTTTTTCTTTAAAACAATACATTCGATACTAGCAAAATTCATAACAATGCATAACATCGATAACACCTTCACAATAGTACATAGAGAAAACATTCCAACGAGAATAAATATACTGGAGGAAATCGCAATCCTAAGAGAAATCAACAACAACCTGATTCTCAATGAATACACACCTAATCCACACAATCCTCTGTACAAATTCTCACAACCAAGTCAGTGCTTCAACAAGGGTCAACAAGAACGGACCTAATGCATTCTGCTGATGATGGGACTAGTCCCGAAAGGCCTACAGAGTTTTAAAAGAACTTAAGTTGAGGAGACGGACCTACAAGGTAACTATATTATAGTTTTTAACCGTACATTATATTACTGTAAACAATACATTGTTTATTAATTCTCTTACATTTTTTTTTATTTTAACACACATTAAATTACTCTTTAAATTAAAACATTGGTTTACCATCCATATTATTTGTTTTTAGCTATAGGTATTTTTTAATTTTTTTAAAATCTATCCTTAAGTTATTTAGAACATATAGGGCGTAATGCTGTAACTGTAAGGACTTCAATTTCAAAAAGTGCGCGCAGAAAAAATTAACTCTGACCGATCCACATATAGGACAATAAGAACATTTCAGTTAAATGTTAATACATGAAAGTAGAAACAACAAATCCTTTTTTAACATGTTGCAGTCTCAACTGATTCAATCTTAATTTGAGGTAAAACAAATCAGAAAACAATTATCTTGAATTACGAATTATTTGAAAACAGTTTGTCCATCGAAGAATCCAAATTACTAATGTATACTACATATAAAATAAAAAAGTATAATATTAATAATATATGATGAGCGTTCTTCTAAAAAGCGGTTTATTGAGTTAATAAAGAAATACTGATTAAAAAAAGAGGAAATGCACAAAATACAGTACACAAAAAATCATAAAATATACAGTATGTATTTATTTACATATTGGAAGCAGAATATACACTTTTTAAATATTTTTTATTGTTATCTGTACAGGAATGAAATTTATTGTAGGAGCTTTTTAAAAATATATGCTGCCCTGTTTAGTAGGAACTTCAAAATTTGTAGACAAATTACATTCTGAATCTAATCATAGATTCAATTTATTTAGACATATTTACTTTTAATTAAATTGGTAAAACTATTTTGAAGACAACCTTCAGTGGGTCTAAATTACCTAGATATATTAAAAAAAAATGAATTATAATATATTATTATTTTCTATTATTAAATGAATTTACATAATTTTCAGATTGACCTAATTCAAGACCTTAAGAGATTGCTCTTAGAGGTGAATAGAATTTTAAAGGTTTTATTTCACTAACATCACACTATAAATACTGAAATAATTATATATTTACAGGAGCACCAGCATCAGAAGAGTTCAAATCCGCAGAAACTATAAAAGATGAAGGCAAAACAGATGCAGATACCACAGCTACGTTTGTGTTAAATTTTCCCAAAAGGGACTCAGGAATAGACATCTCAAAAGACGGGAGAAGAAGTCTCCAAGAAGAATCTCCTACAGTAATTCAAGTTGATTCGGAAGGTAACACTTCCCCAGTGACATGCGTAACAATAACACCAGCTTTCTGGAAGAAAAGGAATAAGCAAATTGAAGATCAATCCATTCATATAGTAAACCTACCTGAATCTATTGCAAATAGAGATGAAGAGACCTCTCCAGTCAATAGAGACAGTTTTTGTTCAGCGCTTTCTTCCGCATCGGCCACTTCCTCTGTTTGTGATGATGAAGATGAAGACGAAGAAATAGAAAAGGCAGATAGTTGTGTGAGTGACAATGAGCGACAAGAGGAAAATGCCTCAAATAATCTTCCTGAAAATAACAATGATACCATCAAAAAACAGGACGGAAGTGACGAAAGTGAACAAGAGAAAAGCAGTGGAGACGAAGGCGAAGATATTGAAGAAGATGACGAAGACGAACACGACACAAGGAATGTAAGAAAAAATAACCTAGAAGATAAAAAATCAAAGATTGAACAAGAGAGTGGGTTTCTCTGCAAAGATAAGACAGAAAATCGTAACCTTTGTTATTACGAAACTGAAGTGCAATCATGTAAGGGGAATGGCAGTGGAAACTATAATGGAAGACAAAAGAAGCTTCTAAAGACAAGGCGCATATCTGATACCCATATTGGTTACAAGAGAGATAATGAAATTAAACCTGTATCTCGAAGCGAATCTCCTAAATTTGGTAGTATTACATCTAAATACAATGTGGAAAACAATATAGAGTTTTCTGCTGAAGAACATTTGCAAGAAAATAAATCGCTAAGTGAAGTTAAAAATGATCATAATGATTTAAGAGTTAACAATAACATGACTGGTATCATACAATTAGGATACAGACAAGGATATTCCTCCTCAATTGAAAATTCAATGCATCACACCATTGAAATCCCTCCTGTGCATAACAATTCTTATTCAATACAAAATCACTCAATTTCAAACACTCCTTCAGCAGCAATGCCAACTCCTGAAAATGTTTTTGTTAAAACAACTCGTAAAATTTTCTCTCCGGTACGTCGTGATAGCAAAGGAAAAACATCTTCAGTTATAAGTTACGTTGTTGGCGAATCAACAGTTCCTTCAATTTCAGAATCAGTTCACACTGTTCAAGAAAGCAATAAGTCACTGCCTCTGATATCTCCGGTTGTTAATATTATAAAAGGAGAAGAAAATGATGGTGCTTTTACAAATCAGACTGTAGGAAAATCATTAACAAATAGGTCTCCACCATCGTGGATGTTTACAAGAAAACGATCGCAATCATCTTCACCTGCTTTAACAAGAAGACTGTCCCCCTCTGTAGCTAATAAAAGATTAGGTGAAGCTCTCAGTGTATCAGATTCTAGCTCAATGCAATTCAAAAATTCAGAGAGCAACGATTCCAAAGAAAACTTGAACAGAAATCGAACATCCAGTGTGGAGAGAAACTTAGTATTAAATAAAGAAAACCGGAAATCCAATTTAAATGGGGAGTATAAGCAAATAGATGTAAATCACAAGTTTAATATCAAATATATTGCTTCAAACGAAAATACTCTTCAAGAAAATGAAAATGAAATTCAACAGGAAAAGATCGTGGAAAAGACGTGTGATGCTCCAGTAATACCACATCGTCCCATAACTCCTTCATTATCTTTCCCTCCACTTCCTCATTCCCCAAATCCTAACCGACGTGAATTATTCAAAGTACCCCTAAAAGAGACTGCACCTAGTATACGTATGATGATTGCAAAATACAACCAAAAACTGACAGAACAAGATGGCCTTGGTGGGCGTTCGCCTGAAATTGGTGGGAGTGGGTCAGCTTCTCCTGTAGCTTGGCGTTCGCCTGTTGCAGAACGTCGAGTGCGTGCTCAAATGGAGAAATATCAGGAGGAAGTTTTACGTGCTTTGCAGAAAGATGGGAGAAAATTTACAAGACCTGGCGGCAATGAAGTTCAGAAATCTGCAAGTGCCGGAATCATCAGAGCTCCTGAAACTACGTTCAAATCAAAACAAGATACAGAAGAAATTAAAAATGACAGTATTATAGCAAATAAACCACCTTCAGTATTAACAAAGCCTAGAGGAATATTAAAGTCTTCCAGCGTGGGTGCAATTAAATCTTCTACCACATCTTTACCTCAGGCTATTACTGAGTCTAACATGCCTAAACAGACTGTTAAAGAGACAATAGTTGAGAAGGAATCTTCTCTAAGGAATTTAGATAAATTATCTGTTGCAATGCCACCACCATCACAATTAAACCCATCTCCTAGCCCATCAAGTCCATCCTCTCCTGAGCTCGGTCTTCATCATGAAAGTCCACCTCCTTCACGACTCAGAGCTTTAAGAATTCAAAAAGCTAAGGAAGAATTTCTTACTCGGGGACCAGGAGGACAAAGTTGGACGAGTGAAACACCTTCCACTGACACTCCCAGTGCTTCAGTATCACCAGAGCCATTCTGGAGACAACTCAGCAATCCTGAAGGAGGGAAAAACAACATAGGACCTTTAATGCGCGTGAAAGAAAAAGTTACAGAAAATCCGAGTCGTTTGAGCCAGATTAGCATTGGAAGCGAGTCAAGTTATGACGGGTCTGTAGTTACTTCGGGTAGTGAAATTAAAAATCAAAGTCAAACTGATGATGAAGGTGTTTTATTAGTGAAATCTGCAAGTGCAGGCATGATAAATGTAGATCAAAACACTTATAGGAAATTCTATGAAAAAAGAGATCCAGATCAACCGAGTACTTCAGGAATGCAGGAAAACAAAGCGAAATCTCAGTGCGGTAAATTTGGTATTTCGAGTATTACTTCGAGATTTAGGAAAGTTAAAATGAGAAAGAAGGAGAAAGAGAGCGGGAAAATGAACGCTGTTTCAACATTGTGTAGGCAGAGTTTGTTAGTGGACTTACATCTAAGTAAGGGTGGATCAACTAGGCGTGCAGAAGCAGCAATACCATCAACCAGTAAGAGTTGTCCGTCTTCTCCGGTCCTGCAAAGATCATCTTCTGGGGATAAACAGAGTTCATCCAGTGCTCACACTAGTTGGATTTTCAACCCAGCACGGAAAATATTCAAACCGAAATAGATTTTATACAAACATTATCTAAGTCCCACATAATCAAATATAATTATTTATTTTGACAACAATTTCCAATAAACATATAATCAAAGCTTAAACCTGGAAACTTAACAAATATATTCAATGTATTTAATAACTCATTCTTTACATGGAAAGAAAAAATCATATGGTAACATAGGCCTGGAAAGAAATAATTTCCAAATATTATCCTATCATTTACTATAGTAGTTTCAAACTACATTCGCTAAGGTCCTCCATTGATCCCTATTCTTAACCAATTGAATTGAGTTAATATATTCGATATCCAGTTCCCTAAAAGATCTATCAAAATATTATCCTCCAACTTATGCAAAGGTCTTTTGTCAAGGGTTTCTCACTAAAAAAAATTCAAAGTATTTCAGCTATCCTACTTCCAGCTACATAACATATACATCTCATTCTCCTATATTTAAGAACCCTGATAATATTTGTACATTGATATAAATTATCTTATTCCTCAATCGTATATTTGTGACCCAAAATCTGTAAGATATTTTGATTATATATATATATATATATATATATATATATATATATCCAAGTAAATCGTCCCGCGTCATAGCCGAGTGATTAAGGCAAGATGCCTTGGCACAGAGCTACGAGACTTACGCAATTTCAAGTCTCAATGGGGGAAGAAATTTTCTCATGGAATGTTGGCCAGTTTGGGACCGTGCCCACTCAGCATCGGAAGGAATTTGGGTAGCTACAATAAGTAAGACTCCATGTTGAGAAAACCAGCTATAACGGCTGGGGACTCGGCATGCTGACCACATGCCACCCCTACACTGGCTGTATTATCATCTACCTCTGTGATTAACAAATATGGATGTGAGAGAAACAGCCGGGTGGTAGGCTAAGGGTCTTCTAGGCCAGTCAATATCATGTAGGAGATATACAATGAAATGTTATTAAAAGTCACAGCATGTGCATTCTTACATTTTGTACTCCTACATTCTACATATTGATCTAATAAAATAATAATAGAATATAATCCTGTGGAATAAATATCTTCAACTCGGCGACCAATTCATATTTAATATGTTAATATATTAATATTTTCTGAACACAGGTATTATCATAAGTAATGCCACGAGTGATTTCCAAATTATCGATAAATTCACGACTCACGAAGTGAGGAGTGAATTTATCTAGAGAATTTGGGAAATCAAGAGTGGCATTTGTTAGGACTATTTAACGAATAAAATTAAGCTGTTTACTCACAAATCATTATTTAACTATAGTTATTTTAAAATATTTATAGCCTATATTTAATGTAAACGGCGATGTTTGAAAACAAATGAGAAACGATAGGTACGCTTCTACTGCTTCTTTTGTTTATCACTGCAACCAGATCATACTATTTATTGCCAAAGGAACGCAATATTGTAAGGAGGAGCTTTCTTTAATATGGTAATTATAACACTGATAAATATTTGGTGAAACACGACTCTGATTGGTTGTAAAACAGAAATCATTGAAACGTGATTGGTCATTGACTCCCATTTGGGGCATGAGTTAAATAGTCAACGTTATTAAATATAACTATAACGTTTGATGCAACAGGTTGATCATGTTATTAAAATATCAAAATCTAACCAAATGTTAAACTAATTTAAAATACTATACTTTTTATAAATTAAATATAAGATACCTTTTTACAATTTTAAAATATTCCTTGATTTTTTTATAATATGACCTGTAATTATTATAATATTGTAATTCTATTTAAAACCCTAACAAGCCAACGATATAAGTAACAAAAGATCAGTTTTGAGTCAAATGATATTCAAAGTTCTAATACTCCATATGTGGTTATAATAGCAGTTTTCTTTTCAGCCACTAGATTTCAGCACCCGAGAGATTTTTACTCAGATTAGTATCTGCTTTAACCACTAAACTCTACACTTAACTCCAAAATTAGCTATTTGTCATTTGTACCCCTTGGCTTCTAAGGTACTCAATTATATTTGTATATGGTGATCTTGAAGAAGTTTTTCGGGCTGTAGGCCGTGGTCGTGAGGCTTGTAGTTCCCCAACGTTTCGCCAGAGACTGCGTCTGGCATCCTCAAAGGTTGAGAAGACAACCCTTGAGGATGCCAGACGCAGTCTCTGGCGAAACGTCGGGGAACTACAAGCCTCACGATCACGGCCTATAGCCCGAAAATCTTCTTCAAGATCATTATAGCAACTCCGGCCGTGAAACTCTACGTCAATACATATATTTGTATAATTTTGATTTCAACTTAATTGATTCTGAGGTTCTGTTTTTGGCCTGTTCAATTACGTTGCCCATGTTGTTTGAATTAGGAAAAATTAATGCAGTAATTATATTGATTATATGGGAGTTAAATTATAAATGTAGACTTGAATGTGTTTGTCATAGAAAAGCTGTTTTCATAACATAGGTTACAACAGATTGCATTTATGTAATTATTGAACTTAGATTTATTGTGTGCAATCGACAGTGCGCGCGCAACTTTATTCTTGTACAAATTAAACATGAAGTGTTACAACTAATGTTTTGAGTTCTCTTAAGAATTTTGTGTGATTATCTTTTTATACTATCTTGAAAATATAAGAGTGAAGAAGAATTTTGTGCCACTAATGTATTAAAAATATTTGCCATTTGAACAATGTGTTTGGAATAAAATGTACTTTGCATTTTTTTTCTCCTTCTTCAAGGCTCTAGTCGGGCCTTGGTCTCCTGTAATAAGCCCCTCCAAATCTGCGTATCCAGTCCCATCCTCTTCCAATTCCTCACTTCCAAAATCTACTTTGCATCCTCGTCCACAGCATCAATCCATATGTTCTTCGGTCTTCCCACTCTTCTCTTCCTAGCTATATGTGTATAGAGAATCTTCTTTGGGATACAGACGTATTCTCCAGGCAATGAATATGTCCTGCCTGTTCAAGTCTTTGAGTTTGACCATCATGGAAAAACATGGTTCCTACATATAGTTCACTATTATATCTACTTCTCCATAAGTCACCCACCCTCTTTAATCATTCATAAACCAGTCTCATTTTTTTCTTTCGAATGTGTTTATTACATTTTCTTGTGATGTATTAAGAGTCCAGCTCTCACAACCATAATACAATACTGGTCTAAAATAGTTTTATATAGCTTCAGTATGGTTATTCGATGTATATCTTTTGATTTAAAAGCTGGTAGCAGAGATAAATATAATTTGTTTGCTGTATTTATACTCCTCTTAATTTCGTGGCATTAATATCTATCTCTGTTAATCACGGATCACAGGTAGACAAATTCTTGAACTAATTCTATATTATCTTCATCTATTTTTATATCTGTAGGATTTGTTTGATGATTCCGAGGTACTGTTTTATGTGTATTTACTTACAAGCCAATTGTTTCTGCTGCAGATTTAATTTATTTATAGACTTCCTTCTTATTTTCAGTAATTTATCAAAAAACGGCCAGACCTGTTATAAGCATTGCAAATTGTGATGATCTTGATGAAGGTTTTCGGGCTGTAGACCGTGGTCGTGAGGCTTGTAGTTCCCCGACGTTTCGCCAAAGACTGCGTCTGACATCCTCAAGGGTTGTCTTGAGGATGCCAGACGCAGTCTCTGGCGAAACGTCGGGGAACTACAAGCCTCACGACCACGGTCTACAGCCCGAAAACCTTCATCAAGATCATCATAGCAACTCCGGCCGTGAAAGTCTACGTGAATACATTGCAAATTGTATTTCTTAAGAGGAAGCCATTGACAAATGTTTGGAATCCTTCGTGTTTTCTACGTTTAACAACCATGTGATAAATAGGGCTCGGAACTTGAGGACCTATAAAATGCCTAATAAAAACATTTAAAAAGACCTAAAGATAACCTATAAAAGACCTGGACAAAGGACAAAAAAGTGTTGCAGTTAACGAGTGGATAAAGACAACCTCATTGCCTTCATCCTCTGCTCCAGTTAATTTTCACAAAGTGGCAATTCTTACAACATTTGAAGGAAATGCAATAGTTCAGGAGGTCAGTAGGCTGGTTAAAAATAACGTGATATTTTGTGAAGGTTCAATAGTTTCTCGTGGAACAAAAGTGTTTGTAATGTGAAAAGTCCTTAGAAAGTAAAACTAGATAGTGTTTTTAAAAGAAGTAGACTCTGCGGATTCTTGAATTATATAAATGGTATAAATGTAGTCAAAAGAAGGCAAAGTTGCAAAAAAAAGCTATTAAGTCTTAAAAAACGGCTAAAAAAAGGACCAAAAAGCCAACAAAAAAGTGGGAAAAGGTAAAATAAAACTCAGCATTTTCGGTCTACAATGACCCAAAATGTATATATTTTATGTTGGGCCTCGTATTCTTATATAAAATTTAAAAAAAATTATTTTCTCTCAACTTCCGAACCCTAGTGATAAAACTATGTTCACATTACCACTGAACATTTTAATTTTAGTACGCCTTGATGTGATTTCCAGATTGCATATAATAGGATAAAGCACAATTTGTATTCTTTACTCTGTTCTTAACACCTTCAAGGGCTCCACAGTCCTTATTAATCACGCTACCTAAGGATTCAAAACTGAATCCTGCCGATGATGGGACAAGTCCCGAAAGCGCTACAGTTAAATGATTAATTAAGTTGAGGAGACGGACCTTTCAGGTGAATATTCCATAATTTTATATTAATTTTGAATAATACCTCAACGGAACACATCATGAATCTTATGAAAGTTGACTTTTCTATTTTGTCTCAATTCTTTAGTTTTCTTTACATTATTTTTTTCGCAGATGACATTTGCTGCTTCTTCCATAATTTTGATAACCAACTCACTGGCACTATCGAACCCGTAGGTTCATGGCCGCGCGGACATAAGCTATCCATACATCCCTGTCCTGAGCTAATGTTTTCCAATCATTTCCTGTATAATCTACTTCCCTCAAATCATAGTTAATGTTATTCTCCCACCTCATTCTTGATCTACCAACTGGGCGTTGTCCCCTGGTTTCCCTACAACAAGCTTCTTTGCCCGTCTTTCATTCCCATTCGTGCCACATGTCCTGCCCATCGCAGTCTACGAGACTTCATCATCATCATCATCATCATAGTACATTGACGAATTTAGGCCATTTGTTGACCTGTTTCGGCCTCAAGAGAAACACCATCCAAAAGTCTTTTGAGTGGACGTCCTGGGTCTACGAGATTTAATAGTTCTTATTATATCTGACATCCTATAAAGACCATGTAGTTCACTGTTATGTAGTTTTCTCCATTCACCTGTCCATATCGTTGGTCCAAAAATTTTCCTAAGAGCTTTATTTTCAAATACTCGTAATGTTCTTTCCTCCCTTAAAGTGAGAGTCCATGTATCTCATCTATATAATATAACTGGTAGAATAATAGTTTTTATATATTATCAGTTTAACCTTTTTTGAAAGGAATTGGTACGTCAAGAGTCTCTGTAATGCACAATAGCACGCATTTCCAGAATTGAGCCTATGTTCAATTATAGAGTCCTAACATTCCAACTTAAGAAGACTCATGTAAATTAATCAAAAATAAACTAATGTAAATAAAATTATATACGTTGCAAGGACTTTTCGAAATTCCAAACATCTCAAATCATCTTCACTTTTATTCCTTGTAACTTAAATAACTATTTCCAACTATAAGAATGTTTATGATTCTAAGATTCTGGTGGAATTACCATATGAAAGAGCTGCAACATTGATTCTGTACGATACAGGTAATTGTTATAATTTCCGTTTACATCGACTGAAAACTCTAATTTTACACGAAAGAAAAGTTACCTAATACTTATATAAATCAGATAATGCATGCAGTACTTAACCTAACATTAGTACTGCCAATCAAACATTAACATCTCATTCCTATAATTGTAGCAAGTATTGTTCGTACTGTCAATTATAAGTTAGTAGCATCAGATACAAAGCTTCCCTTGCTGGTGCTGTACCAGATCTCAAGTGAGGAAAGATGTTTTCCTACCTGCTTATTAATCTGCCTCAATCTTGACACTAATGGTGACGTCATACCAGCATCTTGACACGTGTGGGTGGAATAACTTAGCTTTGATGTTTGCCGCTTCATCTTCTGAAAAAACCTGTGAGAAAAAATCCAAGTGTTCATGTCGATCATCATAAGAAACTCATCAAGCTATATATATATATATATATATATATATATATATATATATATATATATATGTTACAATTAAATGTTTAACATTGAGCAATGCAAGCTTAATATGGTATGATAAGAAAAATAAATGCCTGGACGGGATTCGAACCCGGATCTCTGAGTCTGTACCTCAGCGTGATATCCATTACACTACCAGGTGAATCCAATTCAAACACTTATTTTTCTTATATATGTATTATATTCTCCATTATTACTAGATGTCGCGAGAACTCGGGTCTTCACTGCTATCTAGTAGCTGACTATAACAAGTAAGCAAATTAAAGAGACTATTTAACTCATGCCCCAAATGGGAGTCAATGACCAATCACGTTTCAATGATTTCTGTTTTACAACCAATCAGAGTCGTATTTCACCAAATATTTATCAGTGTTATAATTACCATATTAAAGAAAGCTCCTCCTTACAATACTGCGCTCCTTTGGCAATAAATAGTATGATCTGGTTGCAGTGATAAACAAAAGAAGCAGTAGAAGCGTACCTATCGTTTCTCATTTGTTTTCAAACATCGCCGTTTACATTAAATATATAAACATTTTAAATTAACTATAGTTAAATAATGATTTGTGAGTAAACAGCTTAATTTTATTCGTTAAATAGTCCTAACAAATGCCACTCTTGATTTCCAAATTCTCTAGATAAATTCACTCCTCACTTCGTGAGTCGTGAATTTATCGATAATTTGGAAATCACTCGTGGCATTACTTATGAATATTTTTGGAGAATATAATACATATATAAGAAAAATAAGTGTTGAATTGGATTCGCCTGGTAGTGTTAATGGATATCACGCTGAGGTACAGACTCAGAGATCCGGATTCGAATCCCGTCCAGGCATTTATATTTCTTATCATACCATATATATACACTTCATTGCATAACGAAGTTGGTTATGTGGAATTATAAAAAACACGTAGACAAATATAGATGTAGGAAGTACAGTAAAACTTGTTTAATCCGGAACGTGGATAATGCGGAAATCTGTACAATGCGAACAATTGTATTAGTCCCTGCGAAATAATAGTAATTTTACGTGTATGTATTTTGTATAAAACGGAATCTGTTCAATGCGAAAACGGAATGATATTTCTACACAATTCATGAAAAAATTATAAAGCGGAAAGACAGAGATAAATAAATTAGTTTCCACTTCATTGAATTAACTTTTGGCTAAATAACAATAAGCGATGATTCCTGCCGCTGGGTGAAGTAGATATTCTACCTGTATCTGAAATTTTCTTTCGGCCTCACTACACACCCGTTAAGCGAAATGCAGGTTCGATTAACTATTTGGCGTGTGACATCTGTCTTACAAATAACCAGTGCACTGCAAAATCTTAAAATTAGTTTAAGATCTGAGACCGATTGTGTACGTATCTTTCACAGGTAGCGTTCTGAATTTCCGGAATAAAGATGGCTAAATCGTATGCATCATTGTCATTAAGCGAAAAAGTGAAAGTGATTGAAGATAAAGGAAAATAAACTCTCAGTACGCGAAATAATAACTAAATTTAAATGTGGAAAAACTCAAGTTTATGAGATTTTAAAACACAACAAAAAATAATTAATGAATGATCAAATGAAGAGGAAAGCAAAAATAAATAAGCAAATAAATAAAATAAATGAAGAAATCAACGAAGTAGTGTGGGAGTGTTTCACAAGTGCACGATCAAAAAATCTCCAAATTTCCGGACCGATGCTCCAAAGTCAAGATCTGGCTGTCGCAAATTCCCTAAGGCATCTTCAGGTTGGCTGTACAGTTGTAAAAGACGGCACAATGTAGTGTGGGATGAAATATGCGGGGAATCAAAGGATGTGGGCGAAAGTATAGTTAGTTAGTGGAAACACCGAAATTGCATACTTTAATTTCAGGATACGCGCCTAAGAGACATTTTTAACGCCGACGAAACGGACTGTTCTTTCTTTCTTTCTTTCTTTTTTTTTTTTTTTTTTTTTTTTTGTTTTTTTTTTTTTTTTTTGTTTCGCGTTACCGTCGAAATCGTTCGTACTTACTATACTTCACTTTTCAATGGCAGCGGGACTACAATTAATCCAAGGTACGTAAAAAGACATATACAGCACTCTATAATCTAAAATTTGTTAACATTTTTTTGTTTTTTTTATATTGCGGAATTTTGTCTAATGTGGAAAAAGAAATTGGACCCATGCGATTCCGCTTTGAACAAGTTTTACTGTAATTTGTGTAACGACGCGATACCTCGTATGGTAGCATGTCTGCTTCCTGGCTAAGGGCTGGTTTCACCAACAGAGGTAACTATATTACGCCAGTTTCCCCGTGTATAATGCATAGCATAAACTGGCGTAATACAGTTACCTCTGTTGATGAAAGCGACCATAAGAGCTCAGATTCAACTTGGAAATTTTAATTATACGATTTTTTATTTTTTATCTGGGAGGTATGGTGCTGTACAATTTTTGATAATTCTTTGCCATCATGCTACATAAATTCAAAGAAAAAAGCAGAAAAATACACAATATATTGTTGCGGTATGTGAATTCGGTAATTACCTGATATATAAATTAGTGGCACTACCGAACCCATAGATTCATGCGGACATATGCTCTCCGTACATCGCTATCCTGAGTTAATGTTTGGAATAATACTCTGTATAATCTACTCGTACTTCCCTCAAATCATGGTTAATAATAATAATAATAATATTATTATTATTATTATTAGAAGAAGAAGAAGAAGAAGAAGAAGAATGGAAGAAGGAAGGCTACCTAAGATAATCATGGATTGGGAACCACAGGGAAGGAAAAAGAAGGGTAGACCAACTATTACGTGGATTCAGGGAATCAATGAAGCTAAGAGGGAATGGGAAATAGTAGAAGATATATGAATGAATAGACAGGAATGGAAAAATGGCTGAAACAAATGTGTAGTTAACTGTGAACATGGGCACCGGAAAAATGTATATTCATTGTAAAAGCCGGAATAATAAAACATTATTATTATTATTATTATTATTATTATTATTATTATTATTATTATTATTATTAGACCAGATAATAATAGCGTAAGAATATGAAAACATTGAGTTCATGATCAGAAAATTATTGGACGAATACGATAATTGGGAATTGAGAATAAATTTAGAAAAAAAAAATATGGGATGCGGAGCGGATACGGAGGATTTAATATTAGAAAATCAGAGGGGGAATATTAGAGGGTGTAAAGAATTTGAGTAGGCCTATTTGTGGGTAAAAGTACATAAAGAGGATAGGCAAGAAAATGACATTAAGAACGTAATAAAAAAAGGTAGAGCATTAAAAACCATGTTAAATGGTGTCCAATGGAACAGACATATAACTAAAAATAATAACTTACGAATAGGAATTCAATAGTGCGAAATACTGTCACATATGGAGTTGAAGCGTAGAAATTCAACAAAAAAGCTTAGAACGTCGATGGAAATGGATTTATTGAGAAGAGCAGCAATATGTTCAATATTGAAGATATATATATATAGGTCCACCGCTATGGTCTCGAGGTAGCGTGTTGCCTTGTCACGCAGCGGGCCCGGGTTCGAATCCCGGTCGGGGCAGTTTTTCTGGGTGAGGTTTTTATCGGGTTTTTTTCTCACCTGTAAGACAAATGTCAGGAAAACTTTAAGGCCGAAACGGTCCCCGAAATCATATGGCCTTATCATTATCATCCTTACCATTATCATCATCATCCTTCACCAGTGTGGAAAGCAACGGGAAGCTACCACACCTACACAATTCCCTAGTAAAGCTGCAATCATAGCATGAAAATGCTATGATTGCAGTGAAAGACCTGCCTTCGGCAGAATTACTATGGATGGATATATATATATATATATATATATATATATCATCAGTAGCAGCATGAAGGATTAGACCTGCTGGTCCGTTCTGATCTCATGTTAGAATTGGTCTATCCACCTTTTACTGGGTCTTTCAACAATTCTTTGTCCTAGTGGCCATTAACAACAAAAACAAATAAGTACCTTTTGGCAACGGAATTTGATTTTATACGAAGGGCCGCAAGAATTTCAAGAAGAGAACATTTAGGAACTCAGTTATAAGGGAGAAAATGAAGATTGAAGACAATATTTTAGATTAGGCCTATATTAAAACTCAGCAATTAATATGGTACGGACATATCCAGCGAATGGAAGAGGTTCGACTAGCAAAATCTGTTTTGGAATGAAAACCTGGGGAAGACGAAGCTGAGGAAGACCTAAAACCGCCTGGAGTCAGGGAATATATTTATATATGAAGGAAAAACATCTACAAC
Organism: Diploptera punctata; assembly: GCA_030220185.1. Lineage (NCBI taxonomy): Eukaryota > Metazoa > Arthropoda > Insecta > Blattodea > Blaberidae > Diploptera > Diploptera punctata. Next base: position 277,760 of record JASPKZ010009388.1, read on the forward strand.
CAGGAGATTGGATGGACCGACAAAACTGGCTATTAGGAATCGGACGATGTCAAAGACATTAATCAACCTATGATATATATATATATATATATATATATTTTTCTTCAAAGTCATACGAGAAAAAATATGAATAATAAATATTCAGTAGCATATTGTATAAGATACAAGCAATTAAATTGGTATGGGCACATACGACGAATGTAAGAAGAAAGATTACCCAGAAAAACTTTGGATTGATAAACATCTGGAAGAAGAAACAAAGGAGGACCTTGAAACTCATGGATGCAATAAATAAGAACCAAAATGATAACATGAAGATGGGAGGACGAAGAGTTCATGGATAAGGATGAGTAGAGATGGAAAATAAAACTTTAGGAACAGAAAGATATGAAAACATTGAAAATCTGTTTATTATAAAATATAAATTATTATTTATAAAAATATTATAAAAATAGAAAATTGTAAATATATCAAACCATATGGAGCTGAAATCAGGCAAATTGCTACCACGGAAATGAAAATAATTTTAAGTACAGAAATGGATGTTTTAAGGAGATCAGCTGGAAAATCTAGAATAGATAGAATACGAAATAAAGAAATAATGGAAATTATGGGCGTACAAGAGGAGCCGGACGTCATAGACATTATCGAAAAGAAAAGATTTCAGAGGTATGGCCATGTCAAAAGAATGCCAGAGCAAAAATAGGCTAAAATTGTTATGGAATGGATCCCAGTGGAAAGGAGGAAGAGAGGAAGACCGAAGAAAACTTGGATAGAAGGGATACAAGCAGCTATGAATATCAGAGGAATGGAGGAAGATCAATGGATGGACAGAGAGGAATAGCGTTTGGTTTCCGGAAGACAATGACAGCTGCCATGATACCGAATGACGATGATGATCTATTATTATTATCATTATTATTTATGTTATTATTATTTTTTATTAGATTATATACCGTACGGTATAAGCAATTAAATTGGTATAGGCACGTACGACGAATGCAAGAAGAAAGATTACCACGGAAAACATTGGAATGGTGTCCACCTGGAAGGAGGAGAGGAAGACCTCGAAACTCGTGGATGCAGGAAATAAGAACTGGAATGAGAGCAAGAGGACTGGAGGACATGGATTGGATGGAGAGAGACGAGTGGAGAAGAAAAATAAAACTTTAGGCACAGAAAGATGTGTAAACATTAAAATTCTGTAGCCTATATAAATAAAAATTATTATTATATTATTATTATTATTATTATTATTATTATTATTATTATTATTATTATTATTATTATTATTATTATTATTATTAGTCTCTATTTAAAATGTATCTCGAAATGTAAAATGTAAATGTCAAAAAATGGGCATACCTATCCAAAATACACATGTATATTCATTAAATTTTGCAGATGACCAGGTATTAATAGCACAGGACCACGATGACATAGAATATATGGCTAAAAAACTAAAAGAAGAATATGAAAAATGGGGACTTTATATAAACATTGAGAAAACTAAATATCTGTGTATAGGAGAAGAAATGGAAAATATAAATTTCAACAATGGAGAAGAACTAAAACCTAGTATTGAATGCACTTATTTAGGAAAAAAATTAGACCATTCAGGCGATAACACAGTGGAAATTAAAAATAGAATCGCACAAACAAAACAAGCAATAAATGCTTTAAACTCTGTCTGGTGGAGCAAAAAATATTACAAAAAATAGAAAATTACAAATATATCAAACCATAATTCAGAGCATTTTAACATATGGTGCTGAAGTCTGGCAAATTCCTACCAGGGAAATGAAAAGAATTTTAAGTACAGAAAGGGATGTTTTAAGAAGATCAGCTGGAAAATCTAGAATGGATAGAATACGAAATAAAGAAATAAGGGAAATTATGGGTGTACAAGAGGAGCCGGACATCATAGACATCATAGAAAAGAAAAGATTGCAGAGGTATGGTAATGTCAAACGAATGCCAGAGCAAAGATTGCCAAAAATTGTTTTGGAATGGATCCCAATGGAAAGGAGGAAGAGAGGAAGGCCGAAGAAAACTTGGATAGAAGGGGTACAAGCAGCTATGAATATCAGAGGAATGGAGGAAGATCAATGGATGGATAGAGAGGAATGGCGTTTGGTTTCCGGAAGACGGCGGCAGCTGCCATGATACCGGATAATGATGATGATGATGATTATTATTATTATTATTATTATTATTATTATTATTATTATTGGTTAGAAATAATTTATTTTGGAATTCAGCCAAAGTTGGCAATCCAGTCCACGTAATGATTAGTATACAGTTAAGGACACAATTTTTATTAAAGTGATAAACAACAGAATGTCCGTAATTAAGTCATGTTTGAAATAAATCTATATGCCGGAACACACAAATGATTTTTCTTAGTCACTAAATAATACATATGTTACTATTGATCCTTTCAATGCCCAGCCCTTTGAGCGCCTATGGTATCCGATGTCTGCAACTCACGTGACCTAAAGATGACACTTGGCATGGATGATAAATACTTTATTTATGGATAGAACTGGAAACCTTTGGCGACTGTGCACAACGATACATCCTCCCTCAGACGGCAAAACATTGAACTTTTAATACAAAGTTCTTGGCTACTGCACTAGATGGCAGAAATAACAATATAACTCCACAAAGCAATATTCTAGAGTCGTTCTCAATACACTATCACCGTAAATTTACGACCAGACGAGGTGGCCGAGTGGTTAAGGCGTTGGACTGCTAATCCAATGTGCTCTGCACGCGTGGGTTCGAATCCCATCCTCGTCGTATTTTTTAGAAAACCAAAATGAAGACGTCCAGTTGGTAGGCCAAGAATGAGGTGGGAGAAAAACATGAACTATGATTTCAGAAAAGTAGATTATACAGGAGATGATTGGAAAGCGTTAGCTCAGGATATGGATGTATGGAGAGCGTATATCCGTGCGGTCATCACACACAGGTTCGATAGTGTCAGTTAGTTATTCGGAATTCACGACTTCAAATTTCGATGCCGACAAACCAGAGTGGAAATTTTAAAACCTAGATCCATTTCATTATATTCGTAATTTCATAGAACCTTTTATTCCGTCTTTCAGATTTTTTAACATAATTATGCTATTAATGTAGGATTTAAATAAAAATAACAATTAATTAAAAGAAACATAATTGGAGATAATCTTTATATATCAAATTGACTGTAAGTCTGTCTGTCATTTATGGACACAAAAACTACTTGACTGATTTCAATGGGGTTTTTACCATCATTCAGACAATTTTTCTGGGGCAATTAAAGAATATAACATATTACCGGCCTACTATAGTGCCGGAGGTAAAAATAAAAAAAAAATAAAAAAGTGCTACTAAAAAAAAGTAGTACTTTGGACGCTTAAATGCCTTTACGCTGCCTAAATCATAACAAATACGCCAAATTAATGCACACAGAATTGAATTAAAAAAATTCTGCAAAAAAGTCCGCACCAGCATATGCCTGTCTTTTAAGGAAAACTCACAATAACCATTTTTATCTTCCAGCTCATTGATATCAAGAAGACAGAGCTAAGTAGATTCCCAGCAACGCTGGGTAATGAGCACGGGGTATCTAAAAATAATTATGGTATCAATGTATAATTGTTTTTACTTATTCAACTAAACAGAAAGACACATTTAATTTATTTAGATGCAGTAGCACGCGCCGGGTATTAGCAAGTTTACAATAAAATTAAAGTGTTCCTCCATGTTGCATAAATAAAAATAATAAAATAAGAACCGTTATCCATCCTGTTAATGGTACTGTAGATCAACTATATGTAGACTTAAAAAAATAATATGATTCAATTAAGAGGGAGAAGTTATATAGTATCCTGCTGGAGTTCGGAATTCCTAAAAACTTAGACTTATACGAATCTGTCTAAATGACACAAAGAGTAGGGTGCGTGTGGGCAAACCGTTTTCGGACACCTTTGAAATCCAGAATGGGTTGAAGCAAGGAGATGCACTATCTCCTCTACTATTTAATTTTTTACTAGAGCATGTCATAAAATCTTTAAAGGATGAGGAAGGCCTACAACTCAATGATATTAATAAGCTGTTAGTTTATGCTGATGATGTAGTACAATTGGCCGATAGCGAGGAGATACTAAGGACAACACGCACACACTATTGAGTAACACTAAGAAATTAGGACTGGAAGTAAATATCAATAAAACGAAATATATGATCACACGTAGAAATGCATTATATAATGGAAATGGACAGCTAATGACAAATGAGGGAAATTTTGAGGAAGTGGCTGAATTCAAATACCTAGGAACAATAACACAAATAGGAATGAGATGCGCAAAGAAATTAAACATACTGGAAATGCGTGCTATTATGCATTGCAGAGACTTTTGATGTCCCAACTCCTTTCAAAAAAACATTAAACTGAAAATTATTATTCTACCTGTTATATTATATGGGTGCGAAACATGGAGTCTTACTTTAAGGGAGGAAAGGAGATTACGACTATTTGATAATAAAGTTCTTAGGAACATTTTTGGACCAAAGATAGATGAACAGACAGGTGAATGGAGAAGACTCCATAACAGTGAACTACATGGTCTTTATAAGAACAGTTTAGTCTCGTAGACTGCGATGGACAGGACATGTTGCGCGTATGTGGAATGAAAGACGTGCATGGAAGCTTCTTGTAGGAAAGCCTGAGGGAAAACGCCCAGTTGGTAGACCAAGAATGAGGTGGGAGAATAATATTAACTATGATTTGAGGGAAGTAGATTACACAGGGAATGATTGGAAAGCATTAGCTCAGGATAGGGATGTATGGAGAGCTTATGTCCACGGGTTCGATAGTGCCAGTGAGTAAGTAAGGAAGTATCCATCGTGTCCCATATTAATCATGTAACTAGATACGATGATTTTTCGCAAATCCGATATAGTATTAAATGTTTGTAAAGGTTTGTTTTTTTATTTTTCACGACCTGTAAATCGCTTTTTAATGTAGTTTTTAAACATGCAAAATGCTAAATTGACTCAAAATGTGAAAATTTTACCAAAAATAGATAAAAATGTTAAATCTAGACTTTTGAATATAATTTTCCTTTATTTCTTCTGAAAAAAATGAAGGTTCGCCTTATATGGTTGGGTATTGAACTCAATTACCCAAGTGTTTGCCTAGGCAAATGTATTTAGGGACCTACCAACAGCGTAACTGCTGAAATATATTTCAGAATAAGCACAATTTATTTTTTTTTCTAAAGCTACCAGGTTGTCTTTTATGACATTTCTGGTTTTCCCCCTGGCATTGACTCAATTGTAATTCATTTCTTAGGTTGGGGCACCTGGAAGGCGGAGTTACCTCGATGATATGATAGGTGATAAATGATAATGAAGCGCCAGGACTGTTCTTAACCCAAACTTAACTTAAATTCCAGACCATGGGCAACCACAGGAATAATTCCCTTTAAGAAAAAAATCCTATTTCTGACCAGGAATTGAACCCGTGACCTCATGAACAGTAGTCAATAACGCTAACCACTAGCCCATGAGGCTGGTCACAATTTTATTGTAACATGCAGTAAAATTAGGATGAGAGAATACAATACTGAGATAGCCTATATTCTATTATTTCTTTCAACAGTGCTATTGAACTATCATGACTTAAGCTAATTTTAGTGTATTTTCTTTGTATTATTCTGATTTTGGTTATTTTGCATATTTTCTGCATTATTCTGATTTTGCATCAATGCATATTTATCTATTTTTACACGCTTTATATTAGCTTGACCTGTATCTGTCTGTCTGTCTGTCTGTCTGTCTGTCTGTCTGTCTGTCTGTCTGTCTATCTATCTATCTATCTATCTATCTATCTATCTATCTATCTATCTATCTATCTATCAATCTATCTATCAATCTATCAATCTATCAATCTATCAATCTATCAATCTATCTATCTATCAGTCTCTCAGTCTATCTATCTATCTATCTATCTATCTATCTATCTATCTATCTATCTATCTATCTATCTATCTATCTATCAGTTCTATCTATCTATCTATCTATCTATCTATCTATCTATCTATCTATCTATCTATCTATCTATCTATCTATCTATCTATCTATCTATCTGTCTATCTGTCTGTCTGTCTGTCTGTCTGTCTGTCTGTCTGTCTGTCTGTCTGTCTGTCTATCTGTCTATCTGTCTATCTGTCTATCTGTCTATCTGTCTATCTGTCTATCTGTCTATCTGTCTATCTGTCTATCTGTCTATCTGTCTATCTGTCTATCTGTCTATCTGTCTATCTGTCTATCTGTCTATCTGTCTATCTGTCTATCTGTCTATCTGTCTATCTGTCTATCTGTCTATCTGTCTATCTGTCTATCTGTCTATCTGTCTATCTGTCTATCTGTCTATCTGTCTATCTGTCTATCTGTCTATCTGTCTATCTGTCTATCTGTCTATCTGTCTATCTGTCTATCTGTCTATCTGTCTATCTGTCTATCTGTCTATCTGTCTATCTGTCTATCTGTCTATCTGTCTATCTGCTTCTATCTGTCTATCTGTCTATCTGTCTATCTGTCTATCTGTCTATCTGTCTATCTGTCTATCTGTCTATCTGTCTATCTGTCTATCTGTCTATCTGTCTATCTGTCTATCTGTCTATCTGTCTATCTGTCTATCTGTCTATCTGTCTATCTGTCTATCTGTCTATCTGTCTATCTGTCTATCTGTCTATCTGTCTATCTGTCTATCTGTCTATCTGTCTATCTGTCTATCTGTCTATCTGTCTATCTGTCTATCTGTCTATCTGTCTATCTGTCTATCTGTCTATCTGTCTATCTGTCTATCTGTCTATCTGTCTATCTGTCTATCTGTCTATCTGTCTATCTGTCTATCTGTCTATCTGTCTATCTGTCTATCTGTCTATCTGTCTATCTGTCTATCTTGTCTATCTGTCTATCTGTCTATCTGTCTATCTGTCTATCTGTCTATCTGTCTATCTGTCTATCTGTCTATCTGTCTATCTGTCTATCTGTCTATCTGTCTATCTGTCTATCTGTCTATCTGTCTATCTGTCTATCTGTCTATCTGTCTATCTGTCTATCTGTCTATCTGTCTATCTGTCTATCTGTCTATCTGTCTATCCGTCTATCCGTCTATCCGTCTATCCGTCTATCCGTCTATCCGTCTATCCGTCTATCCGTCTATCCGTCTATCCGTCTATCCGTCTATCCGTCTATCCGTCTATCCGTCTATCCGTCTATCCGTCTATCCGTCTATCCGTCTATCCGTCTATCCGTCTATCCGTCTATCCGTCTATCCGCCTATCCGCCTATCCGCCTATCCGCCTATCCGCCTATCCGCCTATCCGCCTATCCGCCTATCCGCCTATCCGCCTATCCGCCTATCCGCCTATCCGTCTATCCGCCTATCCGCCTATCCGCCTATCCGCCTATCCGCCTATCCGCCTATCCGTCTATCTTTCTATCTTGTCTATCTGTCCTATCTTTCTATCTGTCCTATCTGTCTATCTGTCTATCTGTCTATCTGTCTATCTGGTCTATCTGTCTATCTGTCTATCGGTCCTATCTGTCTATCTGTCTATCTGTCTATCTGTCTATCTGTCTATCTGTCTTATCTGGCTATCTGTCTATCTGTCCTATCTGTCTATCTGTCTATCTGTCTATCTGTCTATCTGTCTATCTGTCTATCTGTCTATCTGTCTATCTGTCTATCTGTCCTATCTGTCTATCTTGTCTATCGTCCTATCTGCCTATCCGTCTATCTGTTGCTATCTGTCTATCTGTCTATCTGTCTATCCGTCTATCTTGTCTATCTTTCTATCTGTCTATCTGTCCCTATCTGTCTATCTGTCTATCTGTCTATCTGTCTATCTGTCTATCTTTCTATCTGTCTATCTGTCTATCTGTCTATCTGTCTATCTGTCTATCTGTCTATCTGTCTATCTGTCTATCTGTCTATCTGTCTATCTGTCTATCTGTCTATCTGTCTATCTGTCTATCTGTCTATCTGTCTATCTGTCTATCTGTCTATCTGTCTATCTGTCTATCTGTCTATCTGTCTATCTGTCTATCTGCCTATCTGTCTATCTGCCTATCTGCCTATCTGCCTATCTGCCTATCTGCCTATCTGCCTATCTGCCTATCTGCCTATCTGCCTATCTGCCTATCTGCCTATCTGCCTATCTGCCTATCTGCCTATCTGCCTATCTGCCTATCTGCCTATCTGCCTATCTGCCTATCTGCCTATCTGCCTATCTGCCTATCTGCCTATCTGCCTATCTGCCTATCTGCCTATCTGCCTATCTGCCTATCTGCCTATCTGCCTATCTGCCTATCTGCCTATCTGCCTATCTGCCTATCTGCCTATCTGCCTATCTGCCTATCTGCCTATCTGCCTATCTGCCTATCTGCCTATCTGCCTATCTGCCTACCTGCCTACCTGCCTACCTGCCTACCTGCCTACCTGCCTACCTGCCTACCTGCCTACCTGCCTACCTGCCTACCTGCCTACCTGCCTACCTGCCTACCTGCCTACCTGCCTACCTGCCTACCTGCCTACCTGCCTACCTGCCTACCTGCCTACCTGCCTACCTGCCTACCTGCCTACCTGCCTACCTGCCTACCCTGCCTACCTGCCTACCTGCCTACCTGCCTACCTGCCTACCTGCCTACCTGCCTACCTGCCTACCTGCCTACCTGCCTACCTGCCTACCTGCCTACCTGCCTACCTGCCTACCTGCCTACCTGCCTACCTGCCTACCTGCCTACCTGCCTACCTGCCTACCTGCCTACCTGCCTACCTGCCTACCTGCCTACCTGCCTACCTGCCTACCTGCCTACCTGCCTACCTGCCTACCTGCCTACCTGCCTACCTGCCTACCTGCCTACCTGCCTACCTGCCTACCTGCCTACCTGCCTACCTGCCTACCTGCCTACCTGCCTACCTGCCTACCTGCCTACCTGCCTACCTGCCTACCTGCCTACCTGCCTACCTGCCTACCTGCCTACCTGCCTACCTGCCTATCCGCCTACCTGCCTACCTGCCTACCTGCCTACCTGCCTACCTGCCTACCTGCCTACCTGCCTATCCTGCCTACCTGCCTACCTGCCTACCTGCCTACCTGCCTACCTGCCTACCTGCCTACCTGCCTACCTGTCTACCTGTCTACCTGTCTACCTGTCTACCTGTCTACCTGTCTACCTGTCTACCTGTCTACCTGTCTACCTGTCTACCTGTCTACCTGTCTACCTGTCTGTCTGTCTGCCTGTCTGTCTGTCCCTGTCTGCCTGTCTGCCTGTCTGTCTGTCTGTCTGTCTGTCTGTCTGTCTGTCTGTCTGTCTGTCTGTCTGTCTGTCTGTCTGTCTGTCTGTCTGTCTGTCTGTCTGTCTGTCTGTCTGTCTGTCTGTCTGTCTGTCTGTCTGTCTGTCTGTCTGTCTATCTGTCTATCTGTCTATCTATCTATCTATCTATCTATCTATCTATCTATCTATCTATCTATCTATCTATCTATCTATCTATCTATCTATCTATCTATCTATCTATCTATCTATCTATCTATCTATCTATCTATCTATCTATCTATCTATCTATCTATCTATCTATCTATCTATCTATCTATCTATCTATCTATCTATCTATCTATCTATCTATCTATCTATCTATCTATGTAACTGAATCTTTCAACGCGATTTTCACCCACTTAAAGTAATTGGATCAGCTTGAAATTTTGTATACTTGTAAAGGACCCGTGACAATACAATAATTTCATATTTATTTCCTAAATTCCTGGCCAGAATCATTAGAAAATCAAAAAAAGTGTCTTTGTATTTATGTAACGGAATCTTTGAACACGATTCTCACCCACTTAGGAACATTGGATCGACATGAAACTTTGTATACTTGTAAAGGACCCGTGACACTACAATAATTTCATATTTTGTTTCTAAAATCCTGGCCAGAATTATCAGAAAATCAAAAAAATTAAAACTGGTATAATAGGTTGCGGACTTGTCGACATTTTAGTCAATCGCTGTAAGAGCTCAGTTGATAGAGCGTTGAGCTACTGGAATATGATTTCAGTAATCCATAGGTCGCTGGTTCAAGTCCGGCTGGGGAGATTTTTATTTTAGAAGATTATGAATTTTACTACAATAGTATCGAATTTAAAGATATTTACATTTTTATCTTATTCTATAAAATATTAAAACTAAAAAATAATAAATAAATAATAGTTTTAAAAAACTAGAACAACACGCTTTATAAAAAACCGAACTCAAAAATGAAAAATAATTTTAATTTCCAACACGCTTGGGATAAATTTAAAGTGGTCAACAAAAAAATCATCTCCAACACATATTGAAAAAAAACTAGAGTTATCAACAAAAAGAAAATAATTTTACCATCAAAAGCGTGGGGTGCTTTTTATGATTTTTCCATTTTCTTCTTAGAGAGTTTACTTTTACTAATATCCGTTTATTATCAAATATATTAATTGATATAAAGCACCCCACGCTTTTGATGGTAAAATTATTTTCTTTTTGTTGATAACTCTAGTTTTTTTCTATAGCCTATGTGTTGGAGATGATTTTTTTTGTTGACCACTTTAAATTTATCCCAAGCGTGTTGGAAATTAAAATTATTTTTCATTTTTGAGTTCGGTTTTCTAATAAAGCGTGTTGTTTTAGTTTTTTAAAACTATTATTTATTCTGTGATAGGCCTATGTTTTAGACTGCATCAATTTATGATTATCTTTCTGTGCTTTAGAGTCTAGGCTTATATTAATTTAAAACACATGCATAATTTAATTTAAGCATTTTATCTTACTATCAACCGTTTACTAATATTATTTTAAGTTTACGTTAAAATAATTTTAAAAGTCAATAACTATTTAACTCGTGCCCCAAATTGTAGTCAATGAACAATCACGTTTCAATGAATTTTGTTTTTACATCCAATGACAGTCGTGTTTCACCTCGCTCTTCATCGATTTCTCTTTATCAGCTCCCGCTTTTGTGATAAAGAAAGCTCCTCCTTTTAATATCCTGAACAGGTCAGAGCATTATTTTTCTCCAACAAATACATTGAATATAGAAAATAATGAACAGATTCCTTGATTTTACTGAGTTGTTTACTAAAAAAAATAAATTAATATCCTATAATGTTGATTATAATATACAGTTTGATGCGTTTCATTATTTCTCCACTACAGTGCATTCTTACAATATTGCGATCTTAACTAATTCAAAACTCACTGGCACTATCGAACCCGTAGGTTCATGCCAGCGCGGACATAAGCTCTCCATACATCCGAATCCTGAGCTGATGTTTTTCAATCATTCCCTGTATAATCTACTTCCCTCAAATAATAGTTAATGTTATTCTCCGACCTCATTCCTGGTCTACCCACTGGGCGTTTTCCCTCTGGTTTTCCTACAAGAATCTTCCATGCACGTCTTTCATTTCCCATTCGTGCCACATGCCCTGCCCATCGCAGTCTACGAGACTAACTGTTCTTAATATATCTGGCTTCCTATAAAGACCATGTAGTTTACTGTTATGAAGTCTTCTCCATTCACCTGTCTGTTCATCTCTCTTTGGTCCAAAAATGTTCCTAAGAACTTTATTCTCAAATACTCGTAATCTCCTTTCCTCCCTTAAATTAAGAGTCCATGTTTCGCACCCATATAATATAACTGGTAGAATAAAGTTTTATATATTTTCAGTTTAACGTTTTTTTGAAAGGAGTTGGGACGTCAAGAGTGCATAATAGCACGCATTCCATATTGCGATCCTATTTTGAAATAAATAATATTATCAAGTTGCTGTGAATATACATATATATATATATGTACATAACCTCACATTTCTGATTTGTTTTCAATCATCGCCGTTACATTAAATATATAAATATATTAAAATACCGGTAACTTTATTCAAATACTGATTTGTGAGTAAACAGCTTAATTTTATTCCTTAAATAGTCCTAACAAATGCCACTCTTGATTTTCAAATCCTCTAGATAAATCACTCGTGACATTACTTATGATTACTCAGGGATTATATCCTTTTTACACGCTTTATATTAGCTTGACCTGTATCTATCTATCTATCTATCTATCTATCTATCTATCTATCTATCTATCTATCTACCTATCTATCTATCTATCTATCTATCTATCTATGTAACTGAATCTTTCAACGCGTTTTTCACCCACTTAAAATAATTGGATCGACTTGAAATTTTGTATACTTGTAACGGACCCGTGACAATACAATAATTTCATATTTATTTTCTAAAATCCTGGCCAGAATCATCAGAAAATCAAAAAAAAGGCTCTTTATACTTATGTAACGGAATCTTTAAACACGATTTTCACCCACTTAGAAACATAGGATAAATTTGAAACTTTGTATACTTGTAAAGGACCCGTGACAATACAATAATTTCATATTCATTTTCTAAAATCCTGGCCAGAATCATCAGAAAATAAAAAAAAAGTGTCTTTATATTTATGTAACGGAATCTTTGAACACGATTTTCATCCACTTAGAGATATTGGATCGCCGTGAAACTTTCTATACTTGTAAAGGACCCGTGACACTACAATATTTTATTTTTAAATTCCTGGCCAGAATCATCAGAAAATCAAACAAAATTAAAACTGGTATAGTAGGTTACGGACTTGTCGACTTTTTAGTCAATCGTTGTAAGAGCTCAGTTGTTAGAGCGGTGAACTAGTGGTATATAATTTCAGTAATCCCTAAGTCGCTGGTTCGAATCCGGCTGGTGAGGATTTGTTTTTTAGTAGAGTAATACTTTTAGCTCATACTACAATAGTATGGAATTTAAAGATATTTACATTTTTATCTTATTCTGTAAAATATTAAAACTAAAAAATAAAAAAATAAAGAATAGTTTTAAAAAACTAAAACAGCACGCTTTATTAGAAAACCGAACTCAAAAACGAAAACTAAATTTAATTTCCAACACGCTTGGGATAAATTTAAAGTTGTCAACAAAATATCATCTCCAACACATATAGAATAAAACTAGAATTATCAACAAAAAGAAAATAATTTTACCTTCAAAAGCGTGGGGTGCTTTTTATGATTTTTACATGTTGTTCTTAGAGACTTTACTTTTACCAATATCTGTTTATTATTAAGTATATTAATTGATATAGAGCACCCCACGCTTTTGATGGTACAATTATTTTATTTTTGTTGATAATTCTAGTTTTATTCTATATGTGTTGGAGATGATATTTTGTTGACCACTTTAAATTTATCCCAAGCGTGTTGGAAATAAAAATTATTTTTCGTTTTTGAGTTCGGTTTTCTAATAAAGCGTGCTGTTTTAGTTTTTTAAAACTATTATTTATTTTTATTTAATCTATTATGATTAGTTACTCATACTAGGCCTAACTTGTATGTTTTCTTCAACATGCTATAAAATTGAAAATTGTTAATGTGTGAACGGTACAAAATTGCTAAATTTACTAGTAAAATTGCTAAATTTCTGATTTTAAAATGCTAAAAATCATCACCGCTGATAATAACTATCTCACTCACTGGTATTGTCGAACTCTGAGGTTCATTCCCGGTGGACGTAAGATTTTTATACATCCAATTCTTGAGCTAACATTTTTCATTCCTTCCTCAAACTGCGGTTAATGTACTATTCTCACCCTACCCACCTACTTCGTGCAGAAACGTAAAATTCAATGTCCAAGGTTCTATAATAAAACGAAAAATTTATAAAGTACAACTATCAAAGAATACTTAATGTATCATAAGTAGGGTTACTTACTTACTTACTCTCTGGCACTATTGAACCCGTAGGTTCATGGCCGCACGGACATAAGCTCTCCACACATCCCTATCCTGAGCTAATCCTTTCCAATCATTACCTGTATAATCTACTGCCCTCAAATCATAGTTAATGTTATTCTCCCACCTCATTCTTGGTCTACCAACTGGGCGTTTTCCCTCTGGCTTTCCTACAAGAAGCTTCTATGCAAGTCTTTCATTCCCCATACGTGCAACATGTCCTGCACATCGCAGTCTACGAGACTTAACTGTTCTTATTATATCTGGCTTCCTATAAAGACCATGTAGTTCATTGTATTGTAGTCTTCTCCATTCACCTGTCTGTTCATCTCTCTTTGGTCCAAAAATGTTCCTAAGTACTTTATTCTCAAATACTTGTAAACTCCTTTCCTCCCTTAAAGTAAGAGTCCATGTTTCGCACCCATATAATATAACTGGTAGAATAATAGTTGTATATATTTTCAGTTTAACGATCATAAGTAGGAATTCAACGGGAAAGACCATATGAGGTGTAAAATCAGTATTAATAACAGTATAATACAACAGGTGAACAATTTTAATTATTTAGGATGCAATGTATCATACTGCCAGAAGGAAGATATTAATATTAAATTAAATATATTTTACAGAATGTGTGGCACTATAAGAAGGACACTGAAAAATAAAACTTTGAGGAGCATACAACTAAAATTTTACAAAATTATGGCAGTGCCTGTCTTAACATATGCAAGTGAAAATTGGACTCTTAACCGTTCAGACAGAAGGAAAATAGAAACTGCAGAAATGAAGTTCCTACGTTCAGTAGCAGGTGTGACAATTTTGGACAAGAAAAGAAGTGAGGATATTAGGAATGACTTAAATATTTTCAATTTAACAAATGGAATTGACAACATGAGAAACAACTGGTATGAACATGTCAAGAGAATGCCTACAGATATAATCCCTCAGCTGTTACTAAAGTACAAACCAATAGGACATAGAAATGTTGGACGCCCATTTACTAGATGGGAGGATTCATTAAATCCCACTTGATGTGAAAACAGGTCAAAAGGCCTAATTTCATGAAGCAGAAGAAGAAGATGAAGAAGAAGAAGTAGGCATTTTAATAATTATCATATTTGGATGATGTTATGCATCAACCAACTAAGCGCCATTTTTTTAAATTAGACTTTGATGACATCTGTTGCACTGTCTCATGAATTAAGTGTTCGCACACTTTTAGCGCCAAATCTGTAAATGTAGCCTTATTATTGAAGAAAAATGCAAACGTTATCAGTCTTATCAGAGATTCTATGTCCCATAACAAATGGCTATGAAACCAGATCTTCATTGATGATATTTTAAATGTTGCATCATGTGACTAAGTGCAAAATGTCTCCGCTCTTAGACTGTTGATGCATAACTGTCAAACAAGGAAACTAACTTGCAATATAGTTAGTTTGGCGTAGCAATAGATAGTGAAGATTGACTTAAACTTTAATATTATAGATTACGATGCGAGGTTCGCAAGTAGTTTTTACAGAAGCGAGGAAATTATTAAAAACCGACCGAGAGCGAGGTTTTTAATTTCCGAGATTCTTTAAAACTTTTCACAAGCTTGCGTTGTACAATATTTTTTGCACGATGGTGTTTTAAAATAATAAATAATAGTAAAATAATAAAATCTTTGTTGGAAATACATGCGTTCATTATAAACAACTAACGTTAATAGTGTGGCCAATGTTTATATGGTAAATGCCGAAAATAATTTAGTAGAGAATAGAGGAGGCCGTGACACCAATCAGGCATAAAATAGCGGCAAGTACGAACTTATTTTTTTATACTGTTTCAAACAAAAATTCAGTTCATTTAATATACAGTGATTTGTTTCATATAATGTATATTAGCACTACCTTTTGGATATATTTTTGTGGCTATATACATTCTACTTAGTATACATGAAGACAGTGATTTTACTTCCCGCACTAGGTAGGTAATTTGTAATATTACAGTATATTTATTTAGTTAACTTATTTATAGGTTGGGAAGCCCCGAAATTTAGGAAATTGAACTTTTAATCATGGTTGCCATTGCTGTAAGTACGACAGAACGCACTATCGTGCAAAAACGTATTTTTTTTCGAGATTTACATAATGGTGCATAGCCGGTTGTTGCATAATGGAACACAATTTAAAGAACTTACTAATGTAAAATTCAAATTACGCGTATTATAATTGTTAAAAATATTTGTTTGTGCACATTTAGACATAAAAAGTTCAATGAAATATGTTACGGGTCAAAGGGAATAGGCCTATCATTGAGAACAACTGCTGATCTCAATATACATAGGCCTAATCGGTCTGTTAATATGGCTGAATATTTTCTTAAAAATGAAATAATATGAATTGGGAATCTATCAGTAAATCCGATCTTTGACCTCGCTTTAAAGAAGTAAAAAAAATATTTTTTCCAATCCTTTCACGAAATGTCTGATTTCATATGTTCAGCTATTTGTGATTTCAAATAAAAGACAGATAAGAATATCCACATTAACCTGCTTTTTGTAGATTTCTTTTATTGCTAATCAACTGACGTTTCTATTGTGAAGTAGTTCCTTTCTTTCCTTTCACATTTTTCTTGACTGAGATTTCTTTTATGTTTGAACAAGAAAATTGCTAGGTGGTCAAAAATGTTATTTATAAAGTATCTATTTTTTACAAGTGAATAAGTGAATGCCCATTTTCGAGGTTTTATAATGAAATCAAATAGTTATGTAGTAGATTCTTGGAAAGTAATTTCATAGAGAGGGTTATGAAATTACCTTAAACCTGTTGCTCAAAAATCATCATCATCATCTGCATTCATGGATTAGGTCTGTTGACCCGTTCCGACTTCAGCCCATCTCTTTCTAGGTCTGCCCACATCTCGGGTGCCTTTAGGTTTGTATTTTGTTATTTGTTTTGGATATCTATCTTCATTCATTCTGTCTATGTGTTGCTTCCATTTTTGTCTATATGTATCTATTTTATCAGTTATTGCAAATATTTCAAGTTCCTGTCTTATTTCTGTGTTCTTGATTCTGTCTTCCTTAGTGCACCCTTTAACAGATCTCAAAAATTTCATTTCTGCCGCCGTTATTCTACTTAGATCTTGTTTTTTATGTATCCAGGCTTCTGTTCCATAGAGCAGTACCGGTACTGCCAATGTTTTATAAAATTTCAATTGGGTCTCTCTTGTTGTTTTATTATTTAGTGATCGTTTTATCGTACCACATATTCCCTGGAATTTTGCTATTTTATTAGTTATATCCTTATCAAGTCTCCATGGGGGAAGAAATTTTCTCATGGTATTTCGGCCAGTATGGGACCGGTGCCCACCCAGCATCGTGAGGCAATTGGGTAGCTACAATAAGTAGCGGCTCCAGGTTGAGGAACCAGCTATAACGGCTGGGGGACTCGACATGCTAACCACATGTCACCCCTACACTGGCTGTTGATCATCTACCTCTGTGATTGACACATGTGGATATGAAGGGCCAGCAGCCGGCTGGTAAAAGGCAACCGCTGAAAAGTGGAAAGACCCTCAATCGGGTCGGTATATCCTTATCATAATTAAATGAAATGTCACATCCTAGATAATTGAGATGGTTCACCTGTTCTATGATTTTGTCTCCTATTACTATTTTGGATCTGATTTTTCCCTTGGAATGCCATTACCTTAGTTTTTTCTATGGATATTTTGAGATTATATTGTTCACATATATTATGTAAATATTCCTTTGCTCAAAAATCTATACGAAAAAATATTTGAAGTGAAGTTACAGGTGCACGAAAGTGAAATGAAATTTGAATTTTATTGACTACTAGCTAATACCCGGCGGTGCGCTGCTACGCCTAAATAAATGAAAATTAATTTGCTTTTATGTTTAGTTAAATAAGTATAAGGAAACATATACATCGTAATTATTTTTACGATACCCCGTGCTGTTTACCCGGCGTTGTCCGGGAATCTACTCATCCCGATCTTCTTGGCATAAATGAGCTGAAAGACGAAAATTAATCTACGTCTTATGATTAGTTAATAAGTGAATTGAATAATAATTATAAATGTATATCGTAATTATTTTAAGATTCCCGTGCTGATTACCCGGTGTTGCCCGGGAATTTACTTATCTCGATCTTCTTGGCATAAATGAGCTAAAAAACAAAATTCGTTATTGTGAGTTATCCGTAAAAGAATACCCGCCATGTGCCACTATGCTTGCACAGGAATCTACATACTTGTCTCGATCTTCTTGACATCAATGAAAGACAAAAATGGTTATTGTGAGTTATCCGTAACAGATAAACATATGCTGTCGCGGACTTTTTTTATAGAACTTTTTGAGATATTCAATTTCGTATATATTAATTTTGTGTATTTGTTATGGTTTAGGCAGCGTAAGTCATTTAAGCGTCCAAGGAGCTAAATTTTTCACGTTTTCACTACGAAGGGCGATTTTTAAGGATGTAGGAGTTGAGTATCACAACTCTCTTATAGCCTATGTTCATCCCGGAAATCTCCTGAACATTTTGTAAAAAATCCCATCACAATCGGATCAACGGCATGGCTGCGCATAAAGTACAAAAAAAACAAACAAACAAACAAACAAAAACTAATATTAGACCACATCCCCATTCTATTTTGTTTGGTCTATATTTTAATAAGGGTGTATTTTAAAATTAATTATTACGTGTAATTTTTTCATTTCTCTCTTTATCCATATTCATCTCAATAATTTCGTTTCGTTTCTTTCATCCGCCCCTGTGACGGTGCGTCAGGCGTGGTCGGCCTGCACCCTTGTCGTTCACAGGCCTCTATAAATATAGGGACTTCATCTCATCTCATCCCTTGACCCGATCCTGAGTTGGACACGAGTTGAGGACATTTTATTTTTATGTAATTTGTTGTGTTTTTGTTATTCGCTGGTTGAGCGGAAGAGAAAGCCTTATGGCCTTTACTCTGCCAGCTTAAATAAAACATTATTATTATTATTGTTTATATTATTATTATTGTTTATATTATTATTATTATTATTATTGAGGAGAGCAGTAAGATGTTCAAAATTAGACAAAATAAGAAATACTGTCATAAGAGAAAAAATGAATATTGGTTTTTAATACACAAGTGATCTTCTTGGTGATAAAATATAAAAATATATATGCAGTCAATATGCCCATTTCACCAATTAATGTTTTAAAATGGTCAACAAATTTCTACAGCCAAGCTGTCATTCTCAAGACCAGATATTGACTGTCAATATCTGGTCTTGAGAATGACAGCTTGGCTGTAGAAACTTATTGACCATTTTAAAACATTAATTGGTGAAATGGGCATATTGACTGCATATTTATTTGAATATTGGTTATTCAATAGTAGATTATATACGCTATAAGCAATTAAATTGGTATGGGCACGTACGACGAATGCAAGAAGAAAGATTACCCAGGAAAACATTGGAATGCTGTCCACCTGGAAGAAGGAGGAGAGGAAGACCTCGAAACTCGTGGATGCAGGAAATAAGAACTGGAATGAGAGCAAGAGGATTGGAGGACATGGATTGGATGGAGAGAGACGAGTGGAGAAGAAAAATAAAACTTTAGGGCACAGAAAGATGTGTAAACATTAAAATTCTATATATAAATAAATTATTATTATTATTATTATTATTATTATTATTATTATTGTTATTAGAAATGTAAACCGATGGGAATACCACTAGATGATAATTCAACAATATATACACTCAGTTTGCAGATGACCAATTGATATTGGCTGAAGAATTTGAAGATATAGAATACCTCACTAGAAAATTAATACAAGAATATAGTTTATGGGGTTTAAAGATCAATATGGATAAATCTAGATATATGACAATAGGGGATCTTCCTCAAGATTTAATACTAGAAGAAGATTTAGGGACAATTAAATACACTGAAGAATATAAGTATTTGGGAATTAAAATTACTAAAGATGGAAAATAAGAAACAGAGATAAGAAACAGGATCAATATAGGAAAGTATGCTATATCTGCCCTAAATGGAATAGTATAGGACAAACATATCTTCAAAGAAACAAAAAAAAAAACTATTTTTAATACAATAATCAGAAGCATTATTACCTATGAAGCTGATGTGTGGGCTTTAAATGCACAAATGAAAAAAAAAAAATTGCTCGCCACTGAAATGGACTACTGGAGACGTGCTCGAAGAATATCCAGGAAGGATAAAATCAGAAATTCATATATAAAAGAAAAAAATGCAGGTACAATATTCAATATTAGATTTTATAAAGAAGAAACAATTAAATTGGTACGGACACATTAGAAGAATGGAAGAAGGAAGACTACCTAAGATAATCATGGATTGCGAACCTCAGGGAAGGAAAAAGAAGGGTAGACCAACTATTACGTGGATTCAGGGAATCAATGAAACTAAGAGGGAATGGGAAATAGAAGAAGATATATGGATGAACAGACAAGAATGGAAAAATGTGTTGAAACAAATGTGTAGTTAATTGTGAACATGGGTACCGGAAAAATGTATATTCATTGTAAAAGCCAGAATAATAAAAAAATGTTATAATAATAATAATAATAATAATAATAATAATAATAATAATATAATATTATTATTATTATTATTATTATTATTATTATTATTATTATTATTATTATTATTATTATTATTATTATTATTATTATTATTCATAGGCTCTACTAACCTGCTGCAATACCTAATCCGGAGTGTCTAGGCAGCGCAAACATAAGTTCTCCTACATTAATATCCAGAGCTATTATTTTTCTATCATTCCCTTACGCATATTTCACCTCTATATTAACATTATTCTCGCTTCTCATGTTTGACCTACTTCTGGAACTTGGTACGAATATACAGTAACACTTGTTTAATCCGGAAGGTGTATAATGCGGAAATCTGTCCAGTGTGAACAAATTTATTGGTCCCGGCGAAATAATAGTAATTTTACGTGTATTCATTTTGCATAAAACAAAATCTGTCCAACGCGGAAACGGAAGGATATCTCTACACAATCCACGGAAAAAAATTAGAAAGCGGAAAGACAGAGAGATAAATTAGTTTCCACTTCATTGAATTCCCGTTAGGCCAAGAAAACAATAAGGAAAGATTCCTGCCGTCGAATGAAGTAGAGATTCTACATGTACTAGAAATTTTCTTTCGGCCTCATTGCACACCCGTTATGTGAAATACAGGTATCTGTCTTAAAAATAGCCATTACACTGTAAAAATCTTAAATTAGTTTTAAGTTCAAAGACTGATCTTTTACAGGTAGCGTTCAGAATTTACGGAATAAAGATGGCTAATACGTATGTATCAATTCATTAAACGATAAATGAAAATGATAGAAGACATATCTCCTAATTTCCGGATCGATGCTCGAAAGTCAAACTCTAGCTGTTGCTAAATCCCTAGGGAATAACAATTTCAAGGCATCTTGAGGTTGGCTGGAGAGTTTTAAAAGACGACACAATATAGTGTGGAATGAAATTTGAAGGGAATCAAAGGATGTGGCCGAAGGTGTAGTTAGTGAGCGGAAACCGAAACTGAATACTTTCATTTCAGGATACGCGCCTAAGCGAAACTACAATTAATCCAAGGTACGTAAAAATACTTATACGGTACCCTATAATCGAAGATCATTAATAAATTTTAGTTTTTTTATAATACGGAATTTTGTCTAATCTGGAAAAAAATTGGTCCCATGCGATTCCACTTTGAGCACGTTTTATTGTATTTCACCTCCATATTAACGTTATTCTCCCTCCTCATGTTTGACCTACTTCTAGACTTGGTACGCACATATACATATGGCACAACCGGGAAATCGAATGTTATCCCTGGGATGCTAGTAGGGCTGTTACACCGCACAGGCGGCCTTCATATTTGAGGATAAAAAAATAATGCATAAACATATTGAAAATATTATCTTAATCAAAGGATTGCGAGGACTATTTAACTCATGTCCCAAATGGGAGTCAATGACCAATCACCTTTCAATGATTTCTGTTTTAAAACCAATCAGAGTCCTGTTTCACGAAATATTTATCAGTGTTAAATTTACCATATTAAAGAAAGCTCCTCCTTTTTAATATTCTGAACAGGTCTGACCATTATTTTGCAGTGGCTAAGCCTGTAAGAAATGCGGCTACCAGATTGTATATATAGTGCATAGATGTCAACACATAGCGCTTGCAGGAGTTAATATAAAAACATTTGTAGCAATTGATTATACCACCAAAAAAAGAAACCACTGTTTGCACTTCCTTAAATGTATTTTTTCCCAGGTAATAATCCAGAAAAATATAATTGTCATATTTACATCATACGACATCAGAAATGAATTAATATAGTTTGATGTGTTTCAATTTTTCTCCACTAGAGAGCATTCTTACAATATTGCGTTCATTTGGCAATAAATAGTATGATCTGGTTGCAGTGATAAACAAAAGAAGCAGATGAAGCGTACCTATCGTTTCTCATTTGTTTTCAAACATCGCTGTTTACATTAAATATATAAATATTTTAAAATAACTATAGTTAAATAATGATTTGTGAGTAAACAGCTTAATTTTATTCGTTAAATAGTCGTAACAAATGCCACGATTCCAAATTATCGATAAATTCACGACTCACGAAGTGAGGAGTGAATTTATCTAGAGAATTTGGAAATCAAGAGTTATGAAAATGTTATGGAATGCGAAGGCGAGAAAAATAGTAGTTTCCACAGAAGACGTGTCAAATGTGACCCTCCTTATTTCCAGTGTTGGGCTGGCTGTTGGCACCTCGATCAAAGATGAAGTTTGGAAATCAGTCTCCACATAAGGTGGGAGCTAGTGAGCACCACCCAAGAGCGTTCTGACAGGTATTATTGTGTGGTATCTCAACCCGATATGTTGTGACAGCCGGGTAAACAATGTCTGTAACACCAATTAGTCTGTGATTGGTCCAGCTCCTCCCATCTCAGCTCACAATAATTCCATTACATGCCGTGACTCTAACCTAACTTACGTACGTGTGAACAAGATTTTCTCATCGATACAAACAGTTCCTGCCAGCTTCCCTATTCTTCCTAATGCAGTGTGTCTGGTTTAAACCTTGATTTAAAAATATAAGCTTATGCAGAGTATAGCCCACCGCTGTGGTCTCGAGGTAGCGTGCTGCCTTGTCACGCAGCGGGCCCGGGTTCGATTCCCGGTCGCGTCCTGACCTGTAAGACAAATGTCAGGAAAACTTTAAGGCCCAAACGGTCCCCGAAATCATATGGCCATCATCATCATCCTTATCATTATCGTCATCATCCTTCACCGGTGTGGAAAGCAACGGGAAGCTACCACACCTACAATTCCCTAGTAAAGCTGCAAGCATAGCATGAAAATGCTATGATTGCATTGAAGGACCTGCCTTCGGGCAGAATTACTATGGATGGATGCAGAGTATAACTAAATTGTTATTACAGGCTTTGAGGACGCGAGGACGTTTAGCATACACTCAGATTCAACCCAGGAAGTTACTGTGAGTTTGGAATAGGGAACCGGGTTGCTATTTTAACAGTATTTTCTTGAGAGAAATCCTTATATAAAACTGAAGATTGCAACTCAGCAGGTGACGATTTCGTATACGCATTGCGGACATGGGTTCAACTGGGGTAAAATGGAGAGCTTTAAGTCCGCGCGGCCATGAACCTACGGGTTCGATAGTGCCAGTGAGTAAGTAAGTAAGTAAGTATATGGAAAGTATAATTACGCTAAGCACATAGTAAACGCCGGTCATAGAATCAACTCAGTAGAAGACACCTTTACAATAGTACACAGAGAGGGAAATCCAACAAAAATCAACATATTGGAAGACCTGGAAATTATCAAGGAAATAGACAACTAGCTTTTAATAAATGAAAGCACTCCCAGACTAAACAACCCACTATACGATATCGTCAGGAAGAAGCTTTAGTCGCGTCAACACCACATTAGGACCAGCAGCATCATCATACTAGATATTGTAGCGAAGAAGAACCTGCTGAAGATGGAACGGATGTTCTGAAAGGCCTACACACATAAAGAATACATTTATAAGTTGAGGACGACGGATCTTCCCTAAGAAAGTATATTTTAACTTATTTTATTTTATGACTCTCCACCTCAACGGTTTTAACAATGAATTTTATTAGTATTGTCCTTAAACCCTATGTTGAAGCTTCTTTTCGCTCTATCTATATAGAACCTGTCACAATCTTTGCATGTTAATTTGTATACTCCCTTACTATTAAATTTATATATTTGAATTTGACAGCCTCATGGGCTAGTGGTCAGCGTTCCTGACTACTATTCATGAGGTCCCGGGTTCGATTCGATTCCCGGTCAAATCATAGGAATGTTTTTTTCTTAAAGGAAATTATTCCTGTGGTTGCCCATGGTCTGGAATTTAGTGTTAAGTTTAGGTTAAGAACTCTCCTGGCGCTTTCCAACCCTCGCTATCGGCCAATAGTACTACATCATCAGCATAAACCAACAGCTTATATATATACATATATGAATTTTATCATAGACCCATGACTATCCACCTCAACGGTTTTAAACAATGAATTTTGTTAGTATTGCTTAAAATTTTTATCTCAAAATATAAAATCAACATTTCAGAAGCTCACAAATCAATTTCTAAAATTGCTTGTGTTTGTTGAATTTGAACAATGGAAATGTGTTTTGTTTTTTTAAGAATGCAGACTCTATGGCTATCAAAGTAATCACTGCCCACCCAAATCTCTCCAGAGGGCACAGAATATAACAAGAGTTATGTAGGGTAGGGCTAATTTGCAATCGTAATAGTGGCAGCACTGCCTGGGGTGAGGACTCAAAGCAGGTAAATCTCTTCAGCTCCTGTCAAGATTCTTCTTCTGCAAAACGCTGCTCATTATCGTTCCTTACATTATCACATTGTTGCTCCATCCTCTCAATCTTATATTTTATCGCGTGCAATTCCATTTTGCTAACTCAAGCAAAACACATTTCCATTGTTCAAATGGCTCAAAGAGTAGGGTGCGTGTAGGCAAACAGTTGTCGGACACTTTTGAAATCCAGAATGGGTTGAAGCAAGGAGATGCACTATCTCCTCTACTATTTAATTTTGTACTAGAGCATGCCATTAAATCTTTAGAGAATAAGGAAGGCTTACAACTCAATGGTATTAATAAGCTGTTAGTTTATGCTGATGATGTAGTACTATTGGCCGATAGCGAGGAGATACTAAAGGACAACACGCACACACTATTGAGTAACACTAAGAAATTAGGACTGGAAGTAAATATCAGTAAAACTAAATATATGGTCACACGTAGAAATTCAGTATATAATGGAAATGGACAGCTAATGACAAATGAGGGAAATTTTGAGGAAGTGGCTGAATTCAAATACCTAGGAACAATAATCACAAATAGGAATGAGATGCACAAAGAAATTAAACATAGGCTCAATTCTGGAAATGCATGCTATTATGCATTGCAGACACTCTTGATGTCCCAACTCCTTTCAAAAAACGTTAAACTGAAAATATATAAAACTATTATTCTACCAGTTATATTATATGGGTGCGAAACATGGACTCTTACTTTAAGGGAGGAAAGGAGATTACAAGTATTTGAGAATAAAGTACTTAGGAAAATTTTTGGACCAAAGAGAGATGAACAGACAGGTGAATGGAGAAGACTACATAACAATGAACTACATGGTCTTTATAGGAAGCCAGATATAATAAGAACAGTTAAGTCTCGTAGACTGCGATGGGCAGGACATGTTGCACGTATGGGGAATGAAAGACTTGCATGGAAGCTTCTTGTAGGAAAGCCAGAGGGAAAACATCCAGTTGATAGACCAAGAATGAGGTGGGAGAATAGCATTAACTATGATTTGAGGGAAGTAGATTATACAGGGAATGATTGGAAAGCATTAGCTCAGGATAGGGATGTATGGAGAGCTTATGTCCGTGCGGCCATGAACCTACGGGTTCGATAGTGCCAGTGAGTAAGTAAGTAAGTAAGTAAGTAAGTAAGTAAGTAAGTAAGTAACTCAAGCAGTGCTTATTGATAACTGCGAATAAACTGCAACAATATGAATTATAGGCCCTATAACGCAGGCATATAACTAACTAAATCAATACTAGTAAGATTCATAACTAGCCAGAACTTTGAAGAGGATAAATAAAAACATCAACATAGCTTATAAAACAGGAAACAAATTAAACAACATAATATACAATGACATAGAAGAACAACAACAAATTTAACAACAAGGGAGTCTACAAACTAACATGTAAAGATTGTAATAAATTTTATATTGGCAGAACAAGCAGAAATTTCAATACAAGATACCGGGCTTCCAATATAAACCCGGACCGGCCTCACGGGGGTTTCACTCGTCAGGCAGCCCTCTCTCCTCGTCCGCATTTCACTCTGCCAGCCGCTCGTCCTTGAACTAGTCAGTTTACTATCGTTCGAAATTGGCGAAAATTTGGAACGTTCACCACAAAAATCATTACCGAAATTAGCACAAGTTGGGATTTCAGTATCTTCTGCACATACAGCAACAAAATTGTTAAAACTCAAACCTTACAAGTGTACACGTGTTCATTGTCTAAACGAAGGTGATCCCATAGCACGTGTGCGTTATTGTGAGTGGTTTTTTTCATCAGTAACTGAAGGAACCACATTTCCAGCATTTTCTATAAGGTAAGAAACAGTTCAAGGACGGGTGGCAGGCAGGGTGAATTGCGGGAGGAAGAGACAGCACTGCGTGCTGGGTGAAACTCCGTGAGGCCGGTCCGGTTTTATATTGGAAGCCCTTTATAAAGAACACCTAAAAGATTTCATACACGCGGGTGATAAATCAAGCTAAGCTAAACATCTCATTAACGCAGGTAATCGAATGAACACAATTGAAAACACTCTCACGATAATCCACCGAGAAAACATTCCAGTTATGATAAATATATTTGAAGACCTCGAAATTATAAAGGAAACAAACAACACCTCAGTTCTTAATGAGAACGCACCCCAGTCAAACCCATTATACGAGATCGTCAAAAACAAGTCAGTTGCTGCTACAAACAGTTGGAGTAAACATCACCGTACACAACAACAACAAATAGCAGAAACTCAGCCTGCAGAAGATGGAAGGTAACTTCCGAAAGCGCTCCAGTTAATTGTATATACATTATTTTAACAATGTTGAGGACGACGGCACCTACCAACAGGTACAATTTAATTTTTAACTTTCATCAACTAACTAAATATCTGGCACTATCGAATCTGTAACGGACGTAAGCTCTCCATAGATACGTATTCTGAGCTAAATTGAGTCTAGAAGATGTGTCCGGAATTTATTATGCAAAAAAATCCAGTATACATCACAAATTTCCCGATTGAATAATCCAAGGCTACAAGTTTGGTACATTATATAATGGACAGACAAAATAAAAAACAAATAAATATATGCTAGACAGAATGTGCGAATGAAGAACAATGCTGAAACTCATTAAGAATAGGAAAATAAATTGGATTGGCCACTTGTTAAGAAGAAACTGCTTGCTGACGGATGCCCTAGAAGGAATGATCAACGGAAAGAAAGTTAGAGGCAGAAAAATATATCAGATGATGAACAATATTAGAATAAAAAGTTTGTACGCGGATACAAAAAAGGAAGGCCGAGTTAAGGAAAGAATAGAGAATGCTGAGTTTGCAGGGAAATACTTGCTCTTGGACAGAACACTATGTAGGCCTATGTACCAAAAATTTTGAAAACTGCAAAAATTAAGTCTACAACGAGTGACCGAGATTTTTCTAATGCAAAAAATACGGTCCATATCCCAAATTTACCGATTGAATATTCTAAGACTAGAGTCTTAAGTGTTTTTACTAAAAATGCCGAAATTTCGAAAACAAGGGAACTATCAATATTCTCATATGGATGCCTACCTACAAATTTTGTCGATTAATTGATAATCTAGTAGGGGATTCTGTGTTAAAAAAAACAGCTGCGAGTTCAACTCCGAGGTCCTGAGATCAAGACTAAATTTTAACCCTTAAATTGGCAAAACACTGACTGGATAAGGCGAAGTCTAGCTTCACCCAGTGTGCTGCGTACGTTAGAACCCACTAGGGCTCTTTGGCAGCTAAGTTAATAGTGGCTATCATTACGGGGTTGTAGTTCACTTAACCCGAGCCTATTTGGCGACGCTAGCGTTTGTGTGCAAATGGTGATGAAATTTGGACAGAGATAGGGATGTGATGACCTGAAGCAGGACATCAGAAACCACATTGCTTTCAAGCCGAGAGTCGGAAATCCAGCACTGTGGAATGAGCCACGCTACTCCAGGTGAGAGCACATCGCCAAATCTCTGGCTGGATTTAATGAGGAGTAAATCGGATGAATATGTTTCTACGTACAGCACGCCACTGGGGCAAGCGTCCAATACTGCGTACCATAAAATTTGTATGCAAAGATGTAAATTTGTGCATCTTGCTTACATTTTCAGTTATCATGGCATCAATATGGGGAAGTTGCGCTACGTTGTGTAGGTCTGTCATCCTGTGAAACGCGGTGCTTGAAAAATTATTTTCAAACACTTATTCTGTATAATTTGTATTCTTCGTTTATGCTGTTTTGCGAGGATGCTCCAGGCCTCACATCCGTACAGTAGCATGCTGCGGATCACGCTTTTATACAGTAAAAGCTTGATCTTACGTGACAATGTATTCGACCTGAAAAATGGGTATAAAATTGCAATTGCTGCATTTGCTTTATGTTGTAGATGTCGAATATGAATTTTGAACGTAAGCTTGGGGTCCAGATGGACCCCAAGATACTTCACTGAAGGTTCTAGGCGAAGATTTTGAGTTCCCAAGGTTAGTTGGATGGGTGACCGTCTGGTTGATTTAGTGAAAAGGATCGCCTGGGTTTTTGTCGTGTTTATCTTTATGTTCCATAACTGGAACCAAATATAGATACGGTTGAGAGCGGTTTGGAATACATGGATTCGATTAGGAAGAGATTTGAAGGTAGTCTGGTAAAAGAAACAGGTATCATCGGCGAATGATGCGGTATGGTTGGCAAAACACAAATTTCCTCTGTTAGTTATTTCAATGTGGCGGACCGCAGTGAAAACGGAATCTTGTGTAACTTGTTATTAGGTACATTTTATAATTAGACACATATTTCAGTGGTTTCTTTTTTGTTAGTTTTCTTCTGAGTTATTTAAAATATTAAATTAATTGAACCAACTGATGTTTCCAAAAGGATACATTACGAATTTAAGGGTTGAAGCTGGGTGGGTCAATCGCTGGTTCAAGTCTCCTTAGGAGAAACTTTTTCCTCGTGGAATTTCAGCCAGCATGTGACTATACCCATTTGGCACTTTGGGAAATTTGGGTACGTACGCTACAGTGAGTTGTGGGTTCAGATCGAGAAAACCAGCTATAACGGTTGAGGGACTCAACATGCTGGCCAAACATTACCCCGATACTAGTTGGATGATAAATACACGTGTATGTAAGGCGAGCAACCGGTTGGTAGGCCAAGAACTTTCTTGGTTTGTCGCGCCATGGGGGAGGAGAAGGTCGACAGTAGCACTTGGACGACCGCATATGCGGTTAATTATCTGTCCTACCTGCAGCAAGGGTTATTCAAGCCTAATGACTACATTTCAATTTTTATCTCAAGAAATTGGGGTTTCAATTGTAGTTACTACAATTAAAACACGCATTTATTTATTTATTTATCTACTAGCTAAACCCGTCGTGCGCTGCTACGCCTATAAATGGAAATAAATGTGCTTTTATGTTTAGTTGAATAAGTCAAAGGAAAAATAATTATAAATTTATATTTTTTAGATACCCCGTGCTGATTACCCGGCGTTGCCCGAGAATCTACTTATCCCGATCTTCTTGACATAAATGACTGAAAGACAAAAATTAATGTACTTCTTATAATTAGTTGAATAAGTAAAATGAAAAATAATTGTAAATGTATATCGTAATTATTTTAAGATTCCCCGTGCTGATTACCCGGTGTTGCCCGGGAATCTACTTATCTATCTTCTTGGCACAAATGAGCAAAAGACAAAATTCGTTATTGTGAGTTATCCGTAAAAGAATACCCGCCAT
The DNA here is from genome assembly GCA_030220185.1 of Diploptera punctata. Taxonomy (NCBI): domain Eukaryota; kingdom Metazoa; phylum Arthropoda; class Insecta; order Blattodea; family Blaberidae; genus Diploptera; species Diploptera punctata. The sequence goes on from JASPKZ010009388.1 coordinate 307,828, forward strand.
ATGCTGCTATGTTTGCACAGGAATCTACGTACTTGTCTCGATCTTCTTGGCATCAATGAAAGACAAAAATGGTTATTGTGAATTATGTGTAAGAGAAACATATGCTATCGCGGACTTTTTTCTAGAGCTTTTTGAGATATTCAATTCTGTATACATTAATTTTGTGTATTTGTTACGGTTTACGCAGCGTAAGCCATTTAAACGTCCGAAGATATACTTTTTTCACGTTTTCCACTACAAAAGGAGATTTTTAAGGGTGTAGGAGTTGAGTTTCACAACTCTCTTATAGTCTATGTTCATCCCGGTAATCTCCTGAACATTTTTCAAAAAGCCCCATAACATTCGGATCAAGGATATGGCCACGCATAAAGTACGAACGAACAAACAAACATTCAATTTTATATATTAGATTTTTTTCCCCCCCGTCTATGCATGGAAAATTCAAAGAAAGAACAGAAAAGGAAGACCAAGAACAATCTGGAAGAACAACATTCAAAATTCAATGTGAAAATTTGGAGTAACAGATGAAGACACAGAGGACAGAGAACGATGTAGAATTTTTTAATTAAGAGAAATTTGTGAATGTTTGTTACAAACTGATAGTCTGTAAGTCCGTAGTCATGTATATTTATTTATTTATTTTTAATTCATGTTAATTACTAAGATTGTTTGGAGAAAACCCTCAATGATGAGGAAAATTCTCAAATAATATATATATATATATATATATATATATTTCGCTTGGCTCAAAACAGAACGGAGACTCCATCATAAAATATGTAGGCCTAAGGTAGGTTTAGTCCACCGCTCTGGTAGCGTGCTGCCTTGTCACGCAGCGGGCCCGGGTTCGATCCCCGGTCGGGACAGTTTTCTCGGTGAGGTTTTTATCGGGGTTTTTCCTCACCTGTAAGACAAATGTCAGGAAAACTTTAAGGCCCAAACGGTCCCCGAAATCATATGGCCATCGCATCATCATCATCATTCATATTCATCTTATCATCATCATCTTTCATCGGTGTGGAAAGCAACGGGAAGCTACCACACCTATAATTCCCTAGTAAAGTTGCAAGCATAGCATGAAAATGCTATGATTGAAGTGAAGGACCTGCCTTCGGGCAGAATTACTGTGGATGGATGGAAGGTAGGTTTAGGCATGAGAACATGATAGTACACTTGTAAGAACCATAAAATTTGAGTTAACTCAAATTATTTTTATTCTACAAAAGAAAATATAACGTTCACACACACAGAAGTACATTATTTAATGGAGGTGGACAGTTGATGGCGGATTAGGGAAGTTTTGAAGAGGTGGTTGAATTCAAATAACTATGAACAATAATTACAAATAGGAATGAGATACAGAAAAAAAATTAAACATAGGCTCAATTCTGGAAATGCACGCTATTAGGTCTATGCATTACAGGGACTCTTGTCATACCAACTTCTATTAAAAATTGTTAAATTGAACATATATAAAACTATTATTCTCTCAGTTACGTGGATGCGAAATACAGACTCTTAGTTTAAGAAAGAGAAGAAAAGATTACGAGTGTTTGAGAACAAAGTTATTAGCAACATTTTTAGACCGAAGAGAGATGAACATATAGGCGAATGGAGAAGACTACATAACAGTGAGCTACATGATATTTATAGGAAATCAGATATAATAAGAACATTTAATTTTAGGAAGTGATATTTTGAGGTTATTTTAATTAAATTATTTTCATAAGTAATGCCACGAGTGATTTCCAATTTATCTAGAGAATTTGGAAATCAAGAGTGGCATTTGTTAGGACTATTTAACGAATAAAATTAAGCTGTTTACTCACAAATCATTATTTAACTATAGTTATTTTAAAATATTTATAGCCTATATTTAATGTAAACGGCGATGTTTGAAAACAAATGAGAAACGATAGGTACGCTTCTACTGCTTCATTTGTTTATCACTGCAACCAGATCATACTATTTATTGCCAAAGGAACGCAATATTGTAAGGAGGAGCTTTCTTTAATATGGTAATCATAACACTGATAAATATTTGGTGAAACACGATTCTGATTGGTTGTAAAACAGAAATCATTGAAACGTGATTGGTCATTGACTCCCATTTGGGGCATGAGTTAAATAGTCAGTCTAATCATCTTACCTCAATATTATTAATATTGAGGTAAGATGATCAGACTGAAAATAATTTAATAATAAGAACAGTTAAATGTCGTATACTGTGATGGGTAGAACATGTGGCACGAATGGGGAATAAAAGAGGTGCATGGAAACTTCTTGTAGGAAAACCAGAGGGAAAGCGCCCAGTTGGTAGACCAAGAATGAGGTGGAGTATAACATTAACCATGATTTGAGGGAAATAGATTGGGAAAAAAGTTCAGGATAAGGATGTTTGGAGAGCTAATGTCTGCGCGGACATTAACCTACGGGTTCGATAGTGCCAGTGAGTTAGTTCGTTACGAAAGACATAGACCTACCAAATATAAAAACATCTGCAGGTCCTAAACTTTCCTATAATTTTAAATACAATGTGGCGTATTCCACAGGATATTGGAAATCCTAACAGATCACACACTGTCGAAGCAAACATGTTCAATATTTAAGCAGCGAGGGATATTGACAGCTATCGGAAGCTGTCTGGGTTCCCAACTTGCTACAGGTGCATTCACCTGAATTCTATTGTCCAAAAGTTTACATTTCATGACACCACAAATGTTTATACAATTTCCAATATAGCTCGGAAACAAAATTTATAGCTGGTCCATACACATTAAATATCAAATCAGGAGTCATATGCGATTCGTATCGGCTGCATTTATTATTAATCTTTGCATTTTGCAGCGGTTACAGATGTGTGTGTTTGGTTTAGCGACTCATTACCGTTGGATACACATTGCCCATACGCCACGCGCTTCGTCTTTGTTTTCTGGATTGTTAATAACTCTGCTAGTTATAATTCCCCGTGGTATAAATTTCATCCTATTGTGACATCACAGTTTACACAAATATCAATTGTCGAACGATAAGAGGAGCATGCGCTGTGAGTGTTTCCATTGTATCCCTTATGATAGTGTTTATTTCAATAGATGCGGTACAGTCGTTTTAAATATTCAACACAATTCACGGATATTTAACCATTTTTAAAATTTTGTTATTCCAAAAATTATATTTAATAATATTTACTATTATTAGTACTATTATACCAGTTAATATTATTATTTATTATTAATAATAATAAATAATATCAATTAATCTCTATCTCCACTACTATTTAATTTTGTACTAGAGCATGCCATCAAATCTTTAGAGGATGAAGAAGGCCTACAACGCAATGGTATTAATAAACTGTTAGTTTATGCTGATGATGTAGTACTATTGGCCGATAGCGAGGAGATACTAAAGGACAACACGCACACACTATTGAGTAACACTAACAAATTAGGACTGGAAGTAAATATAAAAAAAACTAAATATATGGTCACACGTAGAAATACATTATATAATGGAAATGGACAGCTAATGACAAATGAGAGAAATTTTGAGGAAGTGACTGAATTCAAATACCTAGGAACAATAATCACAAATAGGAATGAGATGCACAAAGAAATTAAACATAGGCTCAATTCTGGAAATGCATGCTATTATGCATTACAGAGACTCTTGACTTCCCAACTCCTTTCAAAAAACGTTCAATTGAAAATATATAAAACTATTATTCTACCAGTTATATTATATGGGTGCGAAATATGGACTCTTACGTTAAGGGAGGAAAGGAGATTACAAGTATTTGAGAATAAAGTACTTAGGAAAATTTTTGGACCAAAAAGAGATGAACAGACAGGTGAATGGAGAAGACTGCATAACAATGAACTGCATGGTCTTATAGGAAGCCAGATATAATAAGAACAGTTAAGTCCCGTAGACTGCGATGGGCAGGACATGTTGCACGTATGGGGAATGAAAGACGTGCATGGAAGCTTCTTGTAGGGAAGCCAGAAGAAAAACGCCCAGATGGTAGACCAAGAATGAGGTGGGAGAATTACATTAATTATGATTTGAGGGAAGTAGATTATACAGGGAATGATTGGAAAGCATTAGCTCAGGAAGGGATGTATGGAGAGATTATGTCCGCGCGGCCATGAACCTACGGGTTCGATAGTGCCAGTGAGTAAGTAAGTAAGTAAGTAAGTAAGTAATATTAATTAATCTATCTATCTTCCGGTTTTTACAGTTGCTGCCGTCTTCCCGTGCCAAACTTCAAAAGCCTATGGGCATCTGCAATGCTTAGCCCTCTTGCTTGCATTACTATCCTCATGCTTTTCTTCCATGTTAACTTCGGTCTCCCTCTTTTCTTCTTTCTGCTCGGTTGCCATTGACATAGTTGCTTCGGCCATCATTCATCTTGTATTCTTAAAATATGTCCTAACCATTTTAATCCCTTCTCAATTCTTTCAATTATGCTTTCTTCTGCTTCCATTATGTTTCTAATTTCCTTATTTGTGACATGTTCTAATTTTGACTTTCTGGCACTTCTGCGTAAATAATCCATTTCTAGAGCTACTAGTCTATTCTTGTAGTACTTATTGATTGTCCATACCTCACTTCCATACACTGCAACAGATTCCACCAATGTTTTACCAATATATTTTTTGTGTCTTTCCAAATATGCTTCCCCCACCACATGTAACTTAACGATGATATTATTTTGCTGCTCAATTCAATTCTATGCTTCATGTTCTCTTTGCCTATACCTTCAATGTTATCCATAATTATTCCCAAATATTTAGTTTGTTTCACTTGCTTTACTTGAATTCCTTCTCCCAATATTATATTTTCTCTTCCATTGCTATTTATTGCCAAATATTCTGTTTTTTTGTAAATTGACTGTGAGACCCCATGATTCATATGTGTGTTATCATGAATTCCGTATCGAATTTGTCTTGCGCTAAAACCAGTTGAATATCAGCAAATTTTAATGTCAGCAAAAATCTGTTTCCTATTGAAATACCCATACCTTTGCAGCTTTGTTTCCATTTCATTAATATAAATTCTACATAATATTAAATAAAATTGGTGATAGACTGCACCCTTGTTTTAATTCCTTAGTAGTTTTCATACAATTAGATATTATATTTCTAATTTTAACGTAAGCCGTGTTATCTTTATAAATTTGTTAAAAAATGTCTGTTCGGTTTCTACCAATATTATATTTCTCTAAAACTTCCCATAATTCGTATATTTAATTATATTAAGGTAAAGGATGTAAAAACTTGATAGAATTAGAAATGAGGATATAAGAGAAGAATTAAAAGTGCAGCCTTTATTGGATAAAGTCACAAATTATAGATAAAAGTGAATTGTTGACATAAATACATGAATGCAATGAGTAAGGAGAGATAACATCCATTGTTAGCAAGAAATTATCAAGCAAATGGAAGACATGATGTCGGAAATCCTAGAAAACATTGGGCTAATGCATTATGAATACCGGAATGGCCAATTGCCTTAATCCTTGGAGTGACGATGATAATATATTATTAATTACATTAATAATATACAGGGTGCCCCATTCAAACCTCCTACATTTTAATTAATCACAACTAACAAAGTATGCGGAATTATGAAATAAGGCCGGTATTAAACGAAACAGAACCTCAAAGAATTTTCATTCCCACAAACTAAAATAGCTCTATATGTGCACCATTAGTAGCACGAACAATATCAAGTCTGTATTCGATGTGCCACGTTCTGTCCAATATGTCCATTGGTACTGATGCAATTGTGTTAAGGATACGGGTTCGTAAAGCATGAAGATCTTGTACTGATGTTGCAAACACACGATCTTTTACATACCCCCAGAAGTCAATAATTACAGTTGATGAGTAGTTGCCATTTTGTTTTATGTCATTATTGTCCAACATGCGACAAATGAATTAACTGCAATAATGAAATGAAAAATTATTTAAGTTTCTCTTTCTTTTAATACCAACCTCATTTCATAATTCCGCATACTTTGAGAGTTATGATTAATTAAAATGTGGGAGGTTTGAATGGGACACGTATAATAATAATAATAATAATAATAATAATAATAATAATAATAATAATAATAATAATAATAATAATAATAATAATAATAATAATAATAATAATAATAATAATAATAATAATAATAATAATAATAATAATAATAATAATGATAATAATAATAATAATAATAATGATAATAATAATAATAATAATAATAATAATAATAATATAACAATAATAATAATTCATCATATTCCATTCACGAATTTAGGCCATTTGTTGACTTGTTCGGCCTCAGTAGAAACACCATCCAAAAGTCTTTTGAGTGGACGTCCTGACCTTCTTTCTGCAGGTTGATAGCTTAACATTTGTTTGGGTATCCTGCGATCCTCCATTCTATGAACATGTTGCATCCATCTTGTCTTATAACCACAAATTTTGTTTTCTAAAGGTTCCATGTGTAATTCTTCTAAGATGTTTTCATTTTTTTAGGATCTAGTTGTATGTATCGCGCAGTCCTTTGAAGGTATCTCATTTTAATAATATTATTATTTATATACATATTTCCATTGTTTACACACCTTTTTGTGCCTAAAGTTTTATTTATCTTCTCCACTCGTTCTGATCCATCTACTCTATGTTCTCCAGCGCTCTTTTTTCAGCTAATACTAACTTGCCCATTTTCTACCTTAATCCGTCCAACCGTACACTAACTTACCCACCTAAAATTAACTTGCCCATTTTCTCATCCTATTTTACCCTTAGTATAGGTGGACTTATTACACTGAGCAACAAAAAAAGGTACTTTTTTTTGTCTCAGAAAGAAGAATGTGTGACTCTGATAGTATTTTTTTTCTTGAATGCAAATATAATATCGGTTTTTCTCCATCACGCAAGGTTTCCGAAAGACAGAAATTTATAATTTCAAACACTTCAATATTTTCTACATTCGCAACTACACAATATTCGAACATTCGGACTTACCTAGAAAGTAAGATATGATGATTTTCTGCTATATTTCGCCTGTGGAGCATCCCTCTTGATGGTCCAACAATAATCGGCCACCTAATTAGGATTCCATATGCCTTGATATCTCTTTTCCATAGCTAAAAACCATTTGAGTTAACTCATTTGGTTTTATTTTACAATGGACAAATGGACGAAAAACGTTCATTAAAAGAATAATTATTTAAATCCATTAATTGAAATTGAAATAGAAAAACTGTGTATGATGTGGAATTCCAAATACATATTTGAAAACACGATAAAAAACTGCATTAGGTACAACTATTGGTACTCATGAGACAAAAATAGTGTTGACAGTGTTATTATTGAAACGATAATCCCTTATGTGAGTAAATATGTTAGCAATTGGCTCCAGCGGGACCATGTGTTATCACATTGGCCAACATTATGCTAGCAGTCACTTGTTCTCTTATCGAATATTCACAGGTAGCACAATGGTATAGAAAAGCAACAACAAAAAAACTAATCCTGAAGCAGACCAAGTTTAAAGAGTATTTTTTTTTAATTCTTTCTGTGTTGCATTAAAAAAATCACATGTGAGTCTATAAAACTAATGTAGGTCTGCAGAGGATTTCAACACTGAGGACCTCTGTTCTGATACACCAAGTGTACAGTACTAACAGACGGTGAAGCACACTTCAGTCTTAAACAATAGGCAGAACGCGCACGCCAAACAGACTCGCTTATGCCTCGTTACAATATTAATAAACTGTTATTGTAAGGTCGTGTGTCTTGTATCCCCTGCTGCCGCGGGCTCTCTTTCAACAAACATTCTGCTTCCAGATGCTTTCGTCCTACATTGCCTTATGTAATTACAACATTTTTAGCAAGACAAAAATATGAAATTCACAACATTTACAATTCAGGACAAATCCCTAAATATTGCGTTTCGCTCTAAAGTAAAGTAAAGTAAAGTGATCCCACAACAGACCCGGAGGTCCTTGGGGTAGTAGAAGGTTAAGGCTCCCACTTTTTCTAGACAATCGGCACTTTATGTCACCCGGGTTGTCAGCCCTGCGTGACGGCCGCCTTTACCCCCAGAACAAGCGTCTGGTACTCATTTACGTTAGAGGCTGAGTCAACCCCAGGGCCGTAGTGCCGCCAGAGGGTTTGGGTCAGTTTAAAAATCCTGACCCCAACGGGACTTGAACCCTCGACCCTCCGGCTTGTAGCTCAGTGCCTTAACCACTACGCTACGGCGTTTCGCTCTAAATGTATATATATTTTTTAACCACGACTATGAAAAAACGCGCACTTCTAAATATTTTCCATTTGGAAATAGTATATTACGATGCGAGGTTCGGAGGCGGATTTTACAGAAGCGAGGAAATGTTTAAAAACCTCGCTGTGGCGAAGTATTTAATTTTCGAGATTCTGTAAAACACTTCACAAACGTGCGTTGTACATTATTTTTTGCGCGAAGGTGTTTTCAATATAATTCATCCATAGGAATTCTGCCCGAAGCCAGGTCCTTCTCTGCAATCATAGCATTTTCAGCTATGCTTGCAGCTTTACTAGGGGATTGTAGGTGCGGTAGCTTCCCGTTTCTTTCCACACCGGTGAAGGATGATGATGATGACCATATGATTTCGGGGATCGTTTGGGCCTTAAAGTTTTCCTGGCATTTGTTTTACAGGTGAGGAAAAACCCCGATAAAAAACCTCACCCGAAAAACTGCCCCGACCGGGGATCGAACCCGGGCCCGTTCCGTGACAAGGCAGCACGCTACCTGGAGACCACAGCGATGACCTTCAATATAATGAACAATAGTAAAATAATATCTTTGTCGGAAATATTTGCATTCATTATAAACAACTGACTAACGTTAACAGTGTGGGCAATGTTTATTAGTTGAGACTACAGCAGGTCGTGACACGAATTAGTCATAAAATGGCGACAAGTATCTATTTATTGTTTTATGTTTTAATTAAAATGCAGTGATTTGTTTCATATAATATATATTAACACTACCTTTTGGATATATTTTTGTATATACATTGTACGTAGTATATATAAAAGGCAGTGGTTTTACTTCCCGCACGAGGTTTGTAGTGTGTGTAATATTACAGTATAGTTATTTAGGTTGACAGCCCCTTTGGAAGATTAGAAGTTTTTGTATAACATCATCTTTTAGGACCCAGGTTTCGCTTACATAGGTTAACACTGGTTTTATTATATATATATATATATATATATATATATAAATGTATGTATGTATGTCCTTGACAGCCTTCTAAACCGTTCAACCGATCTTCGTGAAAATTTACATATACAGGGTTTCAGATACGGCAGTGTTTAGCAGTTGTCTATTATGTTCTAAAATCATTAGGTGCAGGAGTTCACCTGAAACGAAAAATTAAAAATCGCTCTAGCGATCGCAATTTTCGATGTTTCACAACAAAACTCGGAATGTCCTATTAAAATAAACCCATATATGCATCATCCAAAAATCAGCGAAATCCGACCACTAGAGGTGGGAGTTTACTTGAAATCCGAAATTTAAAAAAAAAATGCCTATAGGCTATGACAGGACCGATTTTGATGTAAATTGTGTGTGTGTGTGTGTGTGTTAATGGGTCCCTGGATGGCTTAGATTCACAGTTGGACCCTTTAAACCCATTAGGTATAGGGTTACACATAAAGTGAAAATTAAAAAAACTCTCTAGCGGTCACAATTTTCGATTTTTCATAACGAAACTCAGTATATCCCCTTAAATTAAACTGGGGCAGATATTTGAAAAAAATCAGCGAAATCAGACAATTAGAAGTGGAAATTAACTTACTTACTTTTTACTTTTGAGGGTCTCTCCACTTTTCAGCGGTTACCCTGTATTCCCATTCGCCATTCTTGCCGATCACGCCATTCCTCCTCCTCCAGACCTCGGTCGTTCATCAATCTATGGATCTCTCCTCTCCAAGTTGTTCTTGCCCTGCGCCGTTTCCTTCTACCAGAAGGCCATACCACTGAAGAGCTCGTCTTTCGATCCTTTCCACCACTGTCTCCTCCATATCCATCATCTGCCTCACTTCTTCATTTCTTCTTCTTTCCAACCTGGACACCCTGGCACTGCGTCTTATTCCATCCATCTCCACTGCCAAGATCATAGTTTTTTTGTCCCTCTACCAAAGTCCATCCCTCAGCACCATAAGTCATTATGCTTTCCACAGCAGACTTCAAAATCCTCTTCTTCGTGTGGTTTGACATGGTCCTACTCCACAGTACTCCATTTAACATTTTTATGGCTCTTCGTGCTTGTACTAACCTGCTATCTACTTCAGCTTTACAACTCCCTGATTCATCAATAAGTGATCCCAAATATTTAATTTTTTAACAGCTCTAATAATTCCTTGGGATAGGGATATATCTCGTCCACTTCCTCCTACTACAAGATATTCAGTTTTTTCCATGTTTACTCTTAATCCTCCTGTTTCAAAAGGAAATTAACTTAAATCCAAAATTAAAAACTGCCTAAACTACTGGACCGATTTTAATGAAATTTTGTGCGAGTGTTTGAGTGGGTCCCTAGTAGGTTTAGATTCATAATTGGATACGTTAGGTGACGCTACGATCAAGTAATAGGAATTTTTATGTCAGATGTATAGTTATCTGCATTACCGACATTCTGCGCGACAACAATGTGGCGTCATAATGCACGCTTCTTGAGCCACAACAGATGAAAGTGGGGAGTTTTATTGCGATCTTATTAATTAATGAATTTTATGGTAAAAAAGTAACTTATATTTTTATCGTCCGACCATGACACGAGAACTGAACGATCGGGCAAAACAACGTCTGCCGGGTACGCTAGTTGTATAATAAAATCTTAATTTCGCTTGTCTTGATGCAAATTTGCGTTTAAAAAGATTTATATTTGCAAAATAAGCTTTATTACGTAAAACGATTCTTTCTTTGATCTCCTCTTCTATAGTATTATAACAATTCACTTTGGATCCAAGATATTTGTAAGAATTTGCTCCTTTTATTTATTACTAGCTAATCCTGGCGTACGCTGCTGCTACACCTAAATAAATTATGTGTTTTTGCATTTAGTTGAATAAGTAAAAGGAAAAATAAATATACATTTATATCGTTATTATTTTTAGATACACCGTGCTTATTACCCGGCGTTGCCCGGGAATCTACGCATCACGATGTAGCCTACTTGGCATAAATGAGCTAAGAGAGAAAATTCGTTATTGTGAGTTATCCATAAAAGAATACACGCCGTGCGCTGCTATGTTTGCCCGGGAATCTACTTATCCCGATCTCATTGGCATCAATGAAAGAGAAAAATGGCTACTGTGTGTTATCTATAAAAGATAAATAGCCTATATGCTGTCGCGGACTATTTTGTAGAGTTTTTTTTAGATATTTAATTCTGTATACATTAATTTTGTGTACTTGTTATGGTTTAGGCAGCGTAAGCCAGTTAAAGTTAAAAAAAGGGACTTTTTCACGTTTTTCACTACAAAGGGTGTTTTTTAAGGGTGTAGGAATTGAGTATCTCAATTCTCTTATAGCCTATGTTCATCCCGGGAATCTCCTGAACATTTTGCAGAATACCCCATCACAATCGGATCAACGGCATGGCCGCGCATAAAGTACGAACAAACAAACAAATAAACAAACATTAATTTTTATATATTACATATTATTTTGAAAGAAAGATTTTGACAAGGATATATGGACCAGTAAAAGGTAATGGAAGATGGAGAATGAAGTATAATAAGGAAATTATTACCTTTTTAAGGAATTAATATAAAATTATGGAATATTCACCTGAAAGGTCCGTCTCCTCAACTTAATTAATCATTTAACTGTAGCGCTTTCGGGACTTGTCCCATCATCGGCAGGATTCAAAACTGGTGTTTCACTAAAGATCTGGTAGAGGGGGTTGCATATATTGGGTTCGTTTTCGTTTATCAGGCTGTCGTTGACGGACCTTTCAGGTGAATATTCCATAATTTTATATTAATTTTGAATAATACCTCAACGGAACACATCATGAATCTTATAAAAGTTGACTTTTTAAGGAACCTGATTTATCAACTCTTGTGATATTTAAAAAAAATGGAATGGGCTGGATACGTTCAAAGAATGGACAATGAATGCATACCTAACAAAATGATGACGGAGGAGATATTTGGGAAGCAGCCAGTGGGAAAACCTAAGAAAAGATGGATGAGCTCAATGAAGGAACGTTATCATCAAATCCTGAACTGTAGGAACTGGCAACAGAGAGCATTGGATAGAGAAGATTGGAGGGCTCGCATCAAGAAGGCCCAGGCCCGCTATGAGCTGTAGCGCCATTGGAAGAAGAATTTATTATATTAGTTATTATTTTTTAATTATCAATAAATGACTGACACACGATCTGTGAAGTGACAATTAAACTGAAATAAAATAAGTTAAATATACTTTCTTAGGCAAGATCCGTCGTCCTCAACTTATAAATATGTTTTCTTTATGTCTGTAGGCCTTTCAGAACATCCGTTCCATCTTCAGCAGGTTCTTGTTCGCTACAATATCTAGTATGATGGTTGATGCTGCTGGCCCTAATGTGGTGTTGTCGTGACTAAAGCTTCTACCTGACGATATCGTATAGTGGGTTGTTTAGTCTGGGAGTGCTTTCATTTATTAAAAGCTTGTTGTCTATTTCTTTGATAATTACCAGGTCTTCCAGTATGTTGAATTTTGTTGGATTTCCCTCTTTGTGTACTATTGTACCATATCAGATAATGTAGCGAAGAAGGACTTGCTGAAGATGAAACGGATGTTCTGAAAGGCCTACAGTCATAAGGAATACATATTTATAAATTGAGGACGACGGATCTTACCTAAGAAGGTATATTTTAACTTATTTTATGACTATCCACCTCAACGGTTATAACAATGAATTTTATTAGTATTGATTTAAACTGAAATTGTTTTGTTAAGAAAACGTTGAAATATATCTTTATGTCATTATAAATCTGTATTATGTTAGGATTTTATTAGACTTTATTTAGAGAAGGATCACTGCTATTTATTCACAATGAGTTTCCGTTCCCTCCTCTGGTATTACCGCATCATGATGTCACAGTCCCTTGCAATGCGTATTACACAAATGATAGAGTAACCCATGACAGTAATCACTGCTAGCAAGCACTGACATATCATAAAACATTTAAACCATTGTGTACATTTAATAAGACACATGACAGGGCATGAATCCTTAACCACAGTATGATCTCAACTACACCTAACATATTCTTTCTCTCAAAAGCATCATCTTCTTCTTCATCTTCTTCATCTTATTCTTTTTCATCGTCTTCTTATTCATCTTCTTCTTCATCTTCTTCTTCGTCGTCTTCTTCATCTTCATCATCATCATCATCATCTTCTTCGTCGTCTTCTTCATCATCTTCTTCTTCTTCTTCTTCTTCATCTTCTTCATCATCATCTTCTTCTTCTTCATCATAATCTTCTTCTTCTTCTTCTTCATCATCTTCTTCATCATCTTCTTCTTCATCTTATTCTTCTTCATCTTATTCTTCTTCACCTTATTCTTCTTCATCTTATTCTTCTTCATCTTATTCTTCTTCATCTTCTTCTTCATCTTCTTCTTCATCTTCTTCATCTTCTTCTTCTTCATCTTCTTCTTCTTCATCTTCTTCTTCTTCATCTTCTTCTTCTTCATCTTCTTCATCTTCTTCTTCATCTTCTTCTTCATCTTCATCTTCTTCTTCATCTTCATCTTCGTCATCTTCTTCTTCATCATCATCTTCTTCGTCGTCTTCTTCATCTTCATCACCATCTTCTTCTTCGTCGTCTTCTTCATCTTCATCATCTTCTTCTTCTTCTTCTTCATCTTCTTCATCATCTTCTTCTTCTTCATCTTCTTCATCATCATCTTCTTCTTAATCTTCATCATCATCTTCTTCTTCATCATCATCTTCTTCTTCATCTTCATCATCATCATCATCATCTTCTTCTTCTTCATCTTCTTCATCATCATCTTCATCATCATCTTCATCATCATCTTCTTCTTCTTCTTCTTCCTCTATGCATGAAAGCTGGCAGCTTGTTGCGTGTTCATTCACTACAGGTCCGGGTACGGTGACGTCTTTCCATCGTAATAGTAGTCTTCCTAACGGCCTTTTCTGCTGAGGTGTCCAGTCACGTACTTTCTTCACTAGTCTACTGTTCTCCATTCTATCTATGTGATCGTTCCAATAATCTTGATTTTTCTTTTTCAATCAGGGATTACATTCTTAAGCCTGCTCCGCCTTCACATATTTTCCAAAATCTCTCCTTCGTTCAGGTTTATAATCAAGAATTGTTCTAGGAATATGACTGCAGCTCATTATTTCTAGGTGTTCAATCCATTGATCTCTATAATGTTGAATCCTTTCCTCTAATAATATTACACTTAATAACACTGGTCAACATGATTTTTGTCTCAAGAGTACCAAGAGTTGTACTTAATGCAGTTTTTTATCCTCTTTTCAAATATGTATTCGGAAATTCTCCATCACCCACAGTTCTTTTTATTTCAATTTAAATTAATAGATTTAAATATTTATTTTTTAATAAACTTTTTTCGTCCATTTGTCCATTGTAAAATAAAACCAAATGAGTTAACTCAAATGGTTTCAGCTATGGAAAAGAGATATCAATGCAAATAGAATCCTAATATGCTAGCCAATTATTGTTGGACCATCAAGAGGGATACTCCACAGGCGAAATATAGCAGAAAATCGTCATTTCTTACTTTCTAGGCGAGTCCGAATGTTCGAATATTGTGTAGTTATGAATGTAGAAAATAATAAAGTATTAAATATTAAATTATAAATTCCTGTCTCTCGGAACCTTGCGTGATGGAGAAAAACCGATATCATATTTGAATTCAGAGGAAAAAATACTATCAGGATCACACATTTTTCTTTCTGAGACAAAAAAAAAGTATATATATTGTGTTGCCCAGTGCAATTTATCCTCATTTTTAAAATTAATATAACCTACTTCAGGGAACCCATGCTAAAGGCTCAAACACAGGGACATGTTCCTAGGAACATGGAATGTTAGGACTTTATACATTCAAATACCTAGGAACAATAATCACAAATAGGAATGATGCACAAAGAAATTGAACATAGGCTCAATTCTGGAAATGCGTGCTATTATGTATTGCAGAGACTCTTCATGTCCCAACTCCTTTCAAAAAACGTTAAGCTGAAAATATATAAAACTGTTATTCTACCAGTTATATTATATGGGTGCCAACATAGACTCTTACTTTAAGAGAGGAAAGGAGATTACAAGTATTTGAGAATAAAGTACTTAGGAAAATTTTTGGACCAAGGAGAGATGAACAGACAGGTGAATGGAGAAGACTACATAACAATGAACTACATGGTCTTTATAGGAAGCCAGATATTATAAGAACAGTTAAGTCTCGTAGACTGCGATGGGCAGGACATGTTGCACGTATGGGGAATGAAAGACGTGCATGGAAGCTTCTTGTAGGAAAGCCAGAGGGAAAACGCCCAGTTGGTAGACCAAGAGTGAGGTGGGAGAATAACATTAACTATGATTTGAGGGAATGATTGGAAAGCATTAGCTCGGGACAGGGATGTATGGAGAGCTTATGTCCTCGCGGCCATGAAACTACGGTTCGATAGTGCCAGTGAGTAAGTAAGTAATAAACCTCATTTCTGGAGCCTGTAATTTGTTAATGTCATTCGTGCCACGGTCCAAGTTTCTGATCCATATAGTAGAACTGGTATTGATATCACCGTATAGGACCTCGAGTTTCCATTCTCTATTTCCTTCCAACGTTCTATTTATTGTACCGCATATCTATTGGAAAAAGAGGGAGTTTATTTTTACATTCACTAATAGGCCTATATTTATAAGCTACCAAAGTAACTCACTGGCACTATCGAACCCGTAGGTTCATGACCGCGCGGACATAAGCTCTCCATACACCCCTACCCTGAGCCAATGTTTTCTAATCATTCCCCGTATAATCTACTTCCCTCAAATCATAGTTAATGTTATTCTCACACACCATTCTTGGTCTAACAACTGGGCGTTATCCCTCTGGCTTTTCTACAAGAAGCTTCAATGCACGTCTTTCATCCCCCGTTCGTGCCACTTGTCCTGCCCATCGTCTACGAGACTTAACTTTTCTTATTGTATCTAGCTTCCTATAAAAACCATGTAGTTCCCTCGCTTCCCATATATTTGAAACTTGTGACCTGTTCTAAAGGAGTATAATTTATATTATTTTTGTTCGAACACTTCGTTTTCCTCGAAAAGCCATTGCTTTTTACACGCTTTATACGCGTATTAGCTTGACCTGTATCTGTCTATGTAACGGAATCTGTCAACACGATTTTCACCCACTTAAAAACATTGGATCGACTTGAAACTTTGTATACTTGTAAAGGACCAATACAAGAATTTCATATTTTTTCTAAGATCCTAGCCAGGATCATCAGGATATCAAAAAAATAAAGACCGGTATAATAGGTTGGGACCGTACCGACTTTTTAGTCCATCGTTGTAATTAATAAATATTATATCTCTGGTAGCTCATTGGTAGAGCGGTGGACTGTAGTGGTATATAATTTCAATAATCCATAGGTCGCTGGTTCAAATCCGGCCCGGAGGACTTTTTTAGAACTAAATATATTGTAAGCAATTAAATTTTGGTGGGATTCCGGTATTGTAACAATCAAACTAAATATTTTAAAAAATAGTAACTTAAAAAACTCAAACAACACGCTTTATTAGAAAACCAAACTAAAAAAATAAAAATAAATAATAGTTTAAAAAACTAAAACAACACGTTTTAATAGAAAACCGAACTAAAAAATGATTAAATAATTTTAATTTCCAACACGCTTGGGATAAAATTAAAGTGGTCAACAAAAAAATCATCTCCAATACATCTAGAATAAAACTAGAGTTATCTAAAAAAAATTACCATCAAAAGCGTGGGGTGCTTTTCATGGTTTTTACGTTTTCTTCTTAGAGGCTTTATTTTTACCAATATCTGTTTATTATCAAATATATTCATTGACAAAGAGCGCCCCACGCTTTTGATGGTAAAATTATTTTCTTTTGTAGATAACTCTAGTTTTATTCTGATGTGTTGGAGATGATGTTTTTGTTGACCACTTTAATTTTATCCCAAGCGTGTTAGAAATTAAAATTATTTTTCATTTTTTTTGTTTGGTTTTCTAATAAAGCGTGTTGTTTTAGTTTTTTTAACTATTATTTTTGTTCTGAAGTTTTAAAATTATATTTCTCACTTATATTTTGTAGATCATAAATTGATTTTCGTAGTTCATTTTCATTTTTACTTATTAAAACTTGATCATAGGTTAATCTCTATTGAACTACATCATATTAATTACTGTATTCAATCAAAAGGGTTGTAAGATTAACAGACATCAGAAAAAAAAAAGAAAGGAGATTTATGTTAATGTGAAATTTGGAACGATAACAGCACTTTATCATCAGAATTAAATTTTGAATGAAAACTCAACTCGCTGACGTTTTACGCCACAGCACCTCACAAGGGATAATTTGAGTAAAACAAATTAGGGTTTCTATAATTTGAGAAGTGTAAATTGAAGAATTTAATTTTAAAATGTGCCGCACCGTAATGGGGAGGTGTCGGGTGAAATAAATAAGTCTGAGACACAGAAAAATGAGGATGGACGTGAAATACCTGTTCTGTAAAGAAAGGGGTGTCTGCATTACCTCCGAGGCTTTTTGTTGTATACAAAATTAATAATCAAAATTCAATTAGAGGAGGTTAGGGGCGAATGTAGTCCACTTTTTCATTGGTAAGGGATGATCCACCCTATCGGACCAGTAACTCTCCCTTTCTGATATGCCAAATCCGCCCACTAGCACTTTTACCCCTAATAGATTTATCATAGCGTTTAACAAGGGATAGATTATGTATGCTCCAGTCATATTAAACATGTGTGTAAATAATGAAGTTTCTCGAACGTCCTGGTAGGAATGGATAAAGTGATTGTTCATCTGCTTTCAGAAGATAGGCCCTATGGGAAATTTTGAAATATTATCTCGGAGAATTATGGATTTAAAAAAATAAATAACGAAATAAAATTAAGGCAAAGTTGAATACTAAAGAGTAGATTCATATAGGCTTATCTTGCACACCAAATTAGATTTCATAATAAATTTTTCTCCAGAACTAAATTTATTGTCATTAATAGTTTTTTTTCTTCTCATATTTCTTTCGTTAAATCTAGAGTAAATCAAAATATATTGTAAATACTAATTATATAGAAATTCCATGTAATAATTTTGTTTATTGTAATTTAGATGTAACAATAATTTTTGTAATTTTTGTATCTAACTTGGTTGAGTAGAGACAACACCTTAAGACCTCAACTCTTTCAAGTAAAATTAAGCTATTAATAATAATAATAATAATAATAATAATAATAATAATAATAATAATAATAATAATAATAATACTTACTCACTGGCACTATCGAACCCGTAGGTTCATGGCCGCACGGACATAAGCTCTCCATACATTCCTATCCTGAGCTAATGCTTTCCAATCATTCCCTGTATAATCTACTTCCCTCAAATCATAGTTAATGTTGTTCTCCCACCTCATTTTTGGTCTACCAACTGGGCGTTTTCCTTCTGGCTTTCCTACAAGAAGTTTCCATGCACGTCTTTCATTCCCCATACGCGCAACATGTCCTGCCCATCGCAGTAATAATAATAATAATAATAATAATAATAATAATAATAAACTACAGAATATTTAGACAATATATGGACTGAAAAAAAAAGCAGTCACTATATAACGAACTGGACAATCTATGTAATAATAATAATAATATAATAATATATAATAATAATAATAATAATAATAATAATAATAATAATAATAATAATAATAATAATAATAATCTTGTAATCTTGTAATTCCTTGTTTCCCTCAATGAGATTTAGGCGCTCTCTCCCTAGAGGAAAGAAATTGAACCATACTAATTTAGGTACACTTGTTTTCGTATAGATGTCACTGGAGTGGCCCGTGGTCAGCGTTCCGCCTCATACTGACATCTAGGAAACAAAGGTAGTACTAGGACGGGAAAATTCGGTAATTTTTGCTTAGAGGCCTTTTTATTCAGGTTTAAGGATCTTTTACGAGCCTGAATATCTTCAGACTCGGGATCCACGGCTTAAAGCCCCTCCCGGAGGACTTGCTCCTTGGATTTTTCCATCCTAAAAAAAGTCCATCGACCCCGCCCGGGTTTGAACGTGCGACCCTCGAGACGAAAGGCAAGGAGCATAATGACTAGTACACCGCGGCCGATAATAATAATAATAATAATAATAATAATAATAATAATAATAATAATAATAATAATAATAATAATAATAATAATAATAATAATAATAATAATAATAATAATAATAATGAAAGGTTGAGAGAGCAATAAAATAATTTTAAAAATGTTTTAATTTAAAACATTTACGAATTCACTGATTTATTTGCACTTTTTAAAGGCCATCTTCAATGCTTGTATTTTACAAGAAGCTAGAGTACATATAAATATAATTAAATTAATGTATACCAACCTAATCAGCATTTTTAAGGTGAAAACTGATAACGCTGATTCAGGGAATTGGGTTCGCAATACTAGATTTCAGACAAGTGATCACTGTGAAAATAGGCCTTTGGGATTTTGGGTTCAAAAAAGTGTGATCGGGAAATTAGATGCTGAAAAATCGATTCGAGTAAAGTGACCATTCTCTAAAATAGGTCTGCAAAATTTTAGTTTTGGATAAGCGGAATGGGGAAACATTAAAAAAAACTAATTTTAATAAAATGTCCATTCTATAAAATAAGCAATCAGAATTTGGTTTCCGCAAAAAAAAAAACTAAATGTTTTAGGAAGTTTTTACTTCAGAAGACAAATCTCGAAACGA
The DNA here is from genome assembly GCA_030220185.1 of Diploptera punctata. Classification (NCBI taxonomy): domain Eukaryota; kingdom Metazoa; phylum Arthropoda; class Insecta; order Blattodea; family Blaberidae; genus Diploptera; species Diploptera punctata. The sequence goes on from JASPKZ010009388.1 coordinate 327,869, forward strand.
TGCCCAAACATGGATAAATTCTGAAAATAGAAGTATCTGAGTAGTTACTGTCCTTATAACCAATGTCACGTGGTGGAGTTCCAAATGGTTATAATTAAGATTGGCGTCTCCCCCACCACTCTACCTGCCGTGACGGCTAAATAATGAGTGATGACCCAAAACCCTTTCGTTTTCGCTGTTATTAAAGAAGTACAATACGTTCTTCCTGCCCCTCCCAGGCTAACAGAAGTCCTTTTCAAAGGATCTGTGTTACCTTATGTATAGTAGCTTCAAATCTAACATCATCCTTCTTAGAATAGTAGCTTTTGTCAGAGATCTTTATAGAGAAATCAGCCAACTAAATTCTTCGTACTGGTCTTTCACGGGAGACTTTTCTGAGGAAGGGCCCCAAGATAAGATTCCCTAACTAAGTAACTAACTCACTGGCACTATCGAACCCGTAGGTTCATGGTCGCGCGGACACAAGTTCTCCATATATCCCTATCCTGAGCCAATGTTTTCCAATCATCCCCTGAATAATCTACTTCCCTCAAATCATAGTCAATGTTATTCTCCCACCTCATTCTTGGTCTACCAACTGGGCGTTTTCCCTCTGGTTTTCCTACAAGAAGCTTCCATGCACGTCTTTCATTTTCAATTCGTGCCACATGTCCTGCCCATCGCAGTCTACGAGATTTAACTGTTCTCATTATATCTGGCTTCCTATAAAGACCATGTAATTCACTGTTATGCAGTCTTCTCCATTCATCAGTCTGTTCATCTCTCTTTGGTCCAAAAATTTTCCTAAGAACTTTATTCTCAAATACTCGTAATCTCCTTTCCTGCCTTAAAGTAAGAGTCCATGTTTATTACCAAATTATTTATTTTTTAATTTCATTCCACTTAATTGATTTTTCAAGAGAATATAATCTTCTTCTTCTTCCTTCCAAGTATTAGGCCAAGGCCTGTTACGATCCTATAGAAAATTTTCCCTCCAGCGTAAATAGTTTGATCCTTCCGGAAAATTCTCATATAAGATTTGAAAGCATAATAATAGTCCCTTCGATTGGTTGCTGGCCAAAAGAAGGCAAGACCAGTGATGGAGCTGCCATCTTATAGCCTCTGGTCAGGCTTTTCTGGAGAAGAAAAGAAAATAAAGGAAAGAAGAAATGGAAGAAAGGAAAGACTCCCTAGCCCTCGGATGCCCTAATAGCGTCGGGGTCGAAAAAAACAAGAGTTAACCAAGGGAGGTTAGATAGTAAAGTTAAAAGAGTGCAAAACACAAGTAAGTGGAAGAAATGTTTTGCACAGCTTGGGCACCTTGTGGTCGCCATCCACATATCCTGTAGATGAGGAGCCCTGAGGGTAAGAGAATATAATAATATCGTTAATTTTATATTTTTATCCACTCCCTTACATGAATCAATACTAATTAAAAACATATGGAAGACGATGGATCACCGAGGGTTTATCTGGAGAAAACTCAATGTATATTACCTTTCATTTATGGTAATTGGTGATAGCGGAGAGAATTTGGTATTAGAAGATTTCAAAGATGCCATTAATTTGTAACAACATTAAATATTTGGGAGTTGAAATGAATGAATATGGAAATAATGATGTGGGAATAACAAAAGTAATAGTTGAAGGTCAATAGAAATGTCGAATGGAATGTTGAGGAATAAACATATTAAAATAAATAATGGTTAAAAAAAACTAAAACAACACGCTTTATTAGAAAACCGAACTAAAAAATTTAAAAAATAATAATTTTAACTTCCAACACGCTTGAGAAAAAATTAAAGTGGTCAACAAAAAAAGAAAAATCATCTCCAACACATCTAGAATAAAACTAGAGTTATCTACAAAAATAATTTACCATCAACACCGTGGGGTGTTTTTTATGGTTTTTACGTTTTCTTCTTAGAGACTTTACTTTTACAAATATCTGTTTATTATCAAATATATTACGCCACGCTTTTGATGGTAAAATTATTATTTTTTTTAGATAGCTCTAGTTTTATTCTAGATGTGTTGGAGATGATTTTTTGTTGACCACTTTAATTTTATCCCAAGCGTGTTGGAAATTAAAATTACTTTTAATTTTTTAGTCCGGTTTTCTAATAAAGCGTGTTGTTTTAGTTTTTTAAACTATTAGGCTATTTATTATATATTTTTTAGTTTTTAGTTTGCTTTTCTAATAAAGCGTGTTGTTTTAGTTTTTTAAACTATTATTTATTTTTTGGATAAATTACAATGTGGTAAGTTTGCAAAATTGTCAATATTTTACAGAATAAGATAAAAATTTAAATACATCTCTAAATTCGATACATTGTAGCATGAGCTAAAAGTAATACTCTTCTAAAAAAATCCTCCGGGCCGGATTTGAACCTGCGACCTATGGATTACTGAACCTGCGACCTATGGATTACTGAATTATATACCACTACAGTCCACCACTCTACCAACTGAGCTACCAGAGGTTATAATATTAATTTCTTACAACGATGGACTAAAATGTCGATAAGTCCGCAACCTATTATACCGGTCTTTATTTTTTTGATGTCCTGATCCTGGGCAGGATTTTAGAAAATATTTATGAAATTATTGTATTGTCATTGGTCCATTACAAAGTAATCAAAGTTTCAAGTCGATCCAATGTTTTTAAGTGGGTAAAAATCGTGTTGAAAGATTAGGTTACATAATTAATATAAAATTATAGAATATTCACCTGAAAGGTCCGTCTCCTCAACTTAATTATCATTTAACTGTAGCGCTTTCGGGACTTGTCCCATCATCGGCAGGATTCAAAACTGGTGTTTCACTGAAGATCTGGCCATAAACAAAAATTCTACACACCCTTTTCAACAGGAAAATTAGTACATTTAATAGCTTAGTCAGTAGAATGTTGAAACTCCCATTAAGCAAAGACAATTATATCCAAGAACTCAACTACATTAAGTATATGGCAAAAACCAATGGCTATAATGAAGAATTCATAGATAAGCTCGTAAAAAAACAAAAAAGGAAGAACAACATAACCAACATAACTAAACTAGAAAAAAATCTGACAACAACAAGAAAACATGGATAACACTTCCATACACAGGAAAAGAAACGAAAAAATTAGCCAATGCACTAAAGAAAGCCGATAAAAACGTAAAAATAGCATACAGAACCAATAACAAATTAAACAACATAATAAACAATAACATTGAAGAAAATAACATTTTCAACAGCAAAGGAGTTTATAAACTGACATGTAAGGACTGCAACAAATTTTATATAGGAAGGACAAACAGGAGTTTTAACATCAGATTCAAAGAACATTTTCGAGACTTCATTCATGCAGAAGGTAAATCAAGCTATGCAAAAAACACGTTATCCATGAAGGACATCGCATGTTAAATATTGAAAACACCCTAACAGTGATGCACAGAGAAAATAATCCAGCGAAGATAAACGTACTCGAAGAGATGGAAATCATGAAAGCAGCTCACAACGACAGCCTGATAAACGAAAACGAACCCAATACATGAAACCCCCTCTACCAGATCTTCAGTGAAACACCAGTTTTGAATCCTGCCGATGATGGGACAAGTCCCGAAAGCGCTACAGTTAAATGATAATTAAGTTGAGGAGACGGACCTTTCAGGTGAATATTCTATAATTTTATATTAATTTTGAATAAACCTCAACGGAACACATCATGAATCTTATAAAAGTTGATTACGTTACATAGACAGACACAGGTCAAGCTAGTATAAAGCGTGTAAAAATTAATAAAATCCATTTTATAAATCAATAGTATGGATTTAAATTGCCTATGGAGAAGAAACATTGACTATTAACGCCAAATTAAGGTCAAAATTGCAGTCTACATAGCTAAATTATTTTTTAAGAAGATCTGCACGTTGCTTTAAATTGGACAGGATCAGAAACAGTAGACTAGTAACAGTGAAAAATTGAACTTTAACGAAACAATTATACAATTTGTGGGAAATAAACAATTACATTGGTTTGTACACGTGAAGAGGATGATTGAAGATATATTGCCAGTTAGGAGTTTGGAGTGCATTCCAAATAGAAGGAAAAGGTTAGAGAGGCTTAGGAAGACATGGATAGAGGGAATTATTAATTTGATGAACAGGTGACGGTGACTGGAAGGATAGAGATGAATGGAGGAAGAGAATCAAAACTTAATATTGGGCACAGGAAGATGCTGTATGCATTCAAAACCTGTTAAATAAATAATAACACTGAACAACAAAAGAAACTTTTTTTTTGTCTCAGAAAGAAAAATATGTGATTCTAATAGTATTTTTTCTTCTGGATTCAAATATGATATCGGTTTTTCTCCATCACACAGGGTTTCCGAGAGACGGGAATTTATAATTTCAAACACTTTAATATTTTCAATATTCGAACATTCGGACTCACTTAGAAAGTAAGAAATGACGATTTTCTGCTATATTACGCCTGTGGAGCATCCCTCTTGATGGTCCAACAATAATTGGCCAGCATATTAGGTTTCCATTTGCCTTGATATCTGTTTCCCATTGCTGAAATCTCCTGATGAAAATGTTCCCCGTGCTCATCGCTCACTGGACAAATGGACGAAAAACGTTTATTAAAAAAATAATTATTTAAATCCATTAACTGAAATTGAAATAAAAAAAAACTGTGGGTGATGGAGAAATTCCGAATACATATTTGAAAACACGATAAAAAAACTGCATTAAGTAGAACTATTGGCACTCACGAGACAAAAATCATGTTGACCAGTTGAATTTATTTAGATTGGTTACAATAACAGATCGAAAACGAAATGAAAATATACGAAGTGAAGTAAATAAATTCAAACTGTTACATATAATTTCACAATACAGGGATGAATGGATGGACCACATTAATAGAGTGGATAACAATATAATTCCGAAACAGATTCTTCATTACAAACTACTAGAACGCAGAAATGCAGGAAGACCCAGTAAAAGATGGACAGATCAATTCTAACATGAGATCGGAATAGACTTTAAGGTCTAATCCTTGATGTTGATTTAGATTGGTGGACTTAATGTCATGTGAGCTTCTTTTCCATTCAACAGGGACAAACATATTGATTTAAAGCTTTCCATTATGCAATTACGGTTCTTGGATATTGGAAGAAACTGTATTAACGAATATATTGATAATGGTACTTAAAGCCTAAAATGAACAGGATGAAAAATAAAAATAAATAGAAGCATAAGAAGAAAAGTTAAGTTAATGATGATAAAAATGAATGAAGATGAAGTGACCAAGAAAAACTCAGTCCCAGAGAGAAATAGAAAGGGGAAATTGTTGGCAAGCATGAAGGAAGACCAAGTGACCAGGATAAACTCAGTATCCACAAAGAAATTTATTGTTGCCTTACATTTTTAGGTGCCGAAGTTTCGTCGCTGATTAGCCTTGCAGGTTAGACAAGGCTAGTTCTTAAACAATAGCACATGCATACACAGTTTAAACTGCCGAGTTAAGCATTTGGAATATGGGCTTCATGTCTTGGTATCCGGGCTGGTAATAAAGCTTCCCAAAAAAACAGCGAATTAAGAATAGTAACCACCGTCTTAACTCTTGTAGCAGAGAATTCTTTCATTTTTTTACTTTGTTTTTCATGAAGATTTTTTAAACAAACTCAATAAATTTAATTTTATATGTGGCACAATTAAGAGAATGTTGTTTGTTAAATACAAGAAAGGAAATTAAACTAAAATTTTATAAAGCAATGGCAGTTCCCATACTATTTATATGCTAGTGAGTTTTGGATTTTGACTAAAAGAGAAGAGATCATAAAAGCAGCTTAAACGAGATTTCTGAGAAGTGTAGCTGGCTGAGAACTTATAGATAAAAGAACAAACGAATATTAAAAATGAGCTAAATATTTTTAAACTTTTAGATAAAATAAAACAATCTAGAAAAAATTGGAAAGAAGATGTCTAATGAATGAAAGATGAACGCATACCAAAAATTATATTTAATCACAACCAAAAGGAGACAGAAATGTTGGTAAATCGAAAAAGAGATGGGTTCAACATCTTCAATGAGAAAATATGAGACTGGAACAAGCCACATGGAATGTTGATGTCTTTCATTATTCACTTCGGCGCAACATTATTTAATGGGTCTACAGGTTAGATAATAAAATCAACACAATATCTGATGACAAAATTTGGAACATTAGTACTCCGCATTGCCATAGAAAAAAAACTGATAGGATGCGAGCTGGGATTAGGCACACAACTTGCATTTTATAGTAGATGTTAAAGGTGAGTTCAGGATAGATTGTAACTCCCTGCCATTTTTAGAAATGAGCGCGTTATAATGCAATTTGCTAACAGACATAAAACCAAACGGAGTTGCCTGAAGGCTTGCCATTCGAATCAATTATAGCATCTGGTTGTGGCAAAACTCTCAAATCATAATGATTCAGAATACGTCTGATTGAAAAGAAACCACCGGAACATCCTAATAATACGGAACACAGCACCTCCTCCTTACATCAACAAATTCCTTTCCTTTGTGTTCCGCATCTTCAGTCTCATCTTGTTCAAGAAAAACATGAAATAACAATGTCAAGGGCCACAAAAATGAAGCAATCCTTTCGTTGAAACTAAATCTTGCAGTAAATTATTTAATGAACTATTTACATTTAGGCCTATTTGCGTAAATTATTAGAATGTAAGTTATACAATAGCCTAATATTATTTAAACATTTGGAACTGCATTGCAGAACTTGAATTTGCATTATGAATGGGATCTTCTTCTTCACTTCACGGGCTAGGCAAAATGCCTGTTCCGCCTCACAGTTGTTCTGTTCATCTTTTCACTGGCCTTCCTACATTGCTTGAACCTCTTGGCTTGTAGTTGAATGCTGCTTTTGGTAATCTTGTTACGTTCATTTTTTCTACATGTCTAAACCATTTTTCTCTATATCCTTTGATTTTTATCATTTAATGGATATATATTTAACTCTGTTCTTATATCTTCATTCTTGTTATTCTTCGTGAATGAAAATAATAATAGGCTATTCAAAATTCAAATAATAATATTGTAAAATATACCCAATCATTAATTACAACTTAAAATATTTTATTACACATGGGTGATACATTTGAGTCATGCTTCAGTCGATCCTCGTGAAACAGAATGGCGGAAAATATCGAGTCTTCTGTTGCTGTGTCGTCATCTCCCTGTCAAAAGTGACTGTAATTATGGCGCGAATGGCGGAAGGATATTGCTTCTACAACGTACGTCGGTTCTACAACGTACGTCGGTATCCATAACCATTCAAGTCACATGGTTTTGTTATGACGAGGATCACTTTAAAAGTGAACAGGGTATATCCCAAGGGTCTCCTATGGCCTGTAGTGGGATCACTTTACGTTGCAAGACGAGAAATTCAAAGGGGAGATTAAAAATCCCCTCCTCCATCAGGAATCGAATCCTGACCGCTAGTTTGGAATGTAAGGTATATCAATCACGTCAGGGCGACGCGACGGTCATTTCAGCAGTTGAAGGAATCTTAATTGCTTATACATGCCAATTAAGCAAGTGTTATTAATTAATAGAAATACTGAAATCAAGGACGGAATGCATTTAGTAAATAAAACAGATGGTTTAAGAATAGGCTGAAGAACATTGGCGAATTACTTGTATAAAACCAAGGTCATTTAATTTTAAAAGGGAAACCCATGGTAAGTTAATTTATTTTAATATAGCGTGAGTCTGTAACAGCCAGCAGCATCCAATTTTTTAAATTGGCCACCCAAGAGGATCATCAGTAATGCTACAAACATGATTATGCCTGTCCCACGTATTAATTATCAACTTTTTTTAGAGATCTGGATGACCCATATTTGAATAAATAAATAATAATAATAATAATAATAATAATAATAATAATAGCTTTATTTTACCTGGCAGAGTTAAGGCCTTAAGGCCTTGTCTACCACTCAACCAGGTTTAAAAAAAAATACAAAAGAAAAGTCTTAAATCTAAATTACAATATATATATATATATATATATATATATATATATAAACGATTACAAGTTATGAATACAATACAATTAATATTTATAATGTATTTTGATTTACTCTAAATTTAACGAATTAAATATATAATATGTACAAGATATATAAAAAAAACGAGGAAAAGATTAATGACATAGTATAAAATTAAATAAATAGAGAAAAATTAATTATTAGACAACAGGTAACTGTATAAGCGTGACTTAAAGGTGCCAAGTGTGCGGCAACCCCTGATATCTTGAGGAAGGAGATTCCAGGAGCGGGCGGAGGCTACTGTGAAGGAAGTAGAATAGGAGGAAGTGCTATGAAGAGGAATTGTTAGCAGACTGCTATCTTGTGACCTAGTGTCAATATTGTGGTAGGAGGATAACTTCTCAAATCTGGACGCCAGGTAAGTAGGAATGTAGGAATTCAGAAGCTTGAAAAGTAGCGAAAGAGAGTGCAATTTACGTCTGTCAGTAGACGGAGCCAAGAGAGGTTATTAAAGTGTTCGGAAATATGGTCATAACGCCGGATATTGAAAATGAATCGAATGCAAGCATTATGAACACTCTGCAGTCTCTGCGACAAGGCATAGTTTAGATCATTATATATAATGTCACAATAATCGAAACTTCCTGAGATTTAATTTATTTTTAGAGCTTTAATCAATTGCATTACAATTGTATATAATACAAATAAGTAGAAGACAACCCTACAAGCTCTTAGCAGCAGAAATGAATTTTTATACGCGATCGATAAAAATTTCAAGAAGGAACAGAACAATAAGGGAAATTATGTAACTTGAAAGAATAGAATAAAACGTTTGACATGGTATGGGCACCTCATAAGAATGGACGAAGATACAATACCAAAGAAGATCCTTAATTGGAAAGCTGTGGCTTTCGGAGGATTAAACCACAGATGATGTAAAATAATGACACTGAGCAACAAAAAGAAACTTTTTTTTTTGTCTCAGAAAGAAAAAATATGTGATTCTGTAGTATTTTTTCTCCTGAATTCAAATATGATATCGGTTTTTCTCCATCACGCAAGGTTTCCGAGAGACAGGAATTTATAATTTCAAACACTTTAATATTTTCTACATTCGTAACTACACATTATTCGAACATTCGGACTCACCTAGAAAGTAAGAAATGACGATTTTCTGCTATATTTCGCCTGTGGAACATCCCACTTGATGGTCCAACAATAATCGGCCAGCAAATTAGGATTCCATTTGCCTTGATATCTCTTTTCCATAGCTGAAACCATTTGAGTTAGCTCATTTGGTTTTATTTTACAATGGATAAATGGACAAAAAAACGTTTATTAAAAAAATAATTATTGAAATCCATTAATTGAAATTAAAATAAAAATAACTGTGGGTGATGGAGAAATTTGAATACATATTTGAAAACACGATAAAACTGCATTAAGTACAACTACTGGTACTCATTAGACAAAATATCACGTTGACCAGTGTGATCAATAACAAATGAATAGAACATGTAAACAATTTCAACTACTGATGGTTTAACGTATTGGGTCACGATTTTTAAACTGACGCAAACCTTCTGGCGGCACTATAATAATAATAATAATAATAATAATAATAATAATAATAATAATAATAATAATAATAATAATAATAATAATAATAATAATAGCTTTATTTTACCTGGCCTTAAGGCCTTGTCTACCACTCAACCAGGTTTAAAAAATTACAAACAAAAAAATAGTCTTAAATCTAAATTACAATATATATATAAACGATTACAAGTTATGAATACAATACAATTAATATTTATAATGTATTTGATTTACTCTAAATTTAACGAATTAAATATATAATATGTACAATATATATATAAAAAACGAGGAAAAGATTAATGACATAGTATAAGATTAAATAATAGAGAAAAATTAATTATTAGACAACAGGTAACTGTATAAGCGTGACTTAAAGGTACCAAGTGCGCGGCAACCCCTGATATCTTGAGGAAGGAGATTTCAGGAGCGGGCAGAGGCTACTGTGAAGGAAGTAGAATAGGAGGAAGTGCTATGAAGAGGAATTGTTAGCAGACTGCTATGGACCTGGGGTCGACTCAGCCTCTCACGGAAATGAGTACCAGACACTTATTCTGGGTAAAGGCGGCCGTCACGCAGGGCCGACATCAAGTGCCGATTGTCCAGAAGAAGTGGGAACCTTAACCTCCCACTACCCCAAGGGCCTCCTGAGGCCTGTAGTGAGACAACTTTACTTTCGCTTTACTAGGATTTAACGTATATTAGGTTGGTAGTGAAACAAAATTTGTGGGAGTCTATTGGTTTCATTCTTTCTATACGTTGGAGCCAGTTAGTTTTTGAATTTTATCTATAACACTGTAGATGTTTAATTCAGTTCTTATTTCTTGATTATATTTCTTATCTAACAATACATAGCCAGCTACTGAACGTAAGAATTTCATTTCAGTTACTTCTATTTTCCTTTTATCTGATCTATTAGTTGTCCAATTTTCACAAGCATATGTTAACATAGGTACTGGCAGAGTTTTATAGAATTTTATTTGTGTAATTTTGAATCTGTCCCGCGCTGTAGCCAAGTGGTTAAGGCAAGAAGCCTTGGCCCAGAGCTACGGGATTTGCGCTGGTTCCAGTCTCCATGGGGGAAGAAATTTTTCTCATGGAATTAAGTATGGGACCGGTGCCCACCCAGCATCGTGAGGCATTTGGGTAGCTACAATAAGTAGCGACTCGAGGTTGAGAATACCAGCTATAACGCCTGGGGGACCCGACGTGCTGGTCATATGTCACCCCTACACTGCTAGATGATCGTCTACCTCTGTGACTAACACATGTGAATGTGAGGCCAGCAGCCGGCTGGTGAGCCAAGGGCCTTCTAGGCCTGTCGGTCTTTGAGTTTTTTTAACTGGAATTCCCTATCACAAGAAATAAGGCTGCCGGACATTCGCATCTTTTAAAAGAAATCTAAATTTATATTTGCTCTAACCTCGACTTCATTATTACCCAGTGTAAGGTGTATATATATATATATATATATATATATATATATATATATATGGTATGATAAGAAAAATAAATGCCTGGACGGGATTCGAACCCGGATCTCTGAGTCTGTACCTCAGCGTGATATCCATTACACTACCAGGCGAATCCAATTCAGACACTTATTTTTCTTATATATGTATTATACTCTCCATTATTACTAGATGTCGCGAGAACACTGTCTTCACTGCCATCTAGTAGCTGACTATATCAAGTAAGCAAATTAAAGAGATATTTATTTTACTTTATAGCAGTGACGCTTCATAATATATATATATATATATATATATATATATTAATTGGTGTTTCTCGTACAATTTATCATATTTATATTATTATTATTATTTATTATTTTTATTATCGTTAGTATTATTATTGTTATTATCGTATAAAATGTTGTTTGTACATGAAATTTACATTGCTATATTTAATGTATCTTTAACTGTTTATAATTAGTATAGTGTATATCTATATTTGTCAAATATTTATTTGTATTTGTGCTGTGGTTGAGTGGAAGAGTAGGCATTATGGCCTTAACTGTGCCAGAATAAATAAAGCATTATTATTATTATTATTATTATTATTATTATTATTATTATTATTATTATTAATGTTTTATTATTTAGAGTTGTTCTTATTGTTTCGCACATGTTATAAATTTTATTTAATTTTAAGTTTATATCATTCTTTTCGCAGCAAGATATGTTAAACTCTAAGTAGATGAAATTGTTTACTTGTTCTATTAATTCGTCATTCATCATTATTTTTAAAACTAGCGGACCCGGCAGACGTCCTGTTCGAACGTTCAATCTCGCCTTACGATAAAAATATGATTAAAATCCACTAATTTAGACGCAATTACTATTAAATGAGTATACAAGAAAACTTTTCACTGCTATCAGTTGTGGATCAAAAAGCGTGCATGACGATGTCACATTGTTTTCGCGTGGAATAGCCTATGTCGATAATGCAGATGACTACACATCTGACATTAAAAAATGCTATAACCTGATCACAGCACCATCCAGAATCCACTAAAAAATCATCAAATAGGTCCAGTCGTTAAGCAGGTTCTAATTTCGGATTTCAAGTAACCTCCAGTTCTAACTGTTGGATTTCGCTTATTTTTTGATAATATGTAGGCTCGGTGTATTTTAAATACAATATAGTGAGTTTTGTTGTGGAATATAAAAAAAAATGTGACCGCTACAGCGATTTTTAAATTTTCACTTCAGGTTAACTCCTACACCTATGGTTTTAGAGGGTCAATTTGTGAATCTAAACCATCGAGGGACCCAATAAGACACACACAACAAATTTTGTAAAAATTGATCCAGCCGTTTAGGAGAAGTTCAGTGCCAAACACATGTACAGAAGAATTATGTATATAAAGATAGGCCACGTAGGCTACAAAAGAATTATGTATACATATATATATATATATATATATATCATCATTCGCTATCATGGCAGCTGCCGCCGTCTTCCGGAAACCAAACGCCATTCCTCTCTGTCCATCCATTGATCTTCCTCCATTCCTCTGATATTCATAGCTGCTTGTGCCCCTTCTATCCAAGTTTTATTCGGTCTTCCTCTCTTCCTCCTTTCCATTGGGATCCATTCCATAACAATTTTTGGCAATCTTTGGTCTGGCATTCTTTTGACATGACCATACCACTGCAATCTTTTCTTTTCTATGATGTCTATGATGCCCGGCTCCTCTTGTACACCCATAATTTCCCTTATTTCTTTATTTCGTATTCTATCAATTCTAGATTTTCCAGCTGATCTTCTTAAAGCATCCATTTCTGTAGTTAAAATTGTTTTCATTTCCCTGGTAGGAATTTGCTAGACTTCAGCACCATATGTTAAAATGCTCTGAATTATGGTTTGATATATTTGTAATTTTCTGTTTTTTGTGATATTTTTGCTCCACCAAACAGAATTTAAAGCATTTATTGCTTGTTTTGTTTGTGCGATTCATTTTCAATTTCCACTGTGTTATCGCCTGAATGGTCTAATTTTGTTCCTAAATAAGTGGATTCAATACTAGGTTTTAGTTCTTCTCCATTGTTGAAATTTATATTTTCAATTTCTTCTCCTATAGCCTACACAGGATAATATATATATATATATATATATATATATATATATATATATATAATATATATGTGTGTGTGTGTGTGTGTGTGATACATGAGAGTTTTGAAGGAATAAAATGTGTTGCTCAACGTATGTAATGACAGGGTTTTGTATAAATTGAAGCATCGATTTAAGTTTCAAACCAAAGTTAGTTATGTTGGTAAATAAATTACATGAATCAGAAGAAATCTCAGCAAGAGAACAGAAGCGTCTTTACATAACACACGTGTCTGCTACCCAAATGCTAGCTGTAATCGTGCGATCGTTAAAGTCTCGTTATAACTTGGGAGGGACAACCTTGTTGTTTTGATATATTTCCACACAAATTAATTAGTATCTAATGAATACAAATGCATGGATAGCTATTAAAAGATACTTCGTTTTTTTTACTAGTTAGGGTTTCCATGAAATAGAAAGTTCAGCTAATGTGACAATATAATACCTACAGCGAGATACAATAAATAAATGTTCACACATAGAAATACGTACATTATATAATAGAAATGGACAGTTAATTTTGAGGAAGTGGCTGAATTCAAATACCTAGGAACAATAATCACAAACAGGAACAAGATGCACAAGGAAATTAAACATAGGCTCAATTCTGGAAATGCCTGCTATTATGCATTACAGAGACTCTTGACTTCCCAACTCCTTTCGAAAAACGTTAAATTGAAAATATATAAAACTATTATTCTACCAGTTATATTATATGGGTGCGAAACATGGACTCTTACGTTAAGGGAGGAAAGGAGATTACGAGTATTTGAGAATAAAGTTCTTAGGAAAAATTTTGGACCAAAGAAAGATGAACAGACAGGAGAATGGAGAAGACTGCATAGCAGTGAATTACATGGTCTTTATAGGAAGCCAGATATAATGAGAACAGTTGAGTCTCGTAGACTGCGATGGGCAGGACGTGTGGTACGAATGGCGAATGAAAGACGTGCATGGAAGCTTCTTGTAGGAAAACCAGAGGGAAAATTCCCAGTTGGTAGACCAAGAATGAGGTGGGAGAATAACATTAACTATGATTTGAGGGAAGTAGATTATACAGGGGATGATTAAAAAAAACATTGGCTCTGGATAGGATGTATGGGGAGCTTATGTCCGTGCGGCCATGAACCTACGGGTTCGATAGTGCCAGTTAGTTAGTTAATGGACAGTTAATAATAAATGAGGGAAATTTTGAAGAAGTGGCTGAATTCCTAGAAACAATAGTTACAAATAGGAATGAGATACACAAAGAAATTAAACATAGGTTAAATCCTGGAAATATTTTTATTACGCTTTACAGGGACTCTTGTCGACCCAACTTCTCTCAAAAAACGTAGAACTGAAATAATTATTCATAAATAAAATAAACTCTAGTTAGACTGTCTATAGATTTTATTTAAAACGGTTAAATTATTATTTTATATAAAACTTGTCCACTGCTGTGGTCTCGTGGTGGCATGCTGCCTTGTCACGCAGCGGGCCCGGGTTCGATTCCCGGTTGGGACATGCTCCTGGGTGAGGTTTTCGGGTTTTTCTCACTTGTAAGACAAATGTCAGAAAGCTTAGGGCCAACGGTCCCCGAAAATCGTCCGGGCATCATCATCCTTATCATTATCATCATCCATCACTGGTGTGGAAAGCAACGGGAAGCTACCACATCTATAACTCCTTAGTAAAACTGCAAACCATAGCATGGAAATGTTAGGATTCCAGTGAAAGACTTGCCCTCGGGCAGAATAGAATATAAAAAATATTCTCCCAGTTATATTTTATAGATGTGAAACATGGACTCTTACTTTAAGTGAGGAGAAAAGATTACGGGTATTTGAGAATAAATTTCTAGGACAATTTTGGACAAAACAGAGATCAACAGACAGATGAATGGAGAAGACTGCGTAACAGTGAATTATATGATCTTTATAGGAAACCATATATAATAAGAACAGTTAAGCTCGAAGATCGCAATGGGCAGGATATGCGACACGAATGAGGAATGAAAGAAGGGCATGAAAGCTTCTTGTAGGAAAATCAGAGGTTTCCACATGTGAATTACTGGTAAATTACATACACGTTTTACTTGAATATTATTTTCTGTATATGAGTTTGTCCCCAATTGTTTCTTCATTTTGAATTTTAGAGCCAACTCCCGCATTGCTAAACCTAAAATCATACCTAATACGGGCCATTGTTCAGGATGCTTCATTCAATTCAAGTCAGATATTCGAGGAAAAGCGCCAATGAAGTATTCCGCAAAATCACACAAAACAAATTCTGACAGCGTTACTCAAAACAATATTAATCTAATAAAAGAGACAGTTAAATGATTTGAAAACAACTTATTCATTTTATGAAAAATGGTATAAGTTGCAAGTTAAAAAGATTTCGAGTGTCGTTATTTGAGGAGCCAAGGACTCTTAACCGTCTTCAAGGTACAAAAGAACTCTTGAGTGTTTCCTGGATTGTTTGCTGTCAACTGCCGACACATTACCATTCAAAAACTACAAGAATTGCATCGTCATAACCTGGTCCAAGCAATTTACAGAGACCTAATATATTTTTACGTGGAAGATAATGTGAATTTTGCCACTTAACAAGTGTGGTCTATAAAATCAGAATGTAAAGAAGTGGATTGTAATTTATTTATAGGAGTTTACAATGAATTAAATAACATTTTCTCGTGAAAGACATTCTTAAAGTGATGGGTGTCACGAATTACATTGTTAAAGCAATTTTATCGTTTGAGTAACTGTCTGACATTTTAAAATGAATATTCACACCAAACTCTTCCTTCAAACATTAGTTTATGTCTAGTTAAAACATATACTGTTTAAAAAACACAACATTTAGAATCTATCTTGAAATTTAGTTCAAAAGGCATGAAATCTCTAGAAATGTTAATAACACTAAACAACAAAAAAGAAACTTTTTTTTTATCTCAGAAAGAAAAATATGTGATTCTGATAGTATTTTGTCTCCTGAATTCAAATGTGATATCTGTTTTTCTCCTTCACGCAAGGTTTCCGAGAGACAGGCATTTATTATAATTTCAAACACTAATATTTATACACTCGTAACTACACAATATTCGAATATTCGGACTCACCTAGAAAGTAAGAAATAATTATTTTCTGCTATATTTCGACTATGGTGTATCCCTCTTGATGGTCCAACAATAATCGGCCAGCATATTAGGATTCCATTGCCTTGATATCTATTTTCCATAGCTGAAATCTGATGAAAGTGTTCCCCGTGCTCATCGCTCACTGCGCCAAGATAATAAATTGACGAAAAAAGTTCATTGAAAAATAATTATTTACATCCATTAATTGAAATTGAAATAAAAAAAACTGTGGGTGATTAAGAAATTCCGAATACATATTGAAAACACGATAAAAATCTGCATTAAGTACAACTATTGGTACTCATGAGACAAAAATCATGTCAACCAGTGTTATTATGGCCTAAATCTCGTTGTCGAAATTTCAAATGATATGCGGAACGATACATAAAACATTAAAGAACAAAACAAGATGTGATACTAGATTGAAGTTTTCATTGGTTGTTCCTGCATTACTTTATGGGAGTGAAACTTGGGTAATGACCAAACAATTTCAAAGTAGAATACAAAGCGTAGAAATGTAGGCCTACTTCCTTAGAAGAACAAAAGGTTGCAAAAGAATGATTCGGATAAAGAATGAAAATATAAGAACAGAGTGAAATATATATCAATTGAATGATAAAATAAAAGAATATAGAGATGAATGGTTTACACATGTAGAAATAATGAATGTAAGAAGGTTACCAAAAGCAGCATTTAACTACAAACCAAGAGGTTCAAGGAATATACGAAGGCCAGTGAAAAGATGGACAGAACAATTGTGAGGCGGAACACGCAGTTTGCCTAGCCCGTGAAGTGAAGAAGAAGAAGAATCTTGCTTAAGGGTAATATCATTGCCTAAATTAAGTAACTCACTAGCACTTTCGAACCCGTAGGTTCATGGTCGCGCAGAAATTAACTCTCCACACATCCCTATCCTGAGCTAATGTATTCCAATCATTCTCTGTATAATCTACTTCCCTCAAATCATGCTTAATGCTATTCTCCCACCTATTCTTGGTCTACCAATTCGGCGTTTTCCTTCTGGTTTTCCTACAAAACTCTTCCAAGTCCCATCTTTTAGTCACTTCGTGCCATATGCCCTGCCTATCACAGCCTACAAAACTTAACTATTCGTATTATATCTGGCTTCCTATAAAGGTCATGTAGATTATTTAGTCTTCTTTATTCACCTGTCTGTTCATCTCTCTTCGGTCCAAAAATTTTCCTAATAACTTTATGCTCAAATACTGGTAATATTTCTCCTCCCTTAAAGTTAAGATCCATGTTTCGCATCCATATAATTGGGAGAATAATAGTTTTATACATTTTAAATTTAACTTTTATTGAGAGAAGTTGGGACATCAAAAGTCTCTGCAATGCATAATAGCACGCATTTCTAGAATTGAGCCTATATTATATTTCTTTATGCATCTCATTCCTATTAGTAATTATTGTTCTTAGGTATTTAAAAGAGGAAGGAAAATCAAGTTTTGCTGAACACACTTCAGAAACTGGTCATCGATTCAACAACACAGATAAAACAATGTCAATAATCCACAAAGAGAACAATAGACAAAAAATAAATATCCTGGAAGAGATTGAAATTATCAAGGAAGCAGAAAATAAAAATATGATAAATGAGAACACGCCCAACAACCTAAGATCTTTGTATGAGATTTACAAATAATATGAGTTTCATAAGAATTCCCGAGAATGAAGCATGTCTTTGAAAGGCCTAGTGTGACAACGTTTATAACAGAAGTATGTTGTAGTTGAGGACCACTGTTTTATAAGGTACACATTTTAAAATATTAGAATTCAGCCACTTCTTCAAAATTTCCTTCATTTGGCATTAACTGCCCTTTTCTATTGTACTGTATAATGCATTTCTTTGCGCGATAGTGCGTTTTGTCTTATTTGCAGCAATGGCGACTATGATTGAAAGTTCAACTTCCTACATTTCGGGATTGCCAACCTAAATAACTACACTGTAATATTACACTTTACAAACCACGTGTGGGAATTGCGAACGGGCTGGTTGGGACAATACCGGGCGGTAATGCTGGGAATTACCACCAGGTCAATAAGCTCGGGAAAGAAGGAAGCGCGGTCTTTTGGGTCTGGGACTTAGCGCCGACTCTGGAACCGAGTGACCCAAGGACAATCTGTGAGGTCGTCAGGAGTTGAGCGACCTGACGTACTATAGCTCAGGCTGGACCCACTTCAGCAACCAAACACGTCCCCAGCTGGTGCACTGGGGGAAAGGTCGGTGGATCTGTAGAGAGTCCTCCCGGTCAAGTCCAAGGGACTCGTGAACCATTAGTGGGGTAGGCAAGAGTTGAGCGCCTTGTCGTACTATTTGCTCATCTGTTGGAGCGTGCTGGCCCACAACAGCTGCAGAAGGCGTCCCTGGGGGCACACCAGGGCTCGGCTCGGACCAGTCCAGAGGGGAGCTACTGTACTGGTTCCTGGCTTGGCCTACGGGCCCGTCGACAAACTGTGGGGTCGCCAGGAGATGAGCACCTGGATGTACTAAAAGCCTCACACTGTTGGGCTTGTAGCCCTAGCCGGTCTCACAACGGCTGCAGGACACGTCCCTGGAGGCAGAACACAGGGGAATGGTCGGTGGATCTGCGACAGCAGTCCTCCCGGCTAGGCTCATGGAGCCCGTGGACCAACTGTGGGGTCGTCAGGATTGAGCGACCTGATGTACTATGTAGCTCAGCAATTCCCAGAACTGAAAACTCCAACACTCTCTCCCTGGGGTGTTGGTTTAAGGACCGTGAACTTGAATGTGGACGCGAACATAGGATAGGGAGGACTAGAACTAGGACTTGGGAGTATGGTCATGACGACCGAGATATCCCAAGGGGTGGACGGCTGGGCCTAGATGTGGGAAGTAAAACCACTGCCTTCTATGTATATTACGTACAATGTATATATAAAAATATCCAAAAGGTATAATATACGTTATAAAAAAACAAATCACTGCATTTTAAATGAACTGAACTTTATATTTGAAACAATATAAACAATTAATACGTACTTGCAACCATTTTATCACTGATATGTGCAACGGCCTCCTATATTTTCAACTAATAAACATTGCCCACACTATTAACGTAGTCAGTTGTTTATAATGAACGCAAAAAATTCCAACAAAGATATTATTTTACTATTATTTATTATTTTGAACACACCACCGCCGATTTTTTTGTCTAATGGCACCAGGTTATGACATTTTTGGCTTTCTCCCCTAGCATTGGCAGAATTGTAATCCATTTCTTAGGTTGTGGCACCTGGAAGGCGGAGTTACGTTATCCCGATGGTATGATCGGCGATAAATGACAATGAAGCACCAGGAGAGTTCTTAACCTAAACTTAACCTAAATTCCAGACCATGGGCAACCACAGGAACAATTGTCTTTAAAGAAAAATGCCTATGGTTTGACAGGGAATCGAACCCGGGACCTCATGAATCTCTGAAATTAAAAGCCGAGCGATAGCGCTCCTATAAAAACAATTTCCCTACGTCGCATAGTAATATATCATCTGTGAACGTATATTTGGTTTTATTGTTGATTACTTCAAGTATAAAACTAAAATATAAAATTATGGAATATTCACCTGAAAGGTCCGTCTCCTCAACTTAATTAATTATTTAACTGTAGCGCTTTCGGGACTTGTCCCATCATCGGAAGGATATAAAACTGGCGTTTCACTGAAGATCTGGTAGAGGGGGTTACATGTATTGGGTTCGTTTTCGTTTATCAGATTGTCGTTGTTGTGAGCTGCTTTCATGATTTCCATCTCTTCGAGTACGTTTATCTTCGCTGGATTATTTTCTCTATGCATCACTGTTAGGGTGTTTTCAATATTTAACATGCCATGTCCTTCATGGATATCGTGTTTTGCATAGCTTGATTTTGCTTCTGCATGAAGGAAGTCTCGAAGGTGTTCTTTAAAGAACATGGATAACGTGTTTTGCATAGCTTGATTTTCCTTCTGCATGAATAAAGTCTCGAAGATGTTCTTTAAAAACACGTTATCCATGAAGGACATCGCATGTTAAATATTGAAAACACCCTAATAGTAATGCACAGAGAAAATAATCCAGCGAAGATAAACGTACTCGAAGAGATGGAAATCATGAAAGAAGCTCACAACAACGACAATCTGATAAACGAAAACGAACCCGATACATGTAATTCCCTCTACCAGATCTTCAGTGAAACACCAGTTTTGAATCCTGCCGATGATGGGACAAGTCCCGAAAGCGCTACAGTTAAATAATTAATTAAGTTGAGGAGACGGACCGTTCAGGTGAATATTCCATAATTTATATTTTAATTTTGAATAATACCTCAACGGAACACATCATGTATCTTATAAAAGTTAAGTATAAAACTAACAAACATTTTATTTTTGTGGAAAAGCAACATATTTACAAGTAGCTGTAAATCTCACGTGTAATGTAAAGAGATGCAAGTGTTGTAGTGTTGAAAATGAGAGTTGGTTGTTTTTGTCCGGGTTTGTGATGGATTCTCTACAGGACAGGCGTGTAACTTGGCGGAACAATTGAATAACAATCCCTCCCACAGCGTGGATTCTGGTCTAAGTGAATAGTTACAATTAGACTGTCACAATAATCACTTCAATTTGCTGTCTTGACATCACATATATTCCACCACATTTCTGGGTTGAAACAATTTCCAGATTCATAACTCATGAATTATAGTATTTTAGAAAGTGTGACAGAAATTCAATTTTATTTTGGGATGCTTGAATGTCTTTGGCCATTCACGTAACAACCACTGGGTGTACACCACGAGTGTCTGTTTTTTTTTCGTTCTCTTTAGTGAATCAATTCATTAAAAAAACATTGGCACTTCCTGTATTACTTTATGGGAGCGAAACTTGGATAATGACCATCATCATCATCATAGTACATTCACGAATTTAGGCCATTTGTTGACCTGTTCGGCCTTAAGAGAAACACCATCCAGAAGTCTTTTGAGTGGACGTCCTGGTCTTCTTCTTCCTGCAGGTTGATATCTTAACATTAGTTTGGGTATTCTGTGATCTTCAAAAATTACAAACTAGAATACAAAGCGTAGAAATGAACTTCCTTAGAAGAACAAAACGCTGCACAAGATTGGATCGGATAAAGAATGAATATATGAGAACAGAGTTAAATATATATCCATTGGATGAGAAAATCAGAGAATATAGAGAGAAATGGTTTACACACGTGGAAAAGAATGAATGTATCAAGATTACCAAGAGCAGCATTCAACTAGAAGCCAAGAGGTTCAAGGAATGTAGAAAGGCCAGTGAAAAGTTGGACAGACAACTGTAAGGCGGAACAGGCAATTTGCCTAGCCCGTGAAGTGAAGAAGAAGAAGAAGAAGATGAAGGAGAATTCATTTTTTAATGCCCCCATTTTTGTCCTTAGACATTTCTGGTGTTCTCTCCTAGCAATGGCGTAATTGTAACCCACTTCTGAGGTTGGGGCGCCTGGAAGGCGGGGTTACGTTACCCCGATGATATGATGGATGGTGATGATGATGATGATGATAGTGGTGCGCTAGGAGAGACCCTAATAGTAAGCTTAATCTAAGATGAATATGAATGATGATGATTGCGATGGCCAGATGATTTCGGGGACCGTTTGGGCCTTAAAGTTTTCCTGACATTTGTCTTACAGGTGAGGAAAAACCCCGATAAAAACCTCACCCAGAAAAAACTGTTCCGACCGGGGATCGAACCCGGGCCTGCTGCGTGACAAAGCAGCACGCTACCTCGAGACCACAGCGGGACGTGAATCAATTTATAAAGAACTATAATCTGAATTTATCCATTAAACATTTTTTTTTTATTCCGGATGAGCCCATGTAGGACTATGCAAAGTACTTCGAGGCGTTTCCTTTCAGCCCAAATTTCTTTCATTCTTTTGCTATGAGCTTGTTTTCTATCATCTGTCCAAGTTGTTCCTGTTTTTTTCTTCGGTTTGTCCTCTTGGTCAACTTGCCACTTATTCACCTTAATTCTAAATATATCTCTATTTGGGATATCTTCTGTATTATTCCTGCTAGTTTTAAGTTCTTTTTGACTTCATCAATCCACTTCATGGTATCCACTGGAGCTTTACTTCTGTTTTCGTAGAATTCCATTATCTGTTTTGTAATGATTATTATTATTATTATTATTATTATTATTATTATTATTATTATTATTATTATTATTTGGCACGAATGGGGAATGAAAGTGGGACATGAACGCTTATTGTAAGGAAGACCAAAGGGTAAACGCCAGTTGTTAGACCAAGAATGAGGTAGCAGAATTACATTAACCATAATTCGAGTGAAGTAGATTATTATCGCATCACTACGATGGTTGTCCATTTATATAAAATCGGGTGCCGCGCGACAATGCTTGACAATTATTAACATGAATTATTATAGTGGCGGTAGTCGGCATCTTTGTATTTAATTATATATAACAGCTGCGAAGAAACAAAGTGAGCCACTTAACAACCATCATAGAGAGGCTACAATACACAGGTGATGGTTTAAAAATATTAGCTCAGGATATGGATGTTTGGAGAGCTTATGTCCACGCGGCTATGAATCTACGGGTTCGATATTGCCAGTGAGTTATTATTTTTATTATAACTTCCTAGGTTGCGAAATATCATACACAGCGGAAACAAATATAAATAAAAAACTAAATAAGTTTAATTATATAACAGGTACACTAAAAAGAACTTTGAAAAATAAAGCCAGGAAAGACTCTATAATGAAATTATACAAGACAATGGCAGTGCCTATTATTACTTATGGATCCGAAACATGGACAATGACAACACAACAATCAGTCAGCATATAAGCTGCTGAAATGAGATTCCTCAGACCAATAGCAGGATATCAAAGAACAGACAAAAACATAACACAGAAATAAGACAACAACTAAAAGTAGAGGAATTAAACGCAACAATAGAAAAATACAGAACGAACTGGAAAGAACACTTGGCAAGGATGATTGAGAATAGAATACCAAAAGGAGCATACAGCTATTCACCACGAAGAAGAAGAAGTTTGGGAAGACCAAAGAAGAGATGGAAAGAGCAGCAATTTGGAACCGGAACAGGCTAGTAAATAAGCCTAAACCGTCAAGAAGAAGAAGAAAAAGAACGAATAATAATATAATAATATTATTATTATTATTATTATTATTATTATTATTATTATTATTATTATTATTATTATTCTACCAGTTATATTATATGGGTGTGAAACATGGACTCTTACTTTAAGGGAGGAAAGGAGATTACGAGTATTTGAGAATAAAGTTCTTAGGAAAATGTTTGGACCAAAGAGAGATGAACAGACAGGTGAATGGAGAAGACTACATAACAATGAACTACATGGCCTTTGTAGGAAGGCAGATATAATAAGAACAATTAAGTCTCATAGACTGCGATGGGCAGGACATGTTGCGCGTATGGGGAATGAAAGACGTGCATGGAAACTTCTTGTAGGAAAGCCAGAAGGAAAACGCCCAGTTGGTAGACCAAGAATGAGGTGGGAGAACAACATTAACTATGATTTGAGGGAAGTAGAATATACAGGGAATGATTGGAAAGTATTGGCTCAGGATAGGGATGTATGGAGAGCTTATGTCCGCGCGGCCATGAACCTACGGGTTCGATAGTGCCAGTGAGTAAGTAAGTAAGTAAGTAAGTAAGTAAGTAAGTATTATTATTATTATTACTACAGGCAACTCTTGCCTAAACCAGGAAGTGGAGAAGAAGAAGATTATTATTACTATTAGCACTTTACTTTACTTTACGTTACTATTATTGTTGTTACTATTATTGTTGTTACTATTATTGTTGTTACTATTATTGTGTTATTATTATTATTATTGTTATTATTAATTTAATAGATACTATTTTTAGGCACGTAGTAGCGTAATTGTTTAAGGCTGCACGCTACAACCCAGAAGGTTCAGTGTTAGATCCCCGATGGGATAGTAAGCCAAATTTTGAAACAGGTCTTAGCCTTCTGGCAGTGCCATGATCCTGGTGACGATTCAGCTTCTAACTGATCTGAGTATCAAGCATATTCTGGGGCTAAAGACAACCGATGGGTCGCGCAGAGGCTAATTTCTCTTGCTGATTGTCTGCAAAGATTTGAACCTTAATCTCCTATTATCCAAAGAGGCTTCTAAGACCCGTAGGGGACCTCTTTTCATTATTATTACTTACTTACTCACTGGCACTATCGAACCCGTACGTTCATGGCCGCGCGGACATAAGCTCTCCATACATCCCTATCCTGAGCTAATGCTTTCCAATCATTCCCTGTATAATCTACTTCCCTCAAATCATAGTTAATGTTATTCTCCCACCTCATTCTTGGTCTAGCAACTGGGCGTTTTCCCTCTGGTTTTCCTACAAGAAGCTTCCATGCAAGTCTTTCATTCCCCATACGTGCAACATGTTCTGCCCATCGCAGTCTACGAGACTTAACTGTTCTTATTATATCTAGCTTCCTATAAAGACCATGTAGTTCATTGTTATGTAGACTTCTCCATTTTTTCATTATTGTTGTTGTTGTTATTATTATTATTATTATTATTATTATTATTATTATTATTATTTTATTATTATTATTAAACCTTGAACACAAATCACTGGTTCTCCAAAGCTAAAATCCAACGTTGAAAAATATAGGCAGGATTCGCCATATACGATAAAAGCAACGAAAAAAAAACATTTATAGTTTGACCTAGTAAAGAGCATGTCAGATGACAGGATACCATGATGTTAAATTTTGTGCTGGCAACAGAAGAAAGGGGAAGCCAATAGAACAGTGGATTCAAGGACTGCATAGGGAGTATGGTGTCGATAGGATTAACAGAGAGTGATGCAGAGAAGAGGGATTTATGGAGGAGTAAAATTTACAATGGGTTGTAGGAAATCTATTGTCTTGTGAAGAAACTCATAATAAAGAATTATTATTATTATTACTATTATTATTATTTTATTACAGTTTCTCGTTCAAATACATTATAAAAGTTACAATAAACTTGGTTCATAAATAATTCAGTAATACAAAATAGTTGATGAAAAGTGAAGATCTATTTAAACGTTCCACTAGTGCTTGAGGGGTTTAACCTTAATTTTTACGTTGTCCCAGTTTTACCAAATTAAGGTAAACCATGCTTATCATCAGGATAATGTCTTTATAAAGTCGTTGGTTTTTCTCTCAGTTAAGTATAGGGCTTACACTTCAGTTTCTGTATAATCATTTCAAGGGCTATCTAATGTACCTCATAAGATAAGATTTCACTAAAATTATGTTAACATATTTAAGAGCACGTATTTATCGTAGAAAATTATGAAAACTGAAATTTATTTCTATTTAACCCTTAACTTCACCATGTAACGATGTACAATAATAACCTAGAGTTTACTTGATTTCGTTTTCTTCGCGGTCGAAACATTTGACTACCTGGCACGAGAATTTTTTTTGCTAATTTAAGGGTTAAAAAGGGATAGGAAATTTAACGATTTTAAGTGCATAATATCATTATTCAATATTATTTAAAACATTATAAATCATTGAGCATTTCATGGGAAGGACCCCATACAAAGTAAAATCTGTCTCCAGAATAAAATTTTAGAGAGATCTAATCAATTTAAATATCTTGGATATTATCTCTCTATCTGGGATGAAAAGGATATCCCTGAAAAAATTACTAGTTATAATAAAAGTTTAGGAATTATTAATCAAGTTATGAAACCATCCCTTGTACAAAAAAAACACCAGATTACGTTTATATAACACTTTGGCTAGACCAGTGTTGACCTATGGTAGTGAAGCATGGACACTAAAAAAACAACATGAAAACAGAAATAACGGCTTGTGAAATGAGATTCATGCGCAGAACAGCGGGTTACACCAGATGGGATCGGAAAAGGAACACCGATATCTTAAAAGAATTGAAGAATACGCCAATTTTGGAATATATTAAACAGTACCAACTAAATTGGAAACACCATCTTGAAAGAATGAGTTCAAATCGGATCCCCAAAGCTGTTTATAATTATATACCAAGAGGACGAAGATCACTGGGCCGTCCTATGAAACGCTGGAGGGAAAATTTTCTATAGGATCGTAACAGGCCTTGGCCTAATACTTGGAAGGAAGAAGAAGAAGATAAATCATTGAATAAGTAGACCTATACTATTATAAGTATTATTATTATATAAAACTTTCCTCATTAGAGGATTGCCTCAAGGACAAAGTGATACAGACAATAAATCTTCTAAATTGATGAAATACATTTTGTAAATACATTTTTAAAAATTCAACTTGTAGGCCTGATTGAAGTATACAAACTATAAAGTAGTAATTTTGTAAATATGGTTTCTTAAAATTGAAATTGATCCTCTAATGGCAGCGATGGCAATTTTAGAAAGATACACCCTGTTCAAATCTAAGGAATTCCAAAATTTGGCTAAGAATCCTGGTATAGTACCTCTTGCCCCGATCATCAATCCTGTGACAGTTATACTATCTAGTTGGTATTTATCTTTGTAATAGTCAATTGATGGCTGATATCTGGCTTTCTTTTCAGAGTCAACTTCCTCAGGTTGGCCACTATGAGTCTCAAAACGAATTCTGGGATCTAATATCATACAAATTTTAGAAGATGGTCTAAATGCAATAATATCTATTCGTCTGTTACTCTCATTAGTGGCCACACACCATCTCAATGTTAACAAAGTTATTGGGAAATTCACTAGCGCCAGAGCACAATTCCACAATTGTTTTCTTTAAAAAATGGGGGTTAAAAATTGCAGAAATTATAGAAGTTAGAGAAAATGTGCCTTTCTCCATAAATCTTCTTCTTCTTCCTCTTCACTTTACGGGCTAGGGGAATTGCCTGTTCCGCCTCATAGTTGATCTACCCATCTTTTCACTGGCCTTCCTACAGTCCTTGGACCTCTTGGCTTGTAGTTAAATGCTGCCTTGGTAATCTTGTTACATTCATTCTTTCTACGTATCTAAACAATTTTTCTCTATATTCTTTGATTTTATCATTCAATGGATATATATTTAACTCTGCTCTTATATCTTCATTCTTTATCCGATCCATCTTGTACAGCTTCTGTTCTTTTAAGGAAGTTAATTTCTAACCTTTGTATTCTACTTTGTAATTTTTGGCCATTAACCAAGTTACACTCCCATAAAGTAATGCAGGTACTGATAACGTTTTATAAAACTTCAATCTAGTAGGCCTATATCTTCTAGTGTTCTTCCTTAATGTATTATGTATACTTCCACATATCATTTGAAACCTTGACAGTTTCATAATGTTATTTGTAAAGTAAATAACAAATTAATAAGATTATAATTAACAATAAATATAAATAATTTCAATACTACCTGTAAAATAATACATATTTTCTCTAATTTATATAATTCTGCATTTTTTCAACGCCTAATTTTTTAACAAAACAATAATCGACTAGTGATCTAGCGCCATAAATAAATAAAATAAGTTAAAATACCTTATTAGGACAGTGCCGTCGTCCTCAACTTGTAAAATTATATGCTTTTTTTGTCTGAAGGCCTTTCAAAATATCCATTCCATCATCAGCAAGTATTTTTTCGCTACATTTATTGATGTTCTCGATGCTGGTCATAATGTAGTGTTGTCCGTGACAAAAAAAGCATACATATCTTTTTACAAGTTGAGGACGACGGCACTGACCTAAGAAGGCATTTTAACTTTATTTTATGACTATCCACTTCAGCGGTTTTAAACAATGAATTTTATTAGTATTGATCTAGCGCCAGTGGAAAGTCCACCGTGTGATAAGTGTAACGTCGTTCCCTCAGATGGAAGGGGCCCGGGGTTATATTCACGGTTGGGGTCAGTTTCCGGGTTAGGTTTATTTAGAGGAATTGCCTCGCCTGTATAATAATAAAAATAAGAAGGAAGAAGAAGAAGAAGAAGAAGAAGAAGAAGAAGAAGAAGAAGAAGAAGAAGAAGAAAAGAAGAAGAAGAAGAAAAGAAGAAGAAGAAAAAGAATAATAAGAGGAAAAAAGAAGAGGAAGAAAAGAAAAGAAGAAGAATGAAGGAAAAGAAAAGAAGAAGAAGAATAAGAAAAGAAGAAGAAGAAGAAGAAAAGAAGAAGAAGAAGAAAAGAAGAAGAAGAAAAAAAAAAAGAAGAAGAAAAGAAAAGAATAAGAAGAAGAAGAAGAAGAAGAAAAGAAGAAAGAAAGAATAAAATAAAGAATAAGAAAATAAGAAGAAGAAGAATAAAAGAATAATGAAAAGAAAAGAAATAATATAGAAGAAAGAAGAAGAAGAATAAAAGAAGAAGAATAATTAAGAAAAGAGATGAATAATAAAAGAAGAGAATAATAATAATAAAATAATAAGAAGAATAAGAAGAATAAGAGAAGAATAATAATAATAATAATAATAATATATAATAATAATAATAATAATAATAGAATAATAATAATAATAATAATAATAATAATAAAATAAATAAAATAATAATAATAAAATAATAATAATAATAATAATAATAATAATAATAATAATAATAATAGCTTTAATTTACCTGGAAGAGTTAAGGCCTTTCAAGGCCTTGTGTGCCACTCAACCAGGTTTAAAAAAAATAAAAAAATTATTCATCATCATCATCTAGTACATTCACGAATTTAGGCCATTTGATGACCTGTTTCGGTCTCAAGAGAAACACCATCCAAAAGTCTTTTGAGTGGACGTCCTGGTCTTCTTCTTCCTGCAGGTTGATATCTTAACATTTGTTTGGGTATTCTGTGATCTTCCATTCGATGAACATGTTGCATCCATCTTGACTTATAATCAGAAATTTTGCTTTCTAAAGGTTCCTTTTAGTCTCTGGACAGACATTACGATACCGATTTATTCATACCTTGATAGAACGGTTATACCGCCGTGACTCGGTCCTCAGAGCCTCGTTTGTGAAAACGGGTTGTACCACAAGAAGGTGAGGATGAGAATTGGGCAGGAGAGGTTATACACACGTCACATAGTCCCCTTACAACCCGAATAGTCTACATCATAAATTACAATAAACATAAACGATACATGTTATAAATACAATACAATTATATTCATAAGTATTTTGATTTACTCTAGATTTAACGAATTAAATGTATAATATGTACAAGATACTAAAAAAACGAGAACAAATTATTGGCATAGTATAAAATTAAATAAATAGGAGAAAATTAATTATTAGACAACAGATAACCGTATAAGCGTGACTTAAAAGTGTCAAGTGTGCGGCAACCCCTGATATCTTGAGGAAGGAAATTCCAGGAGCGGGCAGAGGCTACTGTGAAAGAAGTAGAATAAGAGGAAGTGCTATGAAGAGAATTGTTAGCAGACTGTTATCTTGTGGCCTAGTGTCAATATTGTGGTAAGAGAGTAACTACTCAAATCTGGACGCCAGGTAAATAGGAGTGTAGGAAGCCAGATATAATAGGAACAGTTAAGTCTCGTTAGACTGCGATGGGCAGGACATGTTGCACGATGTGGGATGAAAGAGGTGCATGGAAGCTTCTTGTAGGAAAAACCAGAAGGAAAAACGCCCAGTTGGTAGACCAAGATGAGGTGGGAGAAAAACATATCTATGATTTGAGGCAAGTAGATTAACAGGGGATGATTGGAAAACATTAACTTAGGATAGGGATATATGGAGAGCTCATGTTCGCGCGGTCATGAACGTCGGGTTCGATAGAGACAGTGAGTTAATATAATTAGTTATAAGACAAATACTAGGAAACGTTAAGGCACAAATAATCAAAAGAGAAAAGTTGATACAAAATTGCCCCCATTCTCAATTCCAGGCAGCAGATCAGATATAGCCCTAAGTAAAGTGATCCCACAACAGACCAGAGGCCCTTGGGGTAGTAGGAGGTTAAGGCTCCCACTTTTTCTAGACTATCGGCACTTTATGTCAGCCGGGTTGTCAGCCCTGCGTGACGGCCGCCTTTACCTCCAGAACAAGCGTCTGGTACTCATTTCCGTTAGAGGCTGAGTCGACCCCAGGGCCATAGTGCCGCCAAATTTAAAAAAATATACACTCAGAAAAATATGTTGACCGATAAATATTAATGATCAGTGGAGATTACGATACAACAAATATAATTTTATTAAACTAAAGAAATCAGAGTGGGATGTCATGTACAAAGGCTCTCAATAGATCTAGCACCAAAAAAAAGTGCTTACGGCAAGTTTTATTGGGAATAGACGAGTTGGAAGACCGAAGAAACGATGGGAGGATAGTATTAAGGAAGATGCTGCTAACCTACTTAAGTGTTGCAACTGGAGGATTGCCGCGCAAAATAGAAACTGTTGGAGACAGAAGTTATGGGAGGCCAAAGCTCTGAATTTGAGCCAATTAGTCATTGGATGAACGTATCTCACTCATTGGTTTCTTTCAGAGAGCTCTAATTTGTCCTACAAAGAAAAGGCGCGCACCTATAAACGCTAAGCTTATTGACAAACAGACCTGTGTTGCGCGACAAGTGAGAGAACTAGTTTGGTGGCATTACACGAGTTATTTTGGAGGGTGGCAGATCCGGTAACTAATAGTGGTCTCATATTACGCACTATATCATGTTCGCAGCCTTCAAATTCGTGAGCGTGTTACGGACGTTAGAAAGCATTTAACTTTTTGTTCCATTTTTAAAAGTTTCCACTTGCTGATCTCGAGTTACACACTGGTCTAGACTGTCAAAACGTCTTTATCAATTTTTAAAGCTCGGACCTTCCCACCGCGATGGAAATATTGGAAATACTTACATGAACAACTCGATCACACCGTTATTAACATGTCATTCACGTGGCGGTGATACAACTTCTACACAGGGTGAATCACAAATCTACGGACCTCAAACTTCTTGTATACACGACACCCTTTTCAAGAATAAATTATTGGCGATACCTCCATTCACTTAATAATTTCTTGTATCTTGTAAGCCCTAACAAAACAACAGGAGAGACCCAATTGAAATTTTACAAAACGTTGGCAGTACCGGTACTGCTCTATGGTTCAGAAGCCTGGATACATAAAAAAACAAGATCTAAGTAGGATAACGGCGGCAGAAATGAAATTTTTGAGATCTGTTAAGGATGCACTAAGGAAGACAGAATCAAGAACACAGAATTAAGACAGGAACTTGAAATATTTGCAATACTGATAAAATAGATACATACAGACAAAAATGGAAGCAACACATAGACAGAATGAATTAAGATAGATATCCAAAACAAATAACAAAATACAAACCTAAAGGTACTCGAGATGTGGGCAGACCTAGAAAGAGATGGGCTGAAGTCGGAACGGGTCAACAGACCTAATCCATGAATGCAGATGATGATGATGATGATCTTGTAAGCCCATGTTTCCCTTAATAGAGATTTAGGCGCTCTCCCCCTACAGGGAAGAATTTGAACCAATGCTAATTTAGTTACACTTGTTTTCGTACAGATTTCATTTGAGTGGCCCGTGGTCAGCGTTCCGTCTCATACTGACTCTAGGAAACCCAGGTAGTACTAGGACGGAAAAATCCGTAGATTTTGCTTACAGGTCTTTTCATTCAGGCTTAAGGACCTTTTACGAGCCTGAGAATCTTCAGACTCGGGACCCACGGCTTGAAGTCCCTCCCGGAGAATTTGCTCTTGGATTTTTCCATCCTAAAAAAAATCATCTACCCCGGCCGGGTTTGAACCCGCGACCCTCGGGACCAGAGGCAAGGAGCATAACCACTAGTCCACCGCGACCGATAATAATAATAATAATAATAATAATAATAATATTTATTATAATAATAAAATTTATTTAGGAATATTCCACAATACAGTGTTTCTACTTTCAACCCAAAGTGATTTGTCGCCAGAGGTTTCCTGTCTAAAGCATGTTCTTCTCTCAAATCTCTAGCTTCCACACTTCTCTTCACTCCAAATATCCATCGTTCTGTAGGCCTGCCTCTTCCACTTCTTCCATTAGCTTCCAATTAAGATCTTCTTTGGTATTCTCTCTTCTTCCATTCTTATGAGATGTCCATACCATTTCAAACGCTTTTCTTTTATTTTTCCTAATTTTTTTTTTCAACTTGCATAGTTTCCTTTATTGTGCTGTTTCTGACCTTACCCCTTCTTGAAATTCTTGTCGATCACCTTCAAAAATCAATTTCTACTGCTAACAGCTTGTTGGCTTGTTTTATATTATTTACTGTCCAGGTTTCGGACCGATATAATAAAATGCTTTGTAACAGAACTTGAAATATAGTTTTCTTCGTTCTGTTTATATTTCTATTCCAAAGCACTGAGTTTAATATACCAATGATCCTTCTTCCATCAGTTTTTCTTCTTTCAATTTCTATAGTTCAATTCTCACTTTTATCTAAGATATATCCTTACTTACTTTTACTTTTGAGGGCCTCTCCATTTTCCGCGGTTACTCTGTATTCCCATTCGCCATTCTTGCCGATCACGCCATTCATCCTCCTCCAGACCTCGGTCGTTCATCAATCTATGGATCTCTCCTCTCCAAGTTGTTCTTGCCCTGCGCCGTTTCCTTCTACCAGAAGGTGACCATTCCAAAAGAGTTTTGGGCCACCTATCATCCTCCATTCTCCTGACATGGCCATGCCACTGAAGAGCTCGTCTTTCGATCCTTTCCACCACTGTCTCCTCCATATCCATCATCTGCCTCACTTCTTCATTTCTTCTTCTTTCCAACCTGGACACCCTGGCACTGCGTCTTATTCCATCCATATCCACTGCCAAGATCTTAGTTTTTTGTCCCTCTACCGAAGTCCATCCCTCAACACCATAAGTCATTATGCTTTCCACAACAGACTTCAAAATCCTCTTCTTCGTGTGGTTTGACATGGTCCTATTCCACAGTACTCCATTCAACATTTTTATGGCTCTTCGTGCTTGTACTAACCTGCTATCTACTTCAGCTTACAACTCCCTGATTCATCAATAAGTGATCCCAAATATTTAATTTTTTAACAGCTCTAATAATTCCTTGGGAATAGGATATATCTCGTCCCTTCCTCCTACTACAAGATATTCAGTTTTTTCCATGTTTACTCTTAATCCTCCTATTTAAAAAGCATTTAGAAGTTTTCTCATCATGTATTTCACATCCTCACGACTCTGAGCTATCAACACTTGATCGTCTGCAATAATAAGGAATGTATTGTGCCACCTTGGACTGGTACTCCCCACCCTCCACAATATCGATTTCACTGCTCCAATATATGCTGGATGTATATTTTGAACAGAGTAGGGACATACTACAGCCCTAGATAGATCCTAAATATGTAAATTTTAACATCACGTATTCTTCCTGAATTACATTTTAGCTCATCTGTTGTATCCAATGAAAGATATTTTCTTATTATAATTTATCTGTTATCCCCATTTTTTGTATTCTATCTCTAATTCCTTAACATGACTAATAATAATAATAATAATAATATAATAATAATAATAATAATAATAAATAATAGCATTAATAACAGTAATAATAATAATAATAATAGTAATAATAATAGTGACAATAATAGTAATAATGATAATAGAAATAATAATAATAATAATAATAATAGCAATATAATATAATAATACTAATAGTAATAATAATATTAATAATAGTAATAATAATAATAATAATAGCAATAATAGTAATAATGATAATAGAAATCATAATAATAATAGCAATAATATTAATAATACTAATAGTAATAATAATAATTTAATAATACTAATAGTATAATAATAATAATTATTATTATTATTACTATTATTACTACTATTATTATTATTACTATTGTCCACCGCTGTGGTCTCGAGGTAGCGTGCTGCCTTGTCACGAAGCGGGCCCGGCTTCGAACCCGGTCGGGGCAGTTTTTCTGGGTGAGGTTTTTATCGGAGTTTTTCCTCACCTGTTAGACAAATGTCAGAAAAATTTAAGGCCCAAACGGTCCCCGAAATCATATGGCCATCATCATCATGATCATCCTTATCATTATCATCATCATCCTTCACCTGTGTGGAAAGCAACGGGAAGCTACCACACCTACATAATTCCCTAGTAAAGCATAGCATGAAAATGCTATGATTGCAGTGAAGGACCTGCCTTCGGGCAGAATTACTATGGATGGATATTATTATTATTATTATTATTATTATTATTATTATTATTATTATTATTATTATTATTATTATTCTTGTTCTACTATTTATTCTTGTAAAATAAAGAGTCATGATTGATCATGGATTTACTTTAACGATTTGTTTTATTCACAGTATGTACAATGCCATTTTGGCATTGTTTAAATTAAGTGCAATTTTCAGTGGAATAAATAGGATATTATGGAGCATGAAATCATTTCAAATGATCACGCAGCAGATTGCCAAATTGTGTTTATTTCCATTTGGTAATTTTGGCAAACAAATGACAGCTCAAGACAATTCAGTGAGTTTTAAATTACTTACAAATTGAGACTTGAGTTTTCTTTGCATGATATGCAATTTTTATATCCATATTTTGACTTGGCCTCTTGCTATACTCATTTATCACTGTTATTAGTACGTTAGAACATTCGTCTACATGCTTATACATTGTGCTTAGTAATACATTTAAAACTTTAACTTTGTTTCTAAACGTAAAATACAAAAAATTCGCAATTAGAGACCTATAACTTAAAAAACACGTTCGAGAGAAAATTTAACTCCTGTAACTCATGTCAGGGTCGTCCTCCATCACTTTCATTCCGGCTCCTGTAGGCCTGTAGCATTCGAATAAATTAAAATATACTAGGCAAGGAAAGGAGATAATGAGTGTTTGAGAATAAAGTTCTTAGGAAAAATTGTGGACCAAAGAGAGATGAACAGACAGGTGAATGGAGAAGATTAAATACGTGACAGTGAATTCATGGTCTTTATAGGAAGAAAGCTATAATAAGAACAGTTAAGTCTAGTAGACTGCGATGGGCAGGACATGTGGCACGATAGGGAATGAAAGACGTGCATGGAAGCTTCTTGTAGGAAAACAGGGGAAAGCGCCCAGTTGGTAGACCAAGAATGAGGTGGGGAATAAACATTATCCATGATTTTAGGGAAGTAGATTATACAGGGAATTATTGGAAAACATTAGCTCAGAATAGGGATGTATGTAGAAGCTTATGTTCGCGCGGCCATGATCCTACGGGTTCGATAGTGCCAGTGAGCTAGTCAGTTAGGTTGGCCTATAATATTAGTCTACATTAATAGAACAAGAAATCGTAAAATATGGTTTTACCGACATAACAAGAAATGTAGCAAATCAACACACGCTTATAATAATAATAATAATAATAAATAAATAATAATAATAATAATAATAATAATAATAATATAATAATAATAATAATAATAATAGCAATAATAAACAATAAAGTGGTATGGTGATGAATGGCAGAGGGAAGCTTTCAAGAATATAGGCCTTACTATAATTAGTGCCACTTGCAGAAGAAGAAGAAGGCGGTAAAAAATAACGTGAATTGATGGAACCTCAAACTCGATGCTATTCTTTTGCAGACGATTTAGCTCTTCTGGCACTTTCCGAATATGATTTGCAACGATCAATTTATATTTACAAAAAAATAGCTGAATAATCTAATATGGAAATATCAATTAACAAAACTAAAATTATGGCATTTAATGGAAGGACCCCATACAAAGTAAAATCTGTCTCCAGAATAAAATTTTAGAGAGATCTAATCAATTTAAATATCTTGGATATTATCTCTCTATCTGGGATGAAAAGGATATCCCTGAAAAAATACTAGTTATAATAAAAGTTTGGGAATTATTAATCAAGTTATGAAACCATCCCTTGTATAAAAAAACACCAGATTACGTTTATATAACACTTTGGCTAGACCAGTGTTTACCTATGGTAGTGAAGCATGGACACTAAAAAGACAACATAAAAGCAGAATAACGGCTTGTGAAATGAGATTCATGCGCAGAACAGTGGGTTACACCAGATGGGATCGGTAAAGGAACACCGATATATTAAAAGAATTGAAGACTACGCCAATTTTGGAATATATTAAACAGTACCAACTAAATTGGAAAACACATCTTGAAAGAATGAATTCAAATCGGATCCCCAAAGCTGTTATAATTATATACCAATAGGACGAAGATCTCTGGGCCGTCCTATGAAACGCAGGAGGGAACATTTTCTATAGGATCGTAACAGGCCTTGGCCTAATACTTGGAAGGAAGAAGAAGGAGGATTGATGGTGTATTGAGTAGCATTAGAGAACAAGGATTGGTCAATGGAGATTGGAATGACAGAGAGATTTGGAGGAGTATAACAGTAGATTAACTGAGAGCAGGAAGATGTGAAACACTGAGAAATAATGACAATATTGCACAACAGCTATAATAGGGCCTACGGCCCATCACCACCTTGTTGTCTCCTCCATTTATCCCGCGATACAAGTAAGTTTGGGCGACTCTGCTCTACATCGAACATCTCACTATTCCTCATCCTTCCTTGTTTCAGCCACTCGACTCTTGAATTCCCTCCCCTCATATCAAGGACTGGCCGACTCAAAAACAGTCCAAAAGCTCAGTAAATATTTCTTTATATAACATAATATATAACTATATTCTAGGTTTATTTTTATTATTCTTTTATATTTTTTACTTTATTTACCAAACCAATTATTTAATTAAATTATAGCTTTAACACTAAGAAATTAGGACTGGAAGTAGATATCAATAAAAACTAAATATATGGTCACACGTATAAAATTCATTATATAATGCAAATGGACAGTTAATGACAAATGAGGACAATTTTGAGGAAGTGGCTGAATTCAAATACCTAGGAACAATAATCACAAATAGGAATGAAATGCACAAAGAAATTAAACATAGGCTCAATTCTGGAAATGCGTGCTATTATGCATTGCAGAACTCTTGATATCCCAACTCCTTTCAAAAAACGTTAAACTGAAAATATATAAAACTATTATTCTACCAGTTATATTATATGCGTGCGAAACATGGACTCTTACTTTAAAGGAGGAAAGGAGATTACAAGTATTTGAGAATAAAGTACTTAGGAACATTTTGGACCAAAGAGAGATGAACAGACAGGTGAATGGAGAAGACATACATAACAACGAACTACATGGTCTTTATAGGAAGCCAGATATAATAAGAATAGTTAAGTCTCGTAGACTGCGATGGGCAGGACATGTTGCACGTATGGGGAATAAAAGACTTGCGTGGAAGCTTCTTGTAGGAAAGGCAGAGGGAAAACGCCCAGTTGGTAGACCGAGAATGAGGTGGGAAATAACATTAACTATGATTTGAGGGAAGTAGATTATACAGGGAATGATTGGAAAGCATTAGCTCAGGATAGGGATGTATGGAGAGCTTATGTCCGCGCGGCCATGAACCTACGGGTTCGATAGTGCCAGTGAGTAAGTATAGCTTATTATTATTATTATTATTATTATTATTATTATTATTATTATTATTATTATTATTATTATTATTATTATTAACTAATTCACTGGCACTATCGAGCCCGTAGTACATAGTCATGCGGACATAAGCTCTCCACACATCCCTATGCTCAGCTAATGCTTTCCATTCATAGATAGATCATCGGTTGATTAATGCCTTTGACACCGTCCGATTCCTAATAACAAATTTTGTCGGTCCATCCAATGGTTGTAGATGTTTCTCCTTCATGAATAAACATATTCCTGACTCCAGGAGGTTTTAGGTCTTCCTCTGCCTCCTCTTCCTTCAGGTTTCCATTCCAAAACAGATTTTGGTAGTCAATCCTCTTCCATTCGCTGGGACATGTCCGTACCATCTTAATTGCTGAGTTTTAATATAATCCAAAATAGTGTCTTCAATCTTCATTTTCTCCTTATAACTGAGTTCCTAATTTGTTCTTTCTTGAAATTCTTGCTGCCCTTCGATAAATTCCATTTCCGTTGCCAAAAAGATACGTATTTGTTTTTGTTGTTAATGGTCAAAGTTCTGCTCCATAGTAATGATGCTTTTTAACAATTGTATGATATATATTCAATTTATTTTATTACCCAAACCCTCTGGCGGCACTATGACCCTGGGGTCGACTCAGCCTCTAACGGAAATGAGTACCAGACGCTTGTTCTGGGTAAAGGCGGCCGTCACGCAGGGCTGACAACCCGGCTGACATAACGTGCCGATTGTCTAGAAAAAAGTGGGAGCTTAACCTCCTACTACCCCAAGGGCCTCCGGGCCTGTTGTGGGATCACTTTACTTTTTACCTACATTTTTATCCCACAATATTCCACTGCAATATTCAATTGCAAATTTACCTTAATTATTTCTATTTCTTATTTCCTCTTCATAACTCCCATTTTTATTTATTTTAATTCCACTCATCCCCTCTATAAATAGACTTCCCTCAAATCATAGTTAATGTTATTCTCCAACCTCATTTTCTCTACCGACTGGGCGTTTTCCTCTGCTTATTATTATTATTATTATTATTATTATTATTATTATTATTTTATTATTTTAAAATAAAATTAACCCTATAATGTCCCTAGTTGCATATGTGTAACAACGGGAATTTATCATAAGTAATGCCACGAGTGATTTCCAAATTATGGATAAATTCACGACTCACGAAGTGAGGAGTGAATTTATCTAGAGAATTTGGAAATCAAGAGTGGCATTTGTTAGGACTATTTAACGAATAAAATAAAGCTGTTTACTCACAAATCATTATTTAACTACAGTTATTTAAAAATATTTTTATATTTAAAAGTAAACGGTGATGTTTGAAAACTAATGAGAAACGATAGGTAGCCTACGCTTCTACTGCTTCTTTTGTTTATCACTGCAACCAGATCATACTATTTATTGCCAAAGGAACGCAATATTGTAAGAATGCTCTCTAGTGGAGAAAAATGAAACACATCAATCTGTATATTAATTCATTTTTGATGTCGTATACATTTAAGAAAGTGCAAACAGTGGTTTCTTTTTTGGTGGTATAATCAATTGCTACAAATGTTGACATGTAGAGCACTATATATATACAATCTGGTAGCCGTATTTGTTATAGGCTCAGTCACTGCAAAAATAACGGTCAGACCTGTTCAGAATATTAAAAAGGAGGAGCTTTGCTTAATATATGATAATCCTAACGTTGATAATTATTTCGTGAAACACGTCTCTGATTGGTTGTAATACAGAAATCATTGAAACGTGATTGGTCATTGACTCCCATTTGGGGCATGAGTTAAATAGTCACATTATTTCCACAATAAATTAATACTTATCGCGAATGTCTGATTTTACTGTTATGTAACAACGTTAAGAATGCATATTTGATTTCGCTACAACTAGGTCAACGCGTTGTGTAACTTTAATTTTTCAGCCGTAACTAGAGTAACTTTAGATTTTAATCGTTAAGGGTTAAGTTAATTTAAGGTTATTAAATCTTTGCTTGTAATTAAATTTTATGCATATCTACTGTATGTATATTTAAAAGTCAATGGTTCACCCAACTCAGATCGTTGTGCAAGGGGTTCGCGATTCGAAATAGGTTGGGAACCGCTGCGTTTAATACAAAATTAGATTAGTAGAGGAAATAGTGCATCTCCTTACTTCAACCCATTGTGAATTTCAAAAGTATTCGGAAAGTGTTTTGTCTACACGCACTATATTGTTTGTGTCATTTAGACATATTCGTGAAGTCTAACTTTTTAGGAATTCCGAATCTCAGCAGGATACAATATAACTCCTCCCTGTCAATTAAATCGTATGCGTTTTGAAGTCTATATACGTATAGTTGGTTTACAATTACATAATATTCACTGACACGAATTAAATAATCTAAACACGAAATAAAGAAATGATATACGAACAGTAGGTAGAATCACAGATGTCTTGTGTTGGCTAATTTGTTATACGTGACCTTGACGATGCAATGTTTCCATTGCATTAAATAAACACGTCAGACCTCGTTTCGGGAGTATTGTGATCTCGTCATGATCTGGGCCATTGTCTACCCAGATACAGGGAGTCGGATGACCCATTTATACAACACCACTTGACATAGAGAAGTGTTGTTCTACCATTGTGTTCTCATATCCTTCCCACTCAAAATGTAAGCCTCGTTTATACGTGTTAAACATTTTCCACTAGTCTCCCTCTATATTTTCTTTTCCTGTATAGCCAATATATAATAAATTATCAGATTTTATAGCTGTATAAGCAACTGATTAATCATAATGTCTTCTTATAGCGCACACATTTTTAAACTGCTGGTTCACACACTATTGAGTAACACTAAAAAAAGTTGGGACCGGAAATAAACATCAATAAAATTAAATACAGTAAAACTTGTTTAATCTGGAACGTGAATAATGCGGAAATCTGCCCATTGTGAACAAATTTATTGGCCCTGGTGAAATAATAGTAATTTGATGTGTATTTATTTTGCATAAAACAGAATCTGCCCAATGCAGAAACGGAAGGATAGTTCTACATAATTCATGAAAAAACATTTTATAAAGCAGAAAGACAGAGAAATAAATTAGTTTCCACTTCATTGAATTCCTGTTAAGCAAAATAAAATTAAAAAAAACAATAAGATTATTTCCTGCGCACTGGGTGAAGTAGACATTCTACCTGTATCTGAATTTTTATTCGGCCTCACTACACACCCATTATGCGAAATACAGATACCTGTCTTACAAATAATTATTGCACTGTAAATTCTTAAATATTAGTTTAAGTTCTGAGACCGATATTTCACAGGTAGCGTTCAGAATTTACGGAATAAAGATGGCTAAAACGTATGTATCATTGTTATTAAATGAAAAAGTGAAAGTGATTGAAGATAAATCTCCAAATTTCCGGACCGATGCTCCAAAATCAAGCTCTAGCTGTTGCTAAATCCCTAGGGAATTACGATTTCAAGGTATCTTTAGGTTTGTTGGACAGTTGTAAAAGACGACACAATGTAGCGTGGAATTAAATTTTTGTGGGGAATCAAAGGATGTGGACGAAGTTGTAGTTAGTGAGCGGAAACCGAAACTGCATACTTTAATTTCAGGATACGCGCCCAAGAGACATTTTTAACGCTGACGAAACGGGACTGTTTTATTGCACGTGACAGCCGAAGTCGTTCGTACATACTATACTTCACTTTTCAAGGCAGCGGAACTACTGTACAATTAATGCAAGGTATGTAAAAAGACATATAGGGTACTCCATAATCTAAGATTAATAATAAGTTTTAGTTTTTTTATAATGCGGAATATTGCCTAATGTGGAAAAAAATGGTCCCATGCGATTCCGCTTTGAGCAAGTTTTAGTGTATATGGTCACATTGAGAGACCATGTCCTACGATTGCCAAGCAAGAACTGTTTATATTATAAACCGAGAGGGAAAATATAGGTCGACCTTTAAAGAGATGGCGTGAGAATTTGGGTCAGAATAGGCCAACAGTTCTAATCCTTGAGGACGATGATGATGGATCATAATGAAGAAGAAGGAGAAAAAAGAAGAAGCTAGAGAAGATGAAAAAGAAAAAGTATAAGCATAAAATGAAGATAATGGAAAAAACAACGAAGAAGAAAATTATGAACAATAATTAAATGGTGACAAAGAAAAGGAAAATATGACAATAATGATGACAGATAATGCAAAGATGAAACATGAAGAGAAGATGAAAAAGTTGAGATGATGAAACAGGAAAACGAGGAGAAAATTGAAGATGAAGGATCAAAAGAATGTGTGATAAGAAAGAAAATAAGTTTTTCTTGTACTTCATGAAATTAAGCCTTCTGACCTGTTTTTACATCAAGTGAGATTTAATGAATCTTCTCATCTAGTAAATGGGCGTCCAACACTTCTATGTCCTATTGGTTTGTACTTTAATAACAGCTGATGAATTCTAGGCCTATCTGTAGGCATTCCTTTAACATGTTCATACCAGTTGTTTCTCATATTGTCAATTCTATTTGTTAAATTAAAAATATTTAATTTCTAATATCTTCAGTTATTTTTCAGTCCAAAATTGTCACACCTGTTACTGATCGTAGTAACTTCATTTCTGCAGTTTCTATTTTTCTTATCTCTGAACGGTCAAGAGTCCAATTCTCACTTGCATATGTTAAGACAGGCACTGCCATAATTTTGTAAAATTTTAATTGTGTGCTCGCCATACTCCTCATAGTATATTACGATGTGAGGTTGGGAAGTGGTTTTTACAGAATCCAGGAAAAAAATTTAATTTCCGAGATTCTGTAAAACACTTCAAAAACGTGCATTGTACATTATTTTTTGCGCGATGGTGTTTTCAAAATAATGAATTATAGAAAGTGTATAAAACACTGGGTCTTCCAACTCTTTTGTATGGAGCGAAGTATGGACATTGAAACAGAAGGATATACAGAGACTTAGATCTGCTCAAATGAGATATCTCTCGGAGGACTGCAGGATACACACTACTAGATCACAAAAAAAAAAAATGAAGACATCTTAGAAGAATTACACATGGAATCTTTAGAAAACAAAATTTCTGATTATAAGTCAAGATGGATGCAACATGTTCATCGAATGGAAGATCACAGAATACCCAAACAAATGTTAAGATATCAACCTGCAGGAAGAAGAAGACCAGGACGTCCACTCAAAAGGCTTTTGGATGGTGCTTCTCTTGAAGCCGAAAACAGGTCAACAAATGGCCTAAATTCGTGAATGTACTATGATCCTGATGATGATAAATTATAGTAAAATAATAACATCTTTGTTGGAAATATTTGCGTTCATTATAAACAATTGACTAACATTAACAGTGTGGGCAACGTTTATTAGTTGAAACAACAGGAGGCCTTGAGAACAATTATAGATAACATGGCCGCCAGTACGATTATTTATTGTTTTATAATTGTTTCAAATAAAGTTCAGTTCATTTAAAATGCAGTGTATTAACACTACCTTTATGATATTTTCTGTATATACATTGTACGTAGTACACATAGAGGGCAGTGGTTTTACTTCCCGCACGTGCGTGTAAATGTAATATTACAGTACAGTTATTTAGGTTGGCAACCCCGAAATGTAGGAAGATGAACTTTCAATAATGGTCGCCATTGCTGGTAAGTACGAAAAACGCACTATCGCGCAAAAAAGTTCTGTTTTTCAGTGTCTGTTTTATAGAGCCACACATTC
Source organism: Diploptera punctata (assembly GCA_030220185.1). Classification (NCBI taxonomy): domain Eukaryota; kingdom Metazoa; phylum Arthropoda; class Insecta; order Blattodea; family Blaberidae; genus Diploptera; species Diploptera punctata. Next base: position 371,562 of record JASPKZ010009388.1, read on the forward strand.
TATGAAACTTATTTAATTTAATATTAATATCTTCCTTCTGGCAGTATGATATATTGCATCCTAAATAATTTATATGTTAATTGAGCTTATTCATTCCGCTGACAAGTTTATTTAGTTGGTTCATTTCCAGATCATAGCAAGTTTTGAACTTTATTTCCTGAGAGAGATTCGAGGAAACGAAAAGGGGTGCAAATGTAAGATTTTTTATGTTATCGGCTGCCACTTGATACGGTTCTTGTGACCATTAATTACTGATGGTGTGTTAGACCTCACAGCGCGGATTCCCTCTCCCACTTCACGGATATTTACCCTTTCTTAAGATCCCCTGAGATGCTCGCCTTGATGAAAATTGCAGGACCTTGAGATGCTTAAAAACAGAAAATTGATTTTGTCAAAATTCTGCGTCACACAAAATTATTGTAATAACGGTCACAATGATAGAGTGAGGTTTTCCAGATAATCCGCGGGACCAGAACCTCATATTATTTTAACATTTGTTTACATTGAACAGGTGCCCTTTAATGACCCTATTCTTAAGAAACGTATCAACTAAGTTATCTATACTCTCAAAATTTGTACCTGTTCTAATGATTCCGGCTACCTCATCGGTTAAAAAAAATATATATATATATATATATATGTTGCAAAAAATGATATAGGCCTAGTAATACTCGTATAGAAATAATGTTCGTCATATGAACTAAAAGGTGCTAAGTTTAGGGCTTTTCTACAGGTAAAGATAAAAAAAAGATAAAGCTATCTGTATTCCCATCAAGTAAAATTCTAACTTATTAGTCCACCCCTGTGGTCTCGGAGTAGCGTGCTGCCTTGTCACGCGGCGGGCTCGGGTTCGATCCCCGGTCGGGATAGTTTTTCTGGGTGAGGTTTTTATCGGGGTTTTTCCTCACCTATAAGACAAATGTCAGGAGAACTTTAAGGCCCAAACGGTCCCCGAAATCATATGGCCATCGCAATCATCATCATTCATATTCATCTTAGGTTAGGATTAGGAACTCTCCTGGCGCACCATTATCATCATCATCCATCATATCATCGGGGCAACGTAACCCCGCCTTCCAGGCGCCCCAACCTCAGAAGTGGGTTACAAATACGCCATGCCAGGAGAGAAACCAGGAATGTCGAAAAGACAAACCTTGGGGCATTAAAAAAAAAAAAAGATTACACTGAGCAACAAAAAAGAAACTTTTTTTTTTGTCTCAGGAAGAAAAATATGATTCTGATAGTATTTTTTCTCCTGAATTCAAATATGATATCGGTTTTTCTCCATCACGCAAGGTTTCCGAGAGACAGGCATTTACAATCTCAAACACTTTAATATTTTCTACATTCGTAACTACACAATATTCGAACATTCGGACTCACCTAGAAAGTAAGAAATGACGATTTTCTGCTATATTTCGCCTGTGGAGCATCCCTCTTGATGGTCCAACAATAATCGGCCAGCATATTAGGATTCCATTTGCCTTGATATCTCTTTTCCATAGCTAAAATCTCCTGATGAAAGTGTTCCTCGTTTTATTTTACACTGGACAAATGGACGCTTATTAAAAAATAATTATTTAAATCCATTAATTAAAATTGAATTAAAAAACTGTGGGTGATAGAGAAATTCCGAAATACATATTTGAAAACACGATAAAAAAAACTGCATTAAAACAACTATTGGTACTCATGAGACAAAAATCATGTTGACCGTTGTCATTAACCAACTTTAATTCACAACATTTTACAACATAAATTATTTATAAAATGTATAAATAAGCTCATCCTTCTTCTTCTTCTTCTTCTTCGTCAGGCTCTACGACTTCCAGTGGAATGTCTTGACCTTCTCAACTAGTTTACGCCATTTCTTCCTATCTTGTGCAGTAGATTTCAAATAAAAAATCCCCATCTCTCTTAAATCTTCAATTACGTCATCTTCCCATCGATCTTTGGGTCTTCCTCTTGGTCTTGTTCCCTGTGGCTTCTAATTTAAAATATCATTCGGCAATCCTCCTTTTGGCATTCTTAGTGTATGTCCAAACCATTGTAATCTTTTGGATTTGATGAAACTAACTATAATTTTCTTTATTATTCTTGAGGTATAATTCGTTATTCCTTCTTAACCTCCAAATTCCATTTTCCTTTACTGGACCTAACACTCTTCTAAATATTTTCCTCTCAAACGTTAATAGTCTTAATTTATCTGCTTCTTTTAGTACCCAGGTTTCAGCTCCATAACATATGATTGGTCTTATTATTGCTGTATATAATTTGAATTTAACATTTTTTGATATTAATTTGCTTTTGAATATATCGAAATTAGCAAAATATGCTTTATTCCCTTGCGATGTACTTATCCTTATTTATATTAAATTCAAATAATAAATAATCTAATAATAACAATATAAATCCTTAAAATGGCAAGAAACTAAATTCTCGTGTCAGTTATTTAAATGTGGCGGACCGCAGGGAAAACGAAATCATGCAAATATGTTATTAGATAGGCCTATATTGTATACTTCAACACAAATTTAACTAACTTCTATTCTTGCGTTTTCTTCTGTTTTGTTAAATATATTACATTTATTAAACCAATTGATGTATCTTAGAGGATACATTGCCAACTTAAGGGTTAAAGAAATGTTATAAATTAAAATTATTTCCCCTCCCCCCAAAAAAAAACTAGATATCTTAACACTCTTGGGGTAAATGGCAAAGTGATCCCACTACTGACCTTAGAAAACCCTTGGGATAGTAAGTGGTTAAAGCTCCAACTTCTTCTAAACAATCGCCACTTGATGTCAGCCGGGTTGTCAGCCCTGCATGACGGCCGCCTTTACCTCCAGAACAAGCATCTTGGTACTCATTTCCGTTACAAGCTCAGTCGACCTCAGAACCATGGTTCCGCCTGGTTTGGGTTAATTTTAAAAATCCTGACCCTACCGGGACTCGAACCCTCAACCTAGATTCTTAGGGAAGTAGATGATTAAGGCTTCAACTTTTCTAGACAATCGGCACGAGATGTCACCCAGGATGGCCGCCTTTACCCTAAGAACGTACGGCTGGTACTCATTTCAGTTAGAAGCTGAGGGAACTACGGTGCCATCAAAAAGTTTAGGTCAGTTAAAAAATAAACAATAGTTTAGAAAAACTGAAACAACATGTTTTATTAGAAAACCGAACTAAAAAATGAAAAATAATTTTAATTTCCAACACGCTTGGGATAAAATTAAAGTGGTCAAAAAAAACAAATTCACCTGTTCATCTTTTTCGACCCAAACATTTTCCTAAGAACTTCATTCTCAAATACTTGTAATATCCTTTCCTCCCTTAAAGTAAGAGTCCATATTTCGCATCCATATACAATAATATAACTGATAGAATAATAGTTTTATATATTTTCAGTTTTACATTTTTTTGAAAGGGGTTGGGAAGTCAAGAGTCTATGTAATGCTTAATAGCACGCATTTCCAGAATTTAGCCTGTGTTTAATTTTCTTGTGCATCTCATTCCTATTTGTGATTATTGTTCCTAGGTATTTTAATTAAGCCACTTCCTCAAAATTTCCCTCATTTGTCATTAACTGTCCATTTCCATTGTAAAATGTATTTCTATGTGTGACTATATATTTAGTTTTATTGAAATTTACTTCCAGTCCCAATTCCTTAGTATTACTCAATAGTATGTGCGTGTTGGCCTTTAGTATATCCTCGCTATCGGCCAATAGTACTACATCATCAGCATAAACTAACAGCCTATTAATTCCATTGAGTTGTAAGCCTTCTTCACCCTCTAAAGATTTGATGGCATGCTCTAGTACAAACTTAAATAGTAGAGGAGATAGTGCATCTGCTTGCTTCAACCCATTGTGAATTTCAAACGTATCCGAAAACTGTTTGCCTACACGCATTCTATTCATTCGTGTAAGTTGTCAAAAATACCTAAATAATTTATTTGTGATGTGCAGAGAAGTGTTACCATTATTTTACCGAATGCCCTACTAGTTCTTTCCCTGTTAAAATATCCGTTATATACAACATACACACGGGCCCATTAATGAAAGCAGTGATAATGACCATAGGAGTGGAATTAGAATAAAGAAGGTAAGAAGAGAATGAGGAAGGGGAACGATTTCACAGGTATCGTGTGTTTGCGTGTGATGGCCCCACACAGTGGCGCCTGTCAGATCTTGTTAAACCCAGTCATTTACAATTTTCATGCCCCTTCACATTACCATGCAAACATTACTCCTATCTCTTCATTAACTTTCCCAACATTTCTCTCAGTAAAGTACCTAATTAAATAGTTGTGTACTGGCGTCGGGTGACATCTTTACACCATGAGGGCGTCTTCCCCAAAGGAATTAGTATTTTTATGTTTATTAAGTGCCCTCATTAGAATAGGGTCTATGATCAATTGCAAAAGGGGAAAACAATTTAACTTATTCAATGATACAATTGGAGTGATGTAAAGTTAGACCGGACTCAAACCGGCCAGGTTTTCAGCAGTAATTAGGAAATTTATCTATCTACCGGTATCTACGTAGCAATCTACCTATCTACCTATATATTACGTATCTACTTACCTTCCCATCTACCTACCCACCCATCTACTTACCTACCTACGTACCTACCCACCTATCTATCTATCAATTTATCGATATCTCTTTATATCTCTCTAATATATATATATGTGTGTGTGTGTGTGTTATAATGCAGATTTTCGCGGATATATATATATATATATATATATATATATATATAAACACACACGAAAGCAGAATAACGGCTTGTGAAATGAGATTCATGCGCAGAACAGCGGCTTACACCAGATGGGATCGGAAAAGGAACACTGATATCTTAAAAGAATTGAAGACTACGCCAATTTTGATATATATTAAACAGTACCAACTAAATTGGAAACATCATCTAGAAAGAATGAGTTCAAATCGGATCCCCAAAGTTGTTTATAATTATATACCAAGAGGACGAAGATCACTGGGCCGTCCTACGAAACGCTGGAGGGAAAATTTTCTATAGGATCGTAACAGGCCTTGGCCTAATACTTGGAAGGAAGAAGAAGAAGAAGAAAAAGAAGAAGATATATATATATCTACATCTCTCTCTATTTCTCTATCTATCTATCTATCTCTCTATCTGTATCTATCTCTCTATCTATATCTATCTCTCTATCTATATCTATCTATCAATCTATCTATCTATCTCTATCTATCTATCTATCTCTTATCTACCTACATACCTATCTGCCTGTCTTGGGCTGAAGTAAAATTTACTCATACACTAATTCCGATCTAAGTGTCACTTGTACAGCAATCAAACTTGCATAAGGTATTATTCCGCCGACTCCGTTTATTGGGGGAACTTTTACACGCCATATGACAGAATCGTATTTTACATGAAATAAGACTGAATACAAGGTAAAATGGTACCAATAATTAGGAATTTCCACCATTTCTTATTTATTTATGACGTTTACGTTTTTTCCATTTACACACACACACACACGCATATATATATATGCTGTTTGCAATTTAATTCCGAGCAGAATATATGCTCCACGCATTGAGCATGCATAAGAATTACTTACTTACTTACTTACTCACTGGCACTATCGAACCCGTAGGTTCATGGCCGCACGGACATAAGCTCTCCATACATCCCTATCCTGAGCTAATGCTTTCCAATCATTCCCTGTATAATCTACTTCCCTCAAATCATAGTTAATGTTGTTCTCCCACCTCATTTTTGGTCTACCAACTGGGCGTTTTCCTTCTGGCTTTCCTACAAGAAGTTTCCATGCACGTCTTTCATTCCCCATACGCGCAACATGTCCTGCCCATCGCAGTCTACGGGACTTAACTGTTCTTATTATATCTGGCTTCCTATAAAGACCATGTAGTTCATTGTTATGTAGTCTTCTCCATTCACCTGTCTGTTCATCTCTCTTTGGTCCAAAAATTTTCCTAAGAACTTTATTCTCAAATACTCGTAATCTCCTTTCCTCCCTTAAAGTAAGAGTCCATGTTTCGCACCCATATAATATAACTGGTAGAACAATAGTTTTATATATTTTCAGCTTAACGTTTTTTGAAAGGAGTTGGGACATCAAAAGTCTCTGCAATGCATAATAGCATGCATTTCCAGAATTGAGCCTATGTTTAATTTCTTTGTGCATCTCATTCCTATTTGTGATTATTGTTCCTAGGTATTTGAATTCAGCCAATTCCTCAAAATTTCCCTCATTTGTCATTAGCTGTCCATTTCCATTATATAATGTATTTCTACGTGTGACCATATATTTAGTTTTACTGATATTTACTTCCAGTCCTAATTTCTTAGTGTTACTCAATAGTGTGTGCGTGTTGGCCTTTAGTATCTCCTCGCTATCGGCCAGTAGTACTACATCATCAGCATAAACTAACAGCTTATTAATACCATTGAGTTGTAAGCCTTCCTCATTCTCCAAAGATTTAATGGCATGCTCTAGTACAAAATTAAATAGTAGAGGAGATAGTGCATCTCCTTGCTTCAACCCATTCTGGATTTCAAAAGTGTCTGAAAACTGTTTGCCTACACGCACCCTACTCGTTGAGCCATTTAGACACATTCGTATAAGTCTAACTAACTTTTTAGGAATTCCAAACTCCAGCAGGATACTATATAACTTCTCCCTCTTAATTGAATCATATGCTTTTTTGAAGTCTACATATAGTTGATGTACAGTACCATTATATTCCCATTTCTTTTCTAAAATCTGTCTTATACTAAAAATCTGATCTGTTGTAGACCTGTTTCTTCTAAATGCACATTGATGATCTCCTAGAATGTCATCAATATAGGGAGTAAGTCTGCTTACTAATATATTTGTTAGAATTTTGTACGAAGTTGAAAGTAATGAGATGCCCCTATAGTTGTTGCAATCAGTTTTATCTCCTTTCTTATAAATTGGTACGATAATTGATTCCTTCCATTCATCTGGAAGAGCTTCTTTTTCCCAAATCATACTAAGCAACCAGCGTATCTTGTCCATCAATTTTTCTCCCCCTGATTTTAGCAGTTCTGCTGGGATCTCATCTGAACCTGATGCTTTATACATCTTCAATTTTTCAATTGCCATTTCAACCTCTAATGCACTTGGCTCTGCGACTAGCATTTCTGCTGTCTGTAAGTTATTCTCCTCAATGTCCTGTTCTGTATGTACATTTAATAGCTGATTAAAATAACTTTTCCATCTATTTAATATACTCTTGGAATCTGCAATCATATCCCCATTTTCATTCCGAATTATGTTTGTTCTAGCCTGAAACCCTTTCTTCTCTATACTAATTCCCTGATATAATTCTCTAATGTTCCTATTTTTTTGCATTCATTTCAAGATCATTAATCTTCTCTCTCAAATATTCCCTCTTTTTACTCTTTAGTAACTTGGTGGTTTCCCGTCTAACACTACCCAATTGCTCTAAATTTACCTCATTTGGCTCGTGTAACCATTTCATTTTTGCTAGCTTTCTTTTCTTTACAATGTCGGCACATTCCTCATCAAACCATTTCTTGTTTTGCCTCTTTTTTAAACAACCAATGCTTTCTGATGCTGACAATTTAATAGTATCTCTTATAGCCTCCCATTCTTTATTTATATCAGTTTCTTCTTCGTTTGCCACATTGTCATCTGAAGATTCCAGTACTTCAAATCTATTAGCAATTTTGATTTGGTATTCTTGCCGCATTTCATCATTTTTCAAGTTTTTTAATTCATATTTTACAGAATCATCTTTAGCGTTTGTTCCTCTCATAAGCGATAGCCGTTGTCTGATTTTCACCCTGACCAGATGATGATCTGAATTGCAGTCTGTCCCTCTAACTGATCTAACATCAATGATGCTACTGTGCCAGCGTTTATCCACTAATACATGATCTATCTGGTTCCGAGTTTCTCCATCTGGGGACGTCCAGGTGTATTTATGAATATCCTTATGCTGAAATGTTGTGCTCTTAACAACGAGATTCTTTGATGTGGCAAATGTGACTAATCTAACCCCGTTGTCGTTACTATCTTCATGAAGACTGAATTTGCCTATTGTTGGTTTGAATATATCTTCCCGCCCCACTTTTGCATTAAAATCTCCTAAGACAATTTTCATATGATATCGTGAAAGGCTATCAAATAAGCATTCTAATTCTTCATAGAATTCATCCTTGATCTTGTCATCTTTATCTTCTGTGGGGGCATTGTACATTTACAATTATAAAATCATGTCGTTTACCCTTTAGAATTATGTATGATATCCTATCACTAACAAACTTAATATCTCGGATAGCGGATAGGATCCTCCTCCTGACTAAAAAACCCGTTCCAAATGCAGGTCTTTCTGCACCCCCATAGTATAATGTAAAGCTTCCTGATTCCTGACTACCTTCTCCTGGCCACCTAACTTCCTGTAAAGCGACTATATCCAAGGGCGATTTATCCAATTCCCGCGTTAATATCTCTAGTGCCCCGCTATTGTATAAAGTCCTAACATTCCATGTTCCTAGGAACATGTCCCTGTGTTTGAGCCTTGGCATGAGTTCCCTGAAGTAGTCCCTGCCCGGAGAAACCGAATGGGGGACTATTTGACCTCCGGAAAATTTTACCCCAGTAGAACCCATGTCCGCATTTCTTGACGGTTGTATTTTTACGGTGAAAGATCGTCACTCTTTCGACCAAGGTACTTATTTCGTCTGGCTTATCACCTTCGACCAGTCCGGCATGGGTAACCCTATCGGCAGCAATGCTACCGCCGGCATAGCTCTCAGGATCATTTAAGCACACAAGCCACTCCACCACGACAAGGTAAAGATACCATGGAGGGATGCATAAGAATACAGTACTTATTTAATTATCTATTAAAAAGTAATTATTTTTTTAAGATCTACCATATAACTTATACAGACATCTGCTAGATAATATATATTTTTAGTATCATTATTCCCTTTATTTCGAGTGTTAGAGAGCGAATTACATTTTCTTACGTACTTAAAGGTAAAACAGTTATTCGACCAATGAAAATACAGTCATACATTGCTCGCCGTGTGGTTTACAGTACCACTGGAACTAAGTTCAGAAAAAGTTTAATAGCAAGAGATTATTCGTTCTACTTGTCATCTATCTTCTTAGTGGCCTATTAGATCTATATTTTGTATTATTTCGGACTTTATTTTTTGTCTCCTCATAAAATGTAACCCATAGACCTCAATATTTCATTTTGGTCACAGTTACTATATCAGAATATTTGAAGAAACTTCTCAATTTTTTTTATTTTAATCCTCGAACAGTCCAATTTCCTTAATAAGGCCAAAAATCTTCTTCGATATTTTATTTTCAAATATAACCAATTCATTAGCAGACATTTTTGTTAAATTCATGTTTCAGCTGAACGCAAAAGTATTGGTAAAATAATATAACATTTTTATAAGAACTTGAAATGTTATTAAATGCATAAAAATGCCTATGTACATTGGTATGACGATTTGTTACCACATTTATATAAGTTTGGTTTTCTTCTGTAATACGTATGCTGTAACAAAAATAGTGGCAACACTGCTGTAGAAGTGAAACCAGACGGAGTTAAATGTTGTAACTTTTGTCAGATGTTAACATATGTCTGACCTATCTTCAGTAAATGGACTCGTCCGTACGTCTCAAAGCGCATGAGCATTGGAGAGAGGAAGTTCATCCCCTCTGAATTGCCGCTATAAGCTGTTATGTTCCGCTATGTTTACAAAGCAGGAACAGCAATCTTGTTGAAAATGTAATGTGCCCAGCGTTGCGAATGAAGCGCCCACATTTTTTGTGGAACCCTCCAATAATTTTGCAGGATAATGCTAGGGCGCACACGGCACTCTGTAGCTGATTTGTATCATCGCTGGGGGTGGAAAATGCTTTTCCACCCACCAAATTCACCGGACTTAAGCTCCTTGATTATGATTCGATCCCTATGATGAAAGAACCACCTCGTGACATTCGATTCTAGACTGTTCCCGAGATTCTTCTAGCATTAAGGCGGTCCACCAGAAACATCAACAGAACTGGAGCTGCTACAGTGATTCTACGACTTCGACATTTCTGGCAATGCGTTGTAGATAATGCTGGGTACTACAATGAAGGACTGTAGAAGTTTCACAGGCCTGTTAGTTATGTACTAGTAATAAATTAATAGTTGCCAGTATTAAAGTTACAACCTAGATATTATATTTCCAAAATAAATTAATATATCCCGTGAGCGGTTGCTGATCCCCCATCGGGCGCCTCCCCAGGTGGTGGATAGGGGAATGCCTACTAAATATAGGTGGTACCGGGGAAATGAAATACTCGGGGTGAACCAAAATCAGCATAGCGTCTGTTCCAGATTGGACGGCTATAATGGGCAGGTAGAGCTCAGAGTCGAAGAGAAGGCAATCTACCTAAGGGAAAGCACCCTAAAAACAAAGCTGAAGCAAGTTGGGAGGCTGTAAGGTGGCAATCCCACCACCCAACTATATCTGCGCAGCCCTTGTAAGGCGGCCAAATGAATCTTCTATTACTAAAAAGCGAAGGAGAAAGCCGGACGGAAACAAACCTTCCTTTATAATCCCAGAGGAACAAGATATGTTGGCCGACCACGTAGAAGATGGACTCCACTTTTAACTTCGCCGGAAAAGGCTGCATAGTCTAAACCTTGTAGTAGAAGAAGAAGAAGAAGAAGAATTAATATCTCTGAGCAACTTCTGTTATTTTTGTTTCCATTTTGTATTTTTATAAAATTTCGTTCAACTTCCTCGCTATAAACATTAAAATACAGTATATTAAATGCCTAAATCTATCTATGGAGTGAGTTGGTCAGGAAATGAAGTAAGTTGTCTATTAATTAAAAAATCAACTTTTATAAGATTCATGATGTGTTCCGTTGAGGTTTATTCAAAATTAATATAAAATTATAGAATATTCACCTGAAAGGTCCGTCTCCTCATACATGCAACCCCCTCTACCAGATCTTCAGTGAAACACCAGTTTTGAATCCTGCCGATGATGGGACAAGTCCCGAAAGCGCTACAGTTAAATGATAATTAAGTTGAGGAGACGGACCTTTCAGGTGAATATTCTATAATTTTATATTAATTAAAAAATGACCAGAAGTAATGGGTTTTAATTACGTTTCATCATCAGAAATTGAATAATTACATCGAAAACAGATCAACTCATACAAACTACTACTCATAACTTTACTAACTTCATCAGCCATTTTGTTACTTGTGGATCACTATTAGCTTGGATATCAACTTTTAAAAATAAATAAAACAGCTCTGGAAGAGAGCAGGGATAGTTTTACAAGCATCATGCCATGATATTCTCCGGATATAACACTAACTCAACTTTCGAATGTTTGTGGGTTAGATCTCTTTTTGGGGCAACTATTTAATTGGACATAATGGATGCGAGTTCAAAATGACCTCAATTCGACACAACAATATTGAACCAACCCTTTTTTAAATATTAAAAACAGGGGTAATTTTGCAAGTAAGAAGACTTTTTTCTTATAATCTCTTTAAACACATTTAAAATGAATATCTTAAGAACTATTCAGGAGAAAACATTATTTGATAAGAAACAACAACACAAAAATTAGGGACAAATACCATATTCCAGAATCAACCGAATTTATTATTGATAGACGAAAATATTGGAAACGTCATATAGCCTAGAGAGAATGGAAGACAACCGATTTGCAAAAACAGCTAAAGATGATAGACCAATGGACGGGACAAGAACAAGAGGAAGACCAGCCAAGAGATGGATATAGAGTGGATGCACATCCAATATGTCTTCCTCCGAGGAGTTATTTTGGAAATATACAGGATGAAAATCCTATAAATTATGAATAAAAAGAAGTTCCTTGTGTTTCCTCGCTCTGTATGAAGCTCGTTCTTTATTTTATGATATTGTAAATATATAAACCCACATGGAAGCTCCTTGAGTATCACTACATAATTTATCAGAGATTTATGTACTATTCATTAATATGCATAATGATCAAGCGACTGTGCGTTTTATGCCCAATAAAACTGTGTTTAATGCGTTTGAGAAAACCCAACAACTTCCTGGTTCACCAAACAATAATTTATGTTAGAATTACTTTACAAATAATTTGCATACACGCGTTTTATTGCAGACTAGAAAAAGTTTTAGAAACAAAAGACCTTAATCCACGTCCAAATATTTCGCATATCTAACAAAACGACCTCAGAGCTAGAAGATAAATGCTAAGAAACTTAATATTTCGCCCATGAAGAAATTGTTGTTACCAAACGTCGGGAAACCTTTAAATATTAGTCTCTACATATAGATAGATAGATCATCGGTGATTAATGTCTTTGACATCGTCCGATTCCTAATAACCAATTTTGTCGGTCCATCCAATCTCCTGGTTGTAGATGTTTCTCCTTCATATATAAACATGTTCCCAGACTCCAGGAGGTTTTAGGTCTTCCTCTGCCTCGTCTTCCCTCAGGTTTCCATTCCAAAACAGATTTTGGTAGTCGATCCTCTTCCATTCGCTGGACATGTCAGTACCATCTTAATTGCTGAGTTTTAATATAATCTGAAATAGTGTCTTCAATCTTCATTTTCTCCCTTATAACTGAGTTCCTAATTTTTTCTCTTCTTGAAATTCTTGCGGCCCTTCGTATAAAATCCATTTCCGTTGCCAAAAGGTACTTATTTGTTTTTGTTGTTAATGGCTAAAGTTCTGCTCCATAAGTAATGATGCTTTTAACAATTGTATTATGTATATTCATTTTATTTTTATATTTTTGTCCCACAATATTCCATTGAGACAAGCAATTGCAAATTTTCCTTTATTATTTCTATTTCTTATTCCCTCTTCATAACTCCCATTTTTATTTTTTTAATTCCTAAATATGTGATCTCACTACAAGATTTTTTTTTCAGTTACTTTTTTTACTATTTATTTAATTATATTAGGGGCCTACTGATTCTCCAGTCTCCAAAATTAAATGTTGTTCTGGTTCTCTACATATTTCTCTTTATTTATATATTGTATCATTTAAGTCTTATCTACTACTTTCTCTACTAAGGAGCCACGTTATTTCAATTGCTTTGCTTCAAAATATCCAATGTCCTCTCATTCGTGTTCTAAGGTCTGTGTGTTTCCATTTTAGTTCAGGCCATTCGCTGCCTGTTTTCATTTTAGATTTTTTTTCAGTTACTTTTTTTACTATTTATTTAATTATATTAGGGGCCTACTGATATTTATTTATGACAAAAGTTTTAACTTTTCGAGGGAATGAGCCACCAAGAGTAAAAATCGAATTAGAGAATAAAATAATAGAACATGTTAGCAATTTTAATTAGGCCTACCTGGGATACAATGTGTCATATAGAAAAAGTGAAGACACTGAAAACAAAATAAATACATTTAGTTATATGTGTGGCACCATAAAAAGAAGTCTCAAAGGAACCAAAAGGAGACACTTTTAAAATTGTATAAAACAATGACGGTTGCAACACTACTATATGGGTTGGAACACTGGGTCTTAACCAAAAACCAGGAACGACGAACAGATACGTCAGAAATGAGGTTTCTGAGGAGTGCGACAGGCTATACAATAACAGATCGAAAACGAAATGAAAATCTACTAAGTGAATTAAATATATTCAAACTGTTAGATAGAATTGCACAATACAGAGATCAATGGATGAACCACATCAATTGAATGAATAACAATAGAATTCCATGGAACACCGATAATCCTTACAAAGAATTGAAGACTACGCCAATTTTGGAATATATTAAACAGTACCAACTAAATTGGAAACACCATCTTGAAAATCGGATCCCCAAAGCTGTTTATAATTATATACAAAGAGGACGAAGATCACTGGGCCGTCCTATGAAACGCTGGAGGGAAAATTTTCTATAGGATCGTAACAGGCCTTGGCCTAATACTTGGAAGGAAGAAGAGAAGAAGACAATAGAATTGCGACAGAGATTGTTCACTACAAACCACTAGGACGAAGAAATTTAGGAAGACCCAGTAAAATATGGTCAGACCAATTCTTGCACGAGATCGGAACAGACCTTAAGATCTAATCCTTGATGCTGATGATGATGATGATATTAATTTATTTATGTATTGGCCCATTTATTTCACTGTCTAGTTAATGTTTGTACACCTCATCCACTAAAGTAGAACTGATAAATGCTAATATGATTTTTTAAAACTAGTAAATCTATGAAATTACATTAAATCGTCTCCTCAGAAGTGAGTTGCAAGAAAGCCCTACGCCATGTCAGGAGAGAATATCAGAAATGTTGTAATGACAATCTAGTGGCATCGAAAAAAAATCGCCTAAAATGAAAATTACATGTAAAGCTAACCCAACTACTATAAATAATATTGAGTAAATTAACAAAAAAATAATATAATCACAGGTGAACGCATAAATATAACCTAAGGTATACAAAATAAGCCTATACTGAAGTGGTCAATCGTTTATCTTATGTTACACAGAAATTATATACAGAGTGATTTATAATTCATATTACAAACTTTTAAGGGTTGTAGAGGGGATTTAGTAGATAAAGTATCAATAACGAACTCATGTCCGGAAACGTACCATTTGGATGTAAAACGGGTTTGAAGTTCGAAACAAAATGGGCTGATATTGTGTCTTTTGTGTTTCGGAACAAGTGTTACAGACTTCTAGGGGTTGTTCTATAACTGTGGTTCCACGTGGCGACCCTGTTGTTCGTTGCACAAAGTGTACCTGCGACGCATGTTTTCATACACACGCCCCGCAAGACCTGGTGTGTGCTCAATAATTCGTGCAAGATCTTCCCCCTACTCGACAGGTGTAGTACAGCCCCTAGAAGTCTCTAATATTTATTCTGAAATCACAAAACACGCGATATAATCCCATTATGTTTCGATCTTCAAACTTATTTTACATCGAAATGGCACGTTTCCGGACAAGGGTTTCTAATCAAAACTTTATCTACTTAGCCTCCGCTACAACCCCCAGAAGTTTGTAATAGGAATCATGAATCGCCCTGTATGTATATATACAGGGTGATTCAAAAGATTGCACAAAAATTTCAGGAGCTTGTAGAGGGTCGAAATGTAATTTAGTTGTAAGAGCAATTTTGTATTTTGTAATTTTCTTCTAAACTGGTTGAGTGGTAGCCTTAATACCTTAATTCTGCCAGGTAAAATAGAGCTATATAATAATAATAATAATAATAATAATAATAATAATAATAATAATTGAATAGACCCTCAGGGGTCCTCATCTAGGGGATATGTGGATGGCGACCACAAGGTGCCCAAGCTGAGCAAAACATTTCTTCCACTTACTTGTGTTTTGCACTCTTTTAACTCTACTATCTAACCTCTCTTGGTTAACTCTTGTTTTTTTCGACCCCGCCGCTATTAGGGGCATCCGAGGCTGGGAGTCTTTCCTTTGTTCCATTTCTTCTTGCCTTTTTTCTTTTCTTTTCTTCTCCAGAAAAGCCTGACCAGAGGCTATAAGATGGCAGCCCCATCACTGGTCTTGCCTTCCTTTGGCCGGCAACCAATCGAAGGGACTATTATTATGCTTTCAATCTTATACGAGAATCTTCCCCGGAAGGAAGGAAACACCGATACTTAAAGAATTGAAGACTACGGCCATTTTGGAATATATTAAACAGTACCAACTAAATTGGAAACACCATCTTGAAAGAATGAGTTCAAATCGGATCCCCAAAGCTGTTTATTATTATATACCAAGAGGGACGAAGATCACTGGCCGTCTATGAAACGCTGGAGGCGAAAATTTTTATGGATCGTAACAGGCCTGGCCTAAACTTGGACGGAAGGAAGAAGGAAGAAGAAATTGAATAGTTGCCCCCGAAAAGATATCTAACCAACAAAAATTCTAAATTGAGTTCTTAGTGGCTTAGTGATCTATCCGGAGTATATTACGGCATGGTGCATGTAAATTATCCACACTACCTTCCAGACCTGTTTTTATTTATTTTTAAAACTGACTTTCAAGCGAATAGTGATCCTATCCGTATCAAGTTAGTCAAGTCATGAGTAGCAGTGCAGAAAAACAATTATTACACATGTGCAAATTCATTCCATCACAGTTTCGTGAATTCTAATCAGAATCTTAGAGAAATTGAGTGAAAATAAAAAGACACAGAGAATTAAACGAATAACATGAAATGGAAAATAAATATTGAAAACTGATTCAGTTAGAATTTTTTCTAACTGAATACTGTACAATATGTATTTTCTATTTCTCATTATAGCATGTTGAATTAAATATGGGTTATATAATTTTTGCACTCTATATACATAGATCGCTTTTGCACAAATTCTGCACTAAATTGTTAATATTCAGTTAGTAGCATGTTATTTTGCATTCAAATTGGCTGTATGTTTTCAATATAATGAGAGATTAAAATGTATATGATATACTAAAGGCAATAGCCTGGATTTTTTTTTCTCCCAACAAGTTGTAGTGTGTGGGTTAAACCTCTTTTCGGGTCAACTATTCAATTATAGACTAGTGGTTATGTTCCTTGCCTATGGTCCCGAGGGTCGCGGGTTCGAACCCGGCCGGGGTCGATGGATTTTTAGGATGGAAAAATCCAAGGAGCAAGTCCTCCGGGAGGGACTTTAAGCCGGGGGTCCCGAGTCTGAAGATTTTCGGGCTCGTAAAAGATCCTTAAGCCTGAATGAAAATGCCTCTAAGTAAAATTTACCGAATTTTCCCGTCCTAGTACTACCTTGGTTTCCTAGATGTCAGTATGAGGCGGAACGCTGACCACGGACCTCTCAAAATGACATCTATACGAAATCAAGTGTAACTAAATTAGTATGGTTCAAATTCTTCTTGGTTTACAAGACAAGATTATTATTATTATTATTATTATTATTATTAATATTATTATTGTTGTTGTTATTATTATTATTATTATTATTAATATTATTATTAATAGTATTATTTATTATTGTTATTATTATTATTATTATTATTATTATTCAAGTTGGAAAAAACATTAGAAAAAATAGAAAAAAAAACGTTTGAAATGGAGTGAAGAAAAGTGTGGAAGCTAGAGATTCGAAGGAAGAAGATGCTTTAGACAGGAACCTCTGGCGACAAATCACTTTGGGTTGAAGGAAAAACACTGTATTGTGGAATATTCCTAAATAAGAAAAATATATTATTATTATTATTATTATTAAGTTTTATAGGGAGGAAAAGAAACCTCACCCCAGAACAATAATATATTATAATTTTTATTAACGAATTGTCATACGATTAATTAATGTAATATTAATTTAATTTGTCTTTAATTTATAATATCGCCCGACGATTTCTACGGAACGAGAGAGGTTATTCCAATATGCCCATTATATTAACCTAGTGAAGATGTTCAGTCGACAAGGCACCCTACTTGTGAAAAACACATCCGGAGGCAAATTGTAGTCAGTAATGGAGCAATCTTATTGAACAGTGTTTGGCAGGTGATACAGACATGTAAAGGGTTTGGGGGAAGAAAACTTATTATGGCAGAAGCTTGTTTGCTTTAATTTTCACAGGTATTAAACGTTCATACCAGTATTTGTAAAGCGGCTAATAGTCTCCAATCTTTTTCTCGGGTGAGTTACGAAAATCGTGACGCCTCCAGGAAGTGGAAATTGATCCAGAAAGGGCACACGTGTAATTATTGACTATACTTGTTATGAAAGTAGGTATCTTCACATACAGCTGATCCAATGTGAAATGCAACACACGAGAGAGTTGTTATATAAAAAACAGAGGATTGTTTAAATAGTTCTGAATCCCGTTTTTAAATTAACCGTCTGTCATTTAGGTAATGACAAAAATTTAGATAAACACACTAAAATACAGCGATTCAATTATCTACGTGACACAATTAAACGCACTTTATTGAATAAGATTAGAAAATAAACTATTTTGAAGTTTTACAAAGTATTGGCAGTTCCATTTCTTATCTATGGATGTGAAACCTGGACATTAATAAAGGCAGATAGTAAACAATAGAGGCTGCTGAAATGAAGATGTTGAGAGCAATAGCAGGATACAAAAGGACCGATAAAAAGAGAACGAAGATATAAGAACAGAACTTAATATATTTAATCTCTGTGAAAGAATAAAATATTATCAAAATGCTTATCTTCAGCACGTATTACGAATGAATGAACCAGCGCATACCAAGAAAAATGTATAATTGTAAACCAAAAGGGAGAAGAATGTTGGGAAGACCATTGAAGAGATTAAAGGACCAATTCGACCTGTAATGAGATCGGAACAGGCCATTGGGCTTAATCCTTATTGTTGATGATGATGATGAAATTAACCGTCCAATTAATAGTAAATGTTTGTCTATGAACACAAAATCTGACTCCAATTTGAGTTCTCCTTTCAACATAGACGATACATGCAACTAATTATGTACAAAAAATAATAAATAATGATTATAAACAAATTTTTAACATCAAATTCTGTTCTTGTTATAAAATATGTGAATAAACCTGAGTTATACGTATTTATATATTAAATCTCCAAGGTTTGAGCCCTATTTTACAAATGTATGTTAGGACTGTAGTTAAAATCTAATATATAAAAATGAATGTTTGTTTGTTTGTTTGTTCGTACTTTATGCGCGGCCATACCGTTGATCCGATTGAGATGGGAATTTTTGCAAAATGTTCAGGAGATCCCCGGGATGAACATAGGCTATAAGAGAATTGAGATAATCAACTCCTATACCCTTAAAAAACACCCTTTGTAGTGAAAAACGTGAAAAGTCCCTTTTTTTACACTTAATGGCTTACGCTGCCTAAAGCATAACAAATACACAACATTAATGTACACAGAATTGAATATCTAAAAAAACTCTACGAAAAGTTCAAGACAGCATATGTTCATCTTTTACAGATAACACACAATAGCCATTTTTATCTTTCATTCATGCCAAGGAGATCGGGATAAGTAGATTCCCGGGCAACGCCACGTAATCAGCACGGGGTATACAAAAAATAAAAGTTTACAATTATTTTTCCTTTTACTTATTCAACTAAACATAAAAGCACACTAATTTTAATTTACTTATGCGTAGCAGCGCACGCCGGGTATTAGCTAGTACCGTATAAAATGTGACTAAATTTACTTACATAACAGGCATCCAATCATTATGAGTACAAACAGTAGGCCACTCACCTGTAACAAGATATACATAATAATAATAATAATAATAATAATAATAATAATAATAATAATAATAATAATAATTCATTTATTCTGGCAGAGTTAAGGCCATAAGGCCTTCTCTTCCACTCAACCAGCACAAATACAAATAAATATTTGACAAATATAGATATACTCTCTCTCTCCTAGCGCGACAGGCCTACATGGCCCATAGCCTACCAGCCGGCTGCTGGCCTCACATCCACATGTGTCAATCACAGAGGTAGATGATAATCAGCCAGTGTAGGGTGACATGTGGTCAGCATGTCGAGTCCCCCAGCCGTTATAACTGGTTTTCTCAACCTGGAGCCGCTACTTATTGTAAGCTACCCAAATGCATCACGATGCTGGGTGGGCACCGGTCCCATACTGGCCGAAATACCATGAGAAAATTTCTTCCCCCATGGAGACTCGAACCAGCGCAAGTCCCGTAGCTCTGCGCCAAGGCTTCCTGCCTTAACCACTCCGCTACGGCGCGGGACAATATAGATATACACTATTATAAACAGTTAAAGATACATTAAATGTAGCAATGTATATTTCATGTACAAACAAACATTTTATAAGATAATAACAATAATAATACTTACGATAATAATAATAACAATATAATAATATATCATAATAATGATAATAATAATAATATAATAATAATGAATATAATAATAATAATAATAATAATAATACTTACATACTTACTCACTGGCACTATCGAACCCGTAGGTTCATGGCCGCACGGACACAAGCTCTCCATACATCCCTATCCTCAGCCAATGCTTTCCAATCATTCCCTGTATAATCTACTTCCCTCAATAATAGTTAATGTTGTTCTCCCACCTCATTCTTGGTCTACCAACTGGGCGTTTTCCTTCTGGCTTTCCTACAAGAAGTTTCCATGCACGTCTTTCATTCCCCATACGCGCAACATGTCCTGCCCATCGCAGTCTACGGGACTTAACTGTTCTTAAATAATAATAATAATAATAATAATAATAATAATAATAATAATATAAAACATGATAAATTATACGAGAAACAACCAATTAATATATGTACCTTACACTGGGTAATAATGAAGTCGAGGTTAGAGCGAATATAAATTTAGATTTCTTTTAAAATATGCCACTGTCCGGCAGTCCCTTATTTCATGTGGTAGGGAATTCCAGTTGCGAAAAGTGAATATGGTATATGACATGGAGTGATGTGATGTCCTATGTTGCGGTATATTAAGCAAGAGACTATGTTGTGATCTTGTGTTTAAGTTATGTTTTGAGGATAGATACTGGAAACGAGATGATAAATAATTGGGAATCGAGGTATGCAGAATCTTAAATAGGAGAATTAGACAGTGCGATTTTCTTCTCTCTTTTAGATGTAGTCATGGCAATTCGTGGAATAATGGAGAAATGTATTACTTAAACATGCAAATTTCTATTTCAGAATTATTTCAAGAATAGTATATTTACGGTTGGTTAGTGTTGATGATTTGCATGTACAAACACGATTTAATGAGTGAACAGCCTCTTTAATCAATCTTTACAAAGCCATTTTTATAAAAATCATCATCATAGTACATTCACGAATTTAGGCCATTTGTTGACCTGTTTCACCCTCAATAGAAACACCATACAAAAGTCTTTTGTGTGGAGGTCCTGGTCTTCTTCTTCCTGCAGGTTCATATCTTAACATTTGTTTGGCTATCCTGTGATCTTCCATTCGATGAACATGTTGCATCCATCTTTAATTAAAATCAGAAATTTTGTTTTCTGAAGGTTCCATGTGTAATTCTTCTAAGATGTATTCATTTTTTTTGTAATCTAGTAGTGTGTATCCTGCAGTTCTCCGAAGGTATCTCATTTCAGCAGATCTAAGTCTCTGTATATCCTTCTGTTTCAACGTCCATACTTCACTACCATACAAAAGAGTTGGAAGAGTCAGTGTTATATACACTTTTAGTCTTGAATGTTTCTGGACTAACTGTGGCTTGAAGGTAGAATTTATTAACCCCAAAATTTTGATATTTTTGCATTTACATCCTTTTCATCTTCATATGATATATTGCATCCTAGATGTGGCGAATTATTCAACTGCTCCAAAATTTTATTGTCCAGTACAATTTTACTTCTGATAGGATCTACACCTTGAAATGCCTTTTTTTCCCTGTAGATATCTTCAATCCATATTCTTCTGTAATTTTGTTAAGTTCATACAGGCCTTTCTGCAGATTATCTTCTGAATTTACAATCATTATTTGGTCATCTGCAAATAATAGGGTGTTTAATTTTGTGTTTTCTGATATTCTTATTCCAAATTTATATTTCTTGGTCCAGCAACATATTACTTCGTTGATATAAATCGCATTTATAAAAATGCCTGCATATATTTCCATGCGTTTTCCACAATGAATTATCTGTTTATATAAAGAGAAACGTCGATCGCAATGGTCTAATTGTTATATTCCTTGCCTCTAGTACCGAGATTTAATGTTCATCATCATCATCAAAACAACAAGGATTAAGCCCAATGGCCTGTTCCGATCTCATTATAGGTCGAATTGGTCTCATTCCAGCTCTTCAATGGTCTTCCCAACATTTCTTCTTCTCCCTTTTGGTTTATAATTATGCATTCTTCTTGGTATGTGCTGTGTTCATTCATTCGTAATACGTGCTGAAGATAAGCATATTGATCATATTTTTATTCTCTCACAGAGATTAAATGTATTAAGTTCTGTTCTTATATCTTCGTTTTTCTTTATATCGGCCCTTTGATATCCTGCAATTGCAGGACTATCACCTCGACATGGGGTGGGGGCGCCGAGTACTCAATGAACCAGACGACCAAATAGGGGAAGTTTAGCTTTGCTAACTTGCAGATTGGTGTGGAGGTGAGAGGAAACTAAGAATAGTCCGCAACGTGGGGAGACGTCTGCCAGAAGGTTGACTTCTGACCAAGAAGTCTGCAACGGTCTACGAGGCGACGTGATACCACTGCGATCATCACAACGGCTCAAGGGGCGGAAGCAAGCAACCCTCTCTAAAGGGGTTAATACTTAGAGGAGCATGGAAAGATGCTCTGAGACAGCAGCCCTGTCATTATCCTTACCCCTGCCACAGCGCTCGTAACGTACGGTTCAGGGGACATTTATTATTACTGATTCATCTCAAAGCAAAGGCCGGATTGGAAAGTTAATGTTAATACATTTTTATGAATGTTTTTTTTTTTTTTTTTTTGGAATTTCAGTACGCTACTTTTTTTCCAATCGAAATCATTTATTAGCGGGTTCAAACCCGCGCGGAATCGATGGATTTTTAGGATAAAAAAATCCAAGGAACAAGCACTCCAGGAGGAACATTAACCTGTGGGTCTCTAGTATATCATATATTAAAATAAGTACCCGATTTTTCAGTTATAATTTAAAATGGACGAAGTTTTTTTAAACAGAAATCCATTTTAATTAAGAACGACTGATATATCAGGCACATCATCATCATCTTCTTCCTTCACGGATTAGGTCTTTGCCTGTTCCGATATCTCACATCTGTTGAGCCCAGCGCTTTCTCTTGCCTTCCTACAGATCTTCGTCCTCCAGAGTTTATACATCAATGCCATCTGTTGGTATCCTACCCTCTGTCATTCTTTACAGATGTTTCTAACCAATTGTTCTTCTATTTGTTGTAGAAGTGGTTGTACTTTTAGTTTCCTCTTTAATATTCTCATTTCTAATATTGTTCTTCTCTTGCTTTCAAAGTAGGAAGCTAATTTCCGCTGCCTGGATTTTTTATTTTTTTTCTTTTTCCTTCATGACCAACGCCTCAACTTCCATACATCGCCACTGGTAGTGCCATCGTTAAGTAAAATCTTAGCTGTGTATCCTTTCTTACATATTTTAACACGTTTTATTACTGGCAGTAGCCCTCTAAAATTAGGGCTGGCTCTGAAAATGACTGAAAACAGATGATGTTAACTGTACTAGGTAAAGGGGAGCCTTATGGCGTGATAATTTATCCAGGATCAGATAACGCACAACACAGAAGAGTGCGATTGATGGCTTTTCCATCACAGTAAGGTGATGAGGTTGCTAAACCTTATTTCGGTGGCTATCAATTCTGCGCCCCACTTAACAGTAAATCATTCCACTCATGAGAAATGCAAGCTTTCTGCATCCTACTCTTTTATTTTTGTGTCTTTAATTATTACGATCCCGTTAAATTATTAAAGTGCTGTATTCTTTAAAATTATTTGTTATTAAGTACTTGTTCTAAGTGCTGTATTCTTTAAACTCATTTTTTGTTACGTACATTTTATTTATTTATTTATATTAAGAGAGATGAACAGACAGGTGAATGGAGAAGAGAGTACATAACAGTGAGCTACGTGATCTTTATAGGAAACCAGATATAATAAGAACAGTTAAGTCTCGTAGACTGCCATGGGTAGAACATGGGGAATGAAAGATGAACATGAAAACTACGTAGGAAAATGAGATGGAAAACGCCCAGTTGTCAGACCAAGATTGAGATGGGAGATTAACATGAACTATGATTTGAGGGAAGTGATTATACAGGGTCCCGCGCCGTAGCCGAGTGGTTAAGGCAAGAAAGCTTGGCGCAGAGCTACGGGACTTGAGTTGGTTCGAGTCTCCATGGGGGAAGACATTTTCTCACGGTATGTTCGCGGCCAGTATGGGACCTGTTGTCCACCCAGCATTCGTGAAGCATTTTGGGTAGCTACAATAAGTAACGGCTCCAGGTTGAGAAAACCAGCTATAACGGCTGGGGAACTCGACATGCTAACCACATGTCAGCCCTACACAAGCTAGATGATCATCTACCTCTGTGATTGACACATGCGGATGTGAGGCCAGCAGCCGGCTGGTAGGAAAAGGACCTTCTATGTCGCGCCAGGAGAGGAGAGAGGAGATTATACAGGGGATGATTGGAAAACATTAGTTCAGAATAGAACTTAAGTCCGCGCGGCCATAAACTTACGCGTTTGATAGAGACAGTGAGTTTGTCTATTTATTTGGCAGGTTTCACAACATTTTCTTGCACCCAATTAATCTACTGTCATTCTCCTCCACACTTCTCTGTCATTCCAATCCCCATCGTCCCAATCCTTTTTCCCTTCATGCTGCTCTTTTTCTTCTCTCTCAAGTGGCATCGATGCTACTGTTCTCCTTGTTTGTTTTTTTATGAAATACACAATTGAAAATTCGAACATTTATCTTTTGTTTGATTAGACTGTTTCTTACAGTATCTCTTCTAGAAATTCCAGCTGGACGCCTCCAAATATTCATTTCTGCAGGATTTAATGTTCTTATTGTTCTAGATGTTCAATTCCCATGTTTCTTCTGCGCCGTATATCATTGCACTCGATACTGTATTAATATTTTCTTTTTGTTAAGTCATATTCTGATCCCATAAAACACTATTTAATATTTGTGATTGCAGATTTTCCCTTATCTATCCTCTTATTAATTTCAGCATCATGACTTCCATCTGCACAAATGGTTGTCCCCAAATATACATATTCGTCGTATGATTTTTTTCCCCCCCCACGTCCGTCTTCTAAATCATATATTTTGATTTATCTCATGTTACCATATACTTTCGTCTTCCCCAAATGTACCTTCATCCACATTTTCATGTCCATAAGTATAATTATATCTGCCTTTAGTTGTTCCAAATTGTACAATATAATAATATAATAAGTATAATAATAATAAGAATAATAATAATAATAATAATAATAATAAGAATATAATAATATAATTAAGGATATATTAATGATATTAATAATGATAATAATATGATCATGATTATATGGATAATAATGATAATGATAATACTAATAATGATAATAATAATAATGATAATAATAATAATAATAATTAAATAATAACAATAATAATAAGAATAATAATGATAATAATATAGGATAATAATAATGATAATAATAATGATATTAAGAATAATAATAATAATATAATAATAATAATAATAATAATAATGATAATAATAATAATGATAATAATAATAATAATAATAATAATAATAATGATATATAATAATAATAAGAATAACAATAATAATAATATAATACATACATAATAATAATAATAATAGCCTCTTATTTTACCTGGCAGAGTTAAGGCCTTAAGGCCTTGTCTGCCACTCAACCAGGTTTTAAAAAAGTAAAAAAAATAGTCAATGTACATAAACGATTACATGTTATAAATACAATACAATTATATTTATAATGTATTTTGATTTACTCTAAATTAGCGAATTAATTATATAATTATGTGTACAAGTATATAAAAAAACCAGATAAAGATTATTAATGACATAGTATAACTTTTAATAAATAAGAAACATTAATTATTAGACAACAGGTAACTGTATAAGCGTGACTTAAAGGTGCCAAGTGTGGGTCACCCCTGATATCTTGAGGGGAATGGAAATTCCAGGAGCGGGCAGAGGCTACTACGAAAGAAGAAGTAGAATAGGAGGAAGTGCTATGAAGAGGATTGTTAGTAGACTGTTATCTTGTGACCTAGTGTCAATATTGTGGCAAGAGGATAACTTCTCAAATCTGGACGCCATGGTAAGTAGGATTGTAGGAATTCAGAAGCTTGAAAAGTAGGGTTCTGAGTGAGGGTGTAATTTACGTCTGTCAGTAAGACGGAGCCAAGTGAGGTTATTGAAAGTTGTTCGGCAAATATGGTCATATCGGCGGATATTGAAAATGAATCGAACGCAAGCATTATGAACACGCTGCAGTCTTGCGACAAAAAATGTCACAATAATCGAATTTCACCCATATGTTTCAACATTCAAGTCCTCTTTCTTTTACTAGTTCGTCTTATAATAATTACATATGATGGAAGAATGATGATGAAATTAAAGAATGTTAAAGAAAGACATAAAATGTTATATAAACTCTTAATATATATTATGGGGCAAACAAATAAAAAAAAAGGTGAATTGTCAAGAAGCACATTTATATGGTTTAGAAACCTGGCAACGTAAGAATGTTTTTCAAAAATAAGCTTTTATCTATGGAAATGGATTTCCTCAGTCAGCAAAATTATTCTGAAGGGATAGAATGTCAAATAATACAATAAGACAAATGAATGGAAATTAAAAAAATAATATTATTGAAGATATCTCAACAAGAGAACTCTTATTTTATGACACATACTCAGATTGCTGAAGAGAGGTTACCAAGGTTGGCTTATGAATGGATTCCCATCTAGGACGACGAAAAGGAGGAAGACCACGGACACCATGGATGAAAGGTATCTGCGGGGAGCAATGGAGAGCAGCATCTTTTAAGAGAATGTTCAATGGATACACCGATCGGTGTATTGTGTATAGGCGATTCGCGCCATACATCATTAATTCGTTTTTTAATTGTTATGTGACTGATTGTATTGTATTCGTATTTGGCGTCAGAAAATGTGAAAACGACATTGTAACCTGACTACGTAATTAATAATAAAATCACATTTTTATATACCTCCTTCAGTTTTCGTCATTGTAATCTAAATTTTGAAATCTTCTGCCATCCGTAAACGATCATCAGCAAAATAGGGAAATATATATGACTATGAATGACAAATTATGGGAAAAAGGTTTAATCAAGCAGTTGAAAAATGTGGGTCCTTTGTAAGTTGATTGCAAATAATAATAATAATAATATTAATAATAATAATGATAATAATGAAGAACAATAATAATAACAATGATTACGTAATAAAATAATGATAATAATAATGATGATGTGATGATAATAATAATAATACTATAATAACAATAATAATAGTAATAATATTAATAACAACAGCGATAGTAAAAATAATATAAAAATAATAATAACAATAACAATAATAATAATAATAATAATAGTAATAATACCAATAATAATAATAATAATACTGACATGAGGCACGAATGGAGCGTGAAAGACGTGTATGGAAGTTTCTTACAGGAAAACCAGAGGGAAAGCGCCCAGTTGGTAGACCAAGAATGAGGAGGGAGAATACTTTAACCATGATTTGAGGAAGTAGATTATACAGGGAATGATTGTAAAACATTAGCTTAGAATACGGATGTATGGTGAGCTTATGTCCGTGCGGCCATGAACCTACGGGTTCGATTGTCCAGTGAGTTAATAATAATAATAATACTAATAATAATAATAATAATAATAATAATAATAATAATTAATATAATAGGTAATAAGTCAGAAGCTCACTTATGCATGTGAAGCAGCAGAAACGCTAACCAAATTTCAAAAGCCAAATGGAGAAACTTGAGTAAAGGACAAGGAAAATTTTAGGAAAAAATCATAGGACCAAAATTTCAAGATGATAAAATAATATAGGCTACATCAAAATGAAACTGTCTACAAAACTGAAAAAACTTTCAGATACCATGTGAAAAAGGAGAATACATTTTTAAGGTAATCTTCTCAGAATGAAATCTAACAGATTAACCAAACAAATCTTTGATTTTTTTTTTACCGTAACCGCAAAACAATTCCTCTTGGTTTAAAGAAATGGAAAAAGACTAATCGATTAAGATTACAAAAAATTCACTAATCGATCGAACGGTAGGCTATATTAATAACATAGGTTCCAGAGAAATCTACAAAAAGTCCAAACCTATTATTCTGAAGAAGAGAGGCAAAGAAGGTAAGAAAAGTGACAAAATACTAGGCACTTAAAGGAACAACATAAATGAAATGAATGATTGTCCATCGATCCCAATGGACGGTGAAAGAAAAAAAAAAGGTAATAATCATAATTTAGTTAAGAGATTAAAATAGAAAATGTAATCCACTCTGCAAAAGATTCACAGAAGAGTACATTTGTTTGTTTTGTTGCAGACACGTCTGTACCATTTAGCGGAGTGTTTGCTGAAAATTGTTAATTGGGGTCCCCGATGTGGAAAAATTAAATTAATTTACTCAACGATAGTGAGCGCGATTGTAATAAAGTTATTATCGACGATCGGAAAACGTTCATTGAGGCGCCTGCGCGGTTGCGGATTCATCACTTCCACTTGTTTAACCTGGTATTATTATATCACACCATAGCACATGGGTGTTGCCATGGCTTTCCATTCGCTGCAGAAAACTCACGTCTGTGTATATAGCCAAACTCGACTCATTCGTGATACTAAGCTTTTAGCTATTATTACTTTGATATCGTAAAGTCCACCGCTGTGGTCTCGAGGTAGCGTACTGCTTTCACGCCTCGGGCCGGGTTCGATCCCCGGTCGGGACGTTTTTTGGGTTAGTTTTTATGGGGTTTCTCACCTGTAAGAAAAGTCAGGAAAACGTTAAAGGTCCAACTGTCCCGAAAACAATGTGGCCATCATCCTTACCATTATAATCCTTACCATTATCATCATCATCCTCCTTCACCGGTGTGGAAAGCAACGGGAAGCTACCACACCTACACAATTCCCTAGTAAAGCTGCAAGCATAGCATGAAACTGCTATGATTGCAGTGAAAGACCTGCCTTCGGACAGAAATTACTATGGATGGATCATCAAAATTTCTGGTTAGAGTCTTAAGAATATTAAAGTTAAGGATATATGAATGAAATATATATTTTATTTTATTACCAACCTAAAATAATATAAAATGAATGTTTGTTTGTTAGTACTTTATGCGCAGCCATACCGTTGATAGGATTGTGATTGTGCTTTTTGCAAAATGTTCAGGAGATAATAAGAGAGTTGTGGTACTCAACCTCTTACACCCTTAAAAATTGCTCTTTGTAGTGGAAAATGTATCTCTTTGGACGTTTAAAATGGCTTACGCTACACTAAACCATAACAAATACACAAAATTAATGTACACAGAATTGAATATCTCAATAATCTCTAACAAAAAAGTCTGCGACAGCATATAATTTATCTCTTACGGATAACTCACAAATAACCATTTTTCGTCTTTTCATTGATGCCAAGAAGATCGAGACAAGTACGTAGATTCCTGTGCACGCATAGCAGCACATGGCGGGGTTTCTTTTACGGATGACTCACAATAATTAATTTTGTCTTTTTAGCTCATTTATGCCAAGAAGATCGGTCAACGCCAGGTAATCAGCACGGGGTATATAGAATAATTCCGATTGAGGGTCTTTCCACTTTTCAGCGGTTGCCCTTTTACCAGCCGGCTGCTGGCCCTTCACATCCATCCACATGTGTCAATCACAGAGGTAGATGATCAACAGCCAGTGTAGGGGTGACATGTGGTTAGCATGTCGAGTCCCCCAGCCGTTATAGCTGGTTCCTCAACCTGGAGCCGCTACTTATTGTAGCTACTCAATTGCCTCACGATGCTGGGTGGGTACCGGTCCCATACTGGCCGAAATACCATGAGAAAATTTCTTCCCCCATGGAGACTCGAACCAGCGCAAGTCCCGTAGCTCTGCGCCAAGGCTTCCTACCTTAACCACTCGGCTACGGCGCGGGACGATAATTACGATATAAATGTTTTCTCCTACTTATTTAACTAAACATAAAACACATTAACTTTCGTATTTCAGCTCATTTATGTCAAGAAGATCGGGATAAGTAGATTCCCGGGCAACGCCGGGTAATCAGCACGGAGTATCTAAAAAAATATAAATTTATAATTATTTTTCCTTTCACTTATTCAACTAAACATAAAAGCACATTAATTTTCATTTATTTTGGCGTAGCAGCGCACGCCGGGCATTAGATAGTACGACATAAATAAATTATAAATCTATTTTTTTCTGGAGGTTTGAATAAGTCGGGAAATTTCACGATAGTAGGCCTATTAGAATAAATCTGTGAGAAACTTTTTAGTCACTCTCCATGTTACATGCAATGCATTTGAAATCCCACTTATAAAGAGTCAAGCCTTGATGCTTTAAATGAAACCATAGATTACATTTTCGACATTGTATCCGTTCACCTTTAGCGTCTAAAAATGTTTACTCAAAAATGTTCTTCAAACACAGGCAAATATTAGATGTAACAACAGCTAACATGAATGAAAACACTTTCTCTACAAGTTAACACAAAAAATACAACCAAGGAACGCTGTTATCACAAATATGAAAAAACAGTAAGAAAGTAGACTTCCTGCGATCTATGAGACAGTAAAATAATTTATTTTTCATGCCAGTAAAACTTTGTTACAAATGAAAGAAAACAATTAACGAAATTATCCGTGTCACGAAATTGCCGAGTTTGCAACAGGCTTACTTCGCTTTAAAAAAGATAACTGCATGTCTCCTGTATTTTATTTTAACAATTATATCTCCGGTTTTACGCTTACAAGTGTTTAAAAGTTTACATTCTGTATAATCGATGGCAGGAAGAAGAAGACCAGGACGTCCCACTCAAAAGACTTTTGGATGATGATTCTATTGAGGCCGAAACAGGTCAACAAATGACCTAAATTCATGAATGGATTATGATGATGATGATGACTATTTAACTCATGCCCCAATGGGAGTCAATGACCAATCACGTTACAATGATTTATTTACAACCAATCACAGTCGTGTTTTCGCCTAGAATTTACCAACTAAAGTTTATCATAATAAAGAAAGCTCCTCCTTTTTAACATTCTGAATGGGTCATAGCATTATTTTGCAGTGACTGACTCACAAGAAATACGGCTACCAGATTGTATATATAGTGCATGAATATCAACACATACCGCATGCGGGAGTTAATATAAAAACATTTGTAGCAATTTATTGTACCTCCAAAAAAAGGAAACCACTGTTTGCACTTCCTTAAATGTATTTTTTCACCAGAAAAATATAATTGTCATATTTACACATCATAGGACAGCAGAAATTAAATTAATATACAGTTTGATATGTTTTCATTTTTTCTCCACTAGAGTGCATTCTTACAATATTGCGTTCCTTTGGCAATATAATAATATGATCTGGTTGCAGTGACGAACAAAAGAAACAAAAGAAGCAAATTAAGGGTACCAATCGTTTCTCGTTTGTTTTCAAACATCGCCGTTTACATTGAATATATAAATATTTTAAAATAACTATATTTAAATAATGATTTGTGAGTAAACAGCTTAATTTTATTCGTTGAATAGTCCTAACAAATGCCAGTCTTGATTTCCAAATTGTCAAAATAAAATTCACGACTCACGAAGTGAGTCGTGAATTTATCGATAATTTGGAAATCACTCGTGGCATTACTTATGATAAAATGTACGATATGGGACACTGCTGGTTCACTACCTTTCATAATCAAGCTAAACTGAATATAATATATATATATATATATATATATATTATATATAATATATATATTGCAGGATAGTGCGTTTGTCGTACTTAAAACAATGGCGACCATGATTGAAAGTTCAACTTCCTACATTTCGGGATTGCCAATCTAAATAACTATACTCTAATATAACATTTACACCCATGTGCGGGAAGTAAAACCACTGCCCTCTATGTACGTATACTACGTACAATGTATAGGCCTATACAAAAAAAATATCCAAAAGGTAGTGTTAATATACATTATACGAAGCAAATCACTGCATTTTAAATGAACTGAACTTTATTTGAAACAATATAAAACAATAAAGACGGTACTTGCGGCCATTTTTATCAATAATTGTTCTCAGTTGTTCAACTATATAAACATTGCCCACACTGTTAACGTTAGTTTATTTTTTATAATGAACGCAAATATTTCAAATAAAGATATTATTTTAGTATTTTGTATTATTTTGAAAACAAACTAAACTTAAAAATCAATTAATAATTAAAAAATTAAAGAAAAGTTTGAAATTGAATTATTTTCGCATAAAACCAGATATCCTACCTATGAAATTCAGTCTTAAATACTCTTCACAAAGAATTTAAACACACTAATTGGTTATAAAAATATTAACACAGGAAGAACATTTATTTTCATCTCATTATTCTCAATCATTATATTTAACAACTTCCTAGGACTATTCCCTTATATCTTTACCACATCACGCAAAACTAATGTACAACGCACGTTTGTGAAGTGTTTTGTATAATCTCGGTTTTTAAACATTTTTCTCAATTCTGTAAAAACTAGTTCTCAACCTCGCAACGTTATATACTATTATGTTCTGAAAAAATCCATTGAATCGAGTCTGAATCAGCGAATTTCGGAACCAGAGGCGAGTAAATTAGTCAGTTGTCAGAACCAAACTCACTCGGTAAAATAATTATATCAATATCAAAACTAAATTTATAATTTGATCAGTAACTAAAATTATAAAACATTTTCCCGTTTGAAACCAATTAAGGTATCCATCCATAGTAATTCTGTTCCCGAGGGCAGGTCCTTCACTGTCAATCATAACATTTTCATGCTATGCTTTGCAGCTTTACTAGGGAATTGTAGGTGTGGTAGCTTCCCGTTGCTTTCCACACCGGTGAAGGATGATGATGATGATAATGATAAGGATGATGATGGCCATATGAATTTCGGGGACCGTTTGGGCCTTAAAGTTTTCCTGACATTTGTCTTACAGGTGAGGAAAAACCCCCGATAAAAACCTCACCCAGAAAAAACTGTCCCGACCGGGGATCGAACCCGGGCCCGCTGCGTGACAAGGCAGCACGCTATCTCGAGACCACAGCGGTGTACAATTAAGATATATAGGAAAATATATTTTAATCGTAAGTCTTATACATCATAAAAATAAGTATAATGAATAGCTCAACTTGTTTGTATGTAAATTTTATCGTCGCCTGTTTTTTTGCTATGAGACTAGGAATAAACCCCATGTATGAAAATACTTTGTATGGATACGATAAACCGTCCGGTATGAATACATGGAGGATACAGGGAAAAACAGTTTGTGATATCCTACACATAAAAGCGAACTATTATATTTTCGACTTTTTATGTAAAGGTTGTTGTGTAATAATGAGACAGGATGTAAAAAAATAATAGATCTATTCAAATATATTACAGCAAAACGAAAAGTGTTTTCATTAAATAGCCATGAATCAAGAAAATATAATTACATCTCTCTTAATAATTTAAATAAATAATAGTTCAAAAAACTAAAACAACACACTTTATTAGAAAACCGAACTAAAAAAATGAAAAATAATTCTAATTTCCAACGCGCTTGGAATAAAATTAAAGTGGCCAACAAAAAAAAAAACCAACTCCAACACATGTAGAATAAAACTAGAGTTATATACAAAAAAAAATAATTTTACCATCAAAAGCTTGAGGTGCTCTATATCAATTAATATATTTGATAATAAACAGATATTGGTAAAAAGTAAAGTATCTAAGAAGAAAACGTAAAAACCATAAAAGCACCCCACGCTTTTGATGGGAAATTCTTTATTCTAGATGTGTTGGAAATAATTATTTTATTGTTGAGCACTTTAATTTTAATCCCAAGCGTGTTGGAAATTAAAATTATTTTTAATTTTTTAGTTCAGTGTTCTAATGAAGCATGTTCTTTTAGTTTTTTAAACTATTATTTATTTATTTTTTAGTTTGGTTTTCTAATAAAGCGTGGTTGTTTTAGTTTTTTAATTTTTTTAGTTTTTTTTAGTTTTTTAAATTTTTATTTTCATTGATTTTCATAAACCGGAATCCCATGAAAATTGAATTGCTTACGGAATTTTTAGTGTCTACGCACGAACATAATTACATTTTTTGAAAATTATTATTATCTAACATTATTATAATATTTTTGAATATTTTAATATAGATAAATAGTTGCAGTTAATCGTACCCTTCTCATATTTTTGGATAAATTACAATTTGGTAAGTTTAAAAAATTGTTGTTAATATATAGGCCTATATGTACTATTGTAGTATGAGCTAAAATTAATACTCTTCTAAAAAAAATCATCCGGGCCGGATTACTGTAATTATATAGCACTACAGTCCACCGCTCTCACAAAACTGAACTACCCAGACGAGTATAATAGAAATTTCTTACACAACGATGGACTAAAAAGTCGATACCAGTCCGTAACCTATTATACCGGTCTTTATTTTTTTGATTTCCTGATGATCCTGGCCAGGATCATAGAAAAACATTTAGCAAATTATTGTATTGTCAATGGTCCTTTACAAGTATACACAAGTTTTTCAAAGTCGATCCAATGTTTTTAAGTGGTGTGAAAATCGAGTTGAAAAAATCCGTTACATAGATAGACAGATACAGATCAAGCAATAAAAGCGTGTAAAAATAAAATTCGTACCTGAAAAATAATATGTCATCAGGAGTTAAAATTAATTGAAATTGTGAAGACTTTCATAACTACTTGTTCCAGCTTCCAGCAGAGAGAGAGACGAGAGAGAACAGAGAGAGACAGAGAGAGACAAAGAGAGAGATACCAAAGAGAGACACAGAGAGACAGAGGAGACAGAGAGAGAGAAAAAAGAGAGAGAGAGATAAGAGGGAGAAAGAGAAAGAGAAGAGAGAAAGAGAGAGAGGAAAGAGAGAAAGAGAGAGATGAGAAGAGAGAGACGAGAAAGAGAGGGAGAGAAGAGAGAGAGAGAGAAAGAGAGAGAAAGAGAGAGAGAGTAGAGAGAGGAAAGAGAGGGAGAGAAGAGAGAGAGAAAGGAAAGAGAGAGAGAAAGAGAAAGAGAGAGAGAAAGAGAAAGAGAGAGAGAGAGACGAAAGAGAAAGAAAGAGTAGAGAAGAGAAAGAGAGAGAGAGAAAGAGACGGAGAGGAGAGAGGAAAGAAAAGAGAAAGAGAAGAGAGAGAGAGAGAGAGAGAGCAACGCGTGTTGTATTTTGCGTGTAGCGGGAAAACAGTACGTTTCCGGACATGAGTTCCTGTACTAAACGTAACAGTCTTGATCTCCACTACACGTCCTCAAAGTCTGTAATGGCAATTTAGTTACATCCTGTATACGCCACTGTAAACATGATCGGTGCGATGTAAAAAAGCGCATGAGCGGTCTTGGGCATACGTCATCAACTGACTATAAATGTAACAGTAAAGGAGATTTATATGACTGTGAAACAAAAACCAGGGATATTATTACAGGTTTGGGTCGCATAATTTCACTTGTGGTTCTCCTCGCGAAGGGTTAGCATTACCATCTCCGCTGCTCCACTAATGGTCACGTATTCCAGCGACTTCTACTCAGTTATCCTAGTCAATTTACATCCTGCAAGGATTTTTATTACTCTAAATTACTTAATTACTTACATGCACATTACTTTATTACAACTATTACTAATACAACTATCAATAATACTAATAATATTTTTTTAGGAATATTCCACAATCAGTGTTTTCTCCTTCAAACCAAAGTGATTTGTCACCAGAGGTTCTTGTCTAAAACACCATCTTCCTTTAAATCTCTAGCTTCCATACTTCTCCTCACTCCATCCATCCATTGTTCTCTAAGCCTGCCTCTTCCACTTCTTCATTAGCTTTCCAATTAAGGATCTTCTTTGGTATTCTCTCTTCTTCCATTCTTATGAGGTGTCCATACCATTTCAAAACGTTTTTCTTCTATTTTCCTAATATGTTTTTTTTTACTTGCATAATTTCCCTTATTGTGCTGTTACTAATAATAATAATAATAATAATAATAATAATAATAATAATAATAATAATAATAATAATAACAATAATAACAATAATACTAATAATTGTATTGTATTGTAAGCTATATTTTCCCTTTACAGAGATTTAGGTGCTCTCCCCTACAGGGAAGAATTTGAACCATTTAGTTACACTTGTTTTCGTATAATTGTCATTTTGAGTGGCTCGTGGTCAGCGTTCCGCCTCATACTGACATCTAGGAAACCAAGGTAGTACTAGGACGGGAGAATTCGGTAAATTTTGCTTAGAGGCCTTTTCATTCAGGCTTAAGGATTTTTTACGAGCCTGAAAATCTTTAGACTCGGGACCCACGCCTTAAAGTCCCTCCCGGAGGACTTGCTCCTTGGATTTTTCCGTCCTAAAAAATCCATCGACCCCGGCCGGGTTTGAACCCGCGACCCTCGGGACCAGAGGCAAGGAGCATAACCACTAGTCCACCGCGGCCGACAATAATGATAATAATAATAAGTAAAGTAATCCCACTACAGGCCTCAGGAGGCCCTTGGGGCAGTAGGAGGTTAAGGCTCCCACTATTTCTGGACAATCGGCACTTGATGTCAGCCGGGTTGTCAGCCCTGCGTGACGGCCGCCTTTACCCCAGAACAAGCGTCTGGTACTCATTTCCGTTAGCGGCTGAGTCGACCCCAGGGCCATAGTGCCGCCAGAAGGTTTGGGTCAGTTTAAAAATCCTGACCCCACCGGGACTTGAACCCTCGACCTTCCGGCTTGTAGCTCAGTGCCTTAACCACTACGCTACGGCGTGCCCCCATGATAATAATAATACTACTACTAATAATGATGATAATAATAATTTATTTATATATAGATTTTCAATGTTAACACGTCTTTCTGTGCCTAAAGTTTTATTTTCCTTCTCCACTCGACCCTATCCATCCATTCCATTTTCTCAAGTCCTCTTGTTCTCATTTCACTTCTTATTTATTTCACCCATGAGTTTCGAAGTCTTCCTTTCCATTTCTTCCAGGTGGACACCATTCCATTGTTTATCTGGGTAACCTTTCTTCTTGTATTCCTCGTACCTGTCCTTACCAATGTTTCCTTATATCTTATATAATCTGCTGTTTAATATTTACCGTAATTTTTTTACATGACTTTATTTGTTTTTTTTTTTCTTTTTCAATTTAGGACATCTTGCTGCTTTCCTCAAGAAATCAATTTCCATCGACATTAAGTTCTTGTTGAATGTCCATGCTTCAACTCCATATGTGACAGTGACGTCTTACTACTGAATTGTATAGCCTATTTGTAGTTTATTTTCCTGGTTTTTTTCATGTATGTTCCAAAGGGCATCATTTAACGTTGCTGTTATTGCTCTACCTTTATTTATTCTGTTTTTAATATCACTATAAATAATATAATAATAATAATAATAATAATAATAATAATAATAATAATAATAATAGCAATAATAATAGCAATAATAATAATAATAATAATAATAGCAATAATAGCAATAATAATAATAATAATAATAATAATAATAATAATAATAATAGCAATAATAATAATAATAATAATAGCAATAATAATAATAATAATAATAATAGCAATAATAATAATAGCAATAATATAATAATAATAGCAATGAATAATAATAATAATAGCAATAATAATAATAACAATAATAATAATAATAATAATAATAATAATAGCAATAATAATAATAATAATAATAGCAATAATAATAATAATAATAATAGCAATAATAATAATAATAATAGCAATAATAATAATAATAATAGCAATAATAATAATAATAGCAATAATAATATAATAATAATAATAATAGCAATAATAATAACAATAATAATAATAATAGCAATAATAATAATAGCAATAATAATAATAATAATAGCAATAATAATAATAGCAATAATAGCAATAATAATAATAATAGCAATAATAATAATAATAATAATAATAGCAATAATAATAATAATAATAGCAATAATAATAATAATAGCAATAATAATAATAATAATAATAAGCAATAATAATAATAATTTAATGCTATTAATTAACAAAGTTGACTTTAATATAATTATCTTCATCATAAAACATAATTTATAGCAGAGTGAGATTTATTTAGGATTCACAAAATTAGACGAAGATATTTTGAATATTTTTCATTTTGGAAAATAAATCATCTAATTTGTAGCAATTGTTTATTTTAAACTAATGCAAGGTATTACTAAATAACATTTTTCCAGTACCCCACTGGTTATAACTCAAGAGGAATACCTTGGTGACCTTGAATAAATAAATGTCATCAAAAGACGATTGTTTCCAAGTCTTATAAAAGAGTGAGTTTATTTACTTACTCACTGGCACTATCGAACCCGTAGGTTCATGGCCGCGCGCGGACATAAGCTCTCCATACATCCCTATCCTGAGCTAATGCTTTCCAACCATTCCCTGTATAATCTACTTCCCTCAAATCATAGTTAATGTCATTCTCCCACCTCATTTTTGGTCTACCAACTGGGCGTTTTCCCTCTGGCTTTCCTACAAGAAGCTTCCATGCAAGTCTTTCATTCCCCATACGAAGAGTGAGTTTAATTTGACAAATAAAAGAAGAGTGATAGAGGCAAAAAAAGAGAGAAAGAGTAAATAAAAAATAATAAAGATAATTAATGTAAAGTCAAACACTATTATCCATCCACATTAATTCTCCCCGAGGCAGGTCCTTCACTACAACCATAGCATTTTTTCATTCTATGCTTGCAGCTTTACTAGGGAATTGTAGGTGTGGTAGCTTCCCATTGCTTTCCACACCGATGAATGATGATGATGATGATAAGGATGATGATGATGATGGCCATGATGATTTCGGGGACCTTTTGGGCCTTAACGTTTCCCTGACATTTGTCTTACAGATGAGGAAAATCCCCGATAAAAACCTCACCCAGAAAAACTGTCCCGACCGGGAATCGAACCCGGGCCCGCTGAACATTATTATAGAGGTGAATAATTAATTAAAGAGAGAAGAAATGAAAACACAGTCCTATTATAAGGAGAAAATGGAAGAGTGGGCGCTAATAGAAGGTAAAAAAAAAATATATCCATCCATCCAATGGCTAATTGGCTCAAATTCGAGCTTTGGTCTCCCTTAACTTCTGCCTCCAATCATTTCTATTTTGCGCAGCAATCCTCCAGTTGCGACACTTAAGTAGGTTTGCAGCATCTTCCTTAATACCATCCTCCCATCGTTTTTTCGGTCTTCCAACCCGTCTGTTCCCCATAAAACTTGCTGTAAGCACCTTTTTTGTGTGTTCGGTCTGTTGAGAGCCTTTGTACATGGCCAGCCCATTCCAGTTTCTTTAACTTAATAAAATTGACAAGATCAGGTTCATTGTATTTGTCATACAGTTCTTTGCTGTATCGTATTCTCCACTGACCATTAATATTTATCGATCCAAATATTTTCCTGAGTACTTTTTTCTTCAAATTAATCATTCATAAATTGGTATTTATATATGTTCATTTAAATTGGTAGAAAAATAATATTTCTTGGTGATGGTAACTATGTGTTATAAACAACCATGTCTTGAAAATGATCTCACAGAAGGAGATTGAAACGTCGACTCAATAAATTAAGTTTTGACCGAGATAATGATTAATTCTTGTTATTGTTATTATTATTATTATTATTATTATTATTATTATTATTATTAACTCTCTGGGAACAATATTTAACAACATATTACAAATGGAGAAATATACTTATTTTGAAAATATTAACTTAGGATAGGTCCTAACTCGTATCAAAAAACGTTAAACTGAAAAATATATATAACTATTATTCTACCAGTTATATTATATGGATGCGAAACATGGACTCCTACTTTAAGGGAGGAAAGGAGATTACGAGTGTTTGGGAATGAAGTTATTTTGAACATTTTTGGACCAACGAGAGATGATCAGACAGGTGAATCGAGAAGACTACATAGCAATGAACTATATGGTCTTTACAGGAAGCCAGATATAATAAGAACAGTTAAGTCTCGTAGACTGCGATGGACATGGACACGTAGCACGAATGGGGAATAGCTTCTTGTATGAAAATCAGAGGGAAAAACGTCCAGTTTGTTAGACCAAGAATGAGGTGGGAGAATAATATTAACTATGATTTGAGAGTAGTAGATTGTACAGGGACTGATTGGAAAACATTAGCTCAGGATAGGGATGTATGGAGAGCTTATGACCGTCATGCGGTCATGAACCTACGGGTTCGATAGTGCTAGTGAGTTAGTTAGGATAGGTATGTATGGAAGGCTTATGTTCGAGAGTGCGAGTTAGTTATATTGGGAACATTATATTGGACGACATATGAATGTTTTTATTTTGGAAGCCACTGTGCTATATTACAAATGATCGCATGTACTCCTATATAAAACGGCTGTTTTGCCTTTTCGATTATAATGCAAGACGTGGAGTTTTCAAACAATAAAAAGCTTCCCCATTGCTCTGTATTATGCATAATGGTAAACATACGTGAGCGCCCCCTGCCCCTAGAGACTGCATGCTATTGATACTCCAACGCATTGTGTTGTTCTCAATCCGATCCAATTAGTGCATTGTCCTCAACTACATTTCAATTATTCTAGGAGCTCTTGTACATTATTCACTCAATCATCGAGTGCAAACAAACATCCATCAATTCATGTGCCACCATAACGCTCTCTTCACTTCACTTTTTTCTTTTATAAAAAGAAAGATCTCACTCCATTAAACTGGTCATGAAATTTAGGCCGGTATTCAAGAACCAAGCTCTAAAGACCATGCCAACTACGTCTTACGTACGCTGAGGCATAGCAGAATTTTAATATTATAATAAATATACAAGTTTAAATCATATAACAAAGGGATTTACTATTACAAAAGGTTTAAGGCAAGGTTGCAGTTTATCTCCAACTTTATTTAAAATTTATCTCGAAAGAGTACTAAGAGACTGGAGGAAAAAATGTCAAAAAATGGGCATACCTATCCAAAATACACATATATATTCATTAAATTTTGCAGATGACCAGGTATTAATAGCACAGGACCACGATGACATAGAATATATGGCTAAAAAACTAAAAGAAGAATATGAAAAATGGGGACTTTATATAAACATTGAGAAAACTAAATATCTGTGTATAGGAGAAGAAATGGAAAATATAAATTTCAACAATGGAGAAGAACTAAAACTAGTATTGAATGCACTTATTTAGGAACAAAATTAGACCATTCAGGCGATAACACAGTGGAAATTAAAAATAGAATCGCACAAACAAAACAAGCAATAAATGCTTTAAACTCTGTTTGGTGGAGCAAAAATATTACAAAAAATAGAAAATTACAAATGTATCAAACCATAATTCAGAGCATTTTAACATATGGTGCTGAAGTCTGGCAAATTCCTACCAGGGAAATGAAAAGAATTTTAAGTACAGAAAGGGATGTTTTAAGAAGATCAGCTGGAAAATCTAGAATGGATAGAATACGAAATAAAGAAATAAGGGAAATTATGGGTGTACAAGAGGAGCCGGACATCATAGACATCATAGAAAAGAAAAGACTGCAGTGGTATGGTTATGTCAAACGAATGCCAGAGCAAAGATTGCCAAAAATTGTTATGGAATGGATCCCAATAGAAAGGAGGAAGAGAGGAAGACCGAAGAAAACTTGGATAGAAGGAGTACAAGCAGCTATGAATATCAGAGGAATGGAGGAAGATCAATGGATGGATAGAGAGGAATGGCGTTTGGTTTCCGGAAGACGGCGGCAGCTGCCATCATACCGGATGATGATGATAAAAGTTTAAGTTAATAATTTTGTATTTTAATATTTAAATATAACTTAAATACATAAAAACATCTAAATAATTCATTGTTGGTTATTGTTGAATAATAATGTCTTAGTAACAATTAAAGAAATTGTATTACATAACAGTTTTTGTAATAATGCTTTTAAAAATTGTTTTAAGTCATTGTTGTCAAAATTATAAATCCTTCCATTATAACTGTAATAAGAACACCTGCTAAACTTCATATTCTTAAATGAAAGTAAACTAAACTCTGATTGGATGTTAAAACAAACTTTCGTATTTAACAAATCAATTTAAACCTTATATTTAAAGGACTATTAACCAATAGAATTTAAAATTACCATCATGTGATGTAATAAAGGTCTTAAAATTATAAAAGAATTACACTAGTCATTCTTCATACAACCTTCAACAAAGATAGAAACAATAGAGCTCTCCTGATAAAATGTGATATTTAATACGAGAAGAATAATTGATTCAAGAAAAGAAAATAATTTAATTTTAATTGACGGTGAAGAATAATACCACCTACATTCACTTAATCTGCTGAGAACTTTAAGAAGTGAATAAATGTGTAATTATTTCTACAAGAAACATTTTTTTATGATTTTAAAGTGTTTTCCTATACAGTGTAACAACTACACCTTGAGAAGAGAATCCGGCTCTACCGAAAATTAAACCCAACCTGAACCAGTAATTCTTTTTGGGACACCAATCCTTCTTCAAAATGTCACCACAACATGGGACAAAGCAATTACTGCTTCAGAGGTTCTCATCATTCAATTATTGTTGCCGGAAACTTTTTTTAATAAATATCTTGTTAGCACATGATGTAGAATAGAGTGAGCCAGTTAGAGTAGGTTC
This sequence comes from Diploptera punctata, assembly GCA_030220185.1. Classification (NCBI taxonomy): domain Eukaryota; kingdom Metazoa; phylum Arthropoda; class Insecta; order Blattodea; family Blaberidae; genus Diploptera; species Diploptera punctata. The sequence continues at coordinate 414,201 of JASPKZ010009388.1, forward strand.
TGCAATGGCCTACATAATTAACCACGGAGAGACGAGCTGGAGTCGATATTTGCGAAAGTTTGGTTCTTGAGTACTAGCCTATAAATGTTTTGTAGCACTACAGCCCCGACGAACCAAATCCTACTGAGGTGGTTAATATCAGCGGCTAGCAGAGGGAAATAATCCTAAGACTTTTATACTTGCATTTATATAAAATAATTTTACTGCCAAGTTTTTTTTGCAACCATGTATCATTTAATACAGTTAATTAATAATAATATACGGTAAATGAGAGAAATGTTGAAAGGTAGTTGAATTCGAATACCTAGGTACAATAATTAAATAGGAATGGGATGCACAAAGAAAATAAATATAGGTTCAATTATGGTAATGCATTATACTATGCCTGTTAGTTTATGTTGATGATGTGGTACTATTGGGCGACAGCGAGAAGATATTAAGGCCAACACGCACACACCATTGAGTAACACTAAGAAATTGGGACTGGAAGTAAATATTATAATGACATTGTGAAAAGAAAAATTGATGTCTGAACCAGGAATCGAACCGTACGAGTATGCAAGACCACTACATTATTCGAGACATGGTACAAACATTAACAATTCTTTCCACATATACAAATCTATAATTCTCGTTTCGTAAATGAAAGTAAATATCAATAAAACTAAATTTATGATCACACAGAAATGCATTATGTAATGGAACTGGATAGCTAATGAAATTGAGGGACATTTTGAGGAAGTAGCTGAATTTAAATAGGTAGGAACAATAATCACAAATAGGAATGAGATGCACAAACAAATTAAACATAGGCTCAATTCAGGAAATGCGTGCTATTATGCATTTCAGAGACTCTTGACGTCCCAACTCCTTTCAAAAAACGTTAAACTGAAAATAAGCCTATATAAAACTATTGTTCTACCAGTTATATTATATGGATGTAAAACGTGGACTCTTACTTTAAGGGAGAAAAGGATATTACGAGTATTTGAGAATAAAGTTCTTAGGAAAATTTTTGGACCAAAGAGAGAGGAACAGACAGGTGAATGGAGAAAATTACATAACAGTGAGCTACATTATCTTTATGGGAAGCCATATATAATAAGAACAGTTACGTCTCGTAGACTGCGATGGGCAGGACATGTGGCACGAATGGTGAATGAAAGACGTGCATGGAGGCTTCTTGTAGGAAAACCAGAGGGAAAACGCCCAGTTGGTATACCAAGAATGAGGTGGGAGAATAACATGATTTGAGGGAATTAGATTATACAGGGAATGACTGGAAAACATTAGCTCAGGATAGGGATGTATGGAGAGTTTATGTCCGCGTGGTCATGAACCTACGGGTTCGATACTGCCAGTGAGTTAGTTATGCTACTATGCATTATAGGGACTCCTGTCGTCCCAACTTCTCTAAATATTAAACTGAAATTTATAAAACTTATTTTCCCGGTTATATTATATGAATGCGAAACATGGACTCATATTTTAAGGGAGAGAGAATATTATGAATATTTGAGAATGAAGTTCTTAGGAAACATTTTGGACCAAAGACAATGAACAGAGAGGCGAATGGAGAAGACTACATAACTGTGCTACATTATCTTTAAGCCTATAGGAAACCACATATAATAAGCAGGTTTAAGTCTTTGTAGACTGCGATGGGCAGGACATGTTGGACGAATGCGGAATGGGAGAGGAATATGAAACTTCTGGTAGGAAACCAGAACGAAAATTCCAATTTGTAGACCAAGAATGAGGTGGAAGAATAACATTAAACATGATTTGAGAGAAGTAGATTATACAGGGGATAATTGAATAATATATTAGCTCAGGATAAGAATGTGTGGAGAGCTTATGAACCTATGGGTTCGAAAGTGTTAGTGAGTTAGTTATTTAGTTTAAGCATTAACAATATTTGTGATTAAAAACGATGGTATTCAAGAAAATGAAAATAATTTGCAGTACTCTTTACATCAATTAAATCTGTTATGCCAAGAATATACTTTCAAAATATCAAAAGAAAAAACAAAAATAATCGTGATCTTGATGAAGATTTTCGGGCTGTAGGCCGTGGTCGTGAGGCTTGTAGTTCCCGACGTTTCGCCAGAGACTGCGCCTGGCATCCTCAAATCTCTGGCGAAACGTCGGGGAACTACAAGCATCACGACCACGGCCTACAGCCCGAAAATCATCAAGATCATCATAGCAACTCCGGCTGTGAAAGTCTACGCGAATACAAAAATAATGACATTTTGGGGAAACGATCATATAAGATCAAAAATCGTAATATACAACAAACCTCTGGAACAAGTAACAAATTTTAATTATTTGGTTTGTAATTTTACTATAAACACAAAAACTGAAAGAGACATACATATGAAACTGTCGAAATTTCAAATGGTATGCGGAACTATACATAAAACATTAAATATTAAAACAAGAAGAGATACTAGATGAAGTTTGATAAAACATTGGCAGTTCCTGCATTACTTTATGGGAGCGAAACTTGGGTAATGATCAAAAAATTGAAAAGGAGAATACAAAGCGCAGAAATGAACTTCCTTAGAAGAACAAAAAGCTGCAGAAGATTGGATTGGATAAGGAATGAAGATATAAGAACAGGGTTAAATATATATCCATTGGATGAGAAAATCAAAGAATATAGAGAGAAATGGTTTACAAGTGTGGAAAGAATGAATGTATCAAGATTACCAATAGCAGCATTCCACTACAAGCCAAGAGTTCAAGGAATGTAGGAAGATGGACAAAACAACTGTGAGGCGGACAGGCAATTTGCCTAGCCCGTGAAGTGAAGAAGATGAAGAAAAATTATGGTATCTCGTTACCGAAAATTTGATCGGAGGTGACACAGAATGCGGAAGAAACCTGGCAGCCACACAAGTTGCCGCTATACTACAGAACTAGCCCTGAGTGATGTTTTCCCCTATGTCAAAGCCAATTGTCATAAGTAATGCCACGAGTGATTTCCGATTCACGACTCACGAAGTGAGGAGTGAATTTATCTAGAGCATTTGGAAATCAAGAGTGGCATTTGTTAGGACTATTTAACGAATAAAATTAAGCTGTTTACTCACAAATCATTATTTAACTATAGATAGTTATTTTAAAATATTTATATATTTAATGAAAACAAATGAGAAACGATTGGTACGCTTCATTTGCTTCTTTTATTCGTCACTGCAGCCAGATCATATTATTTATTGCCAAAGGAACGCAATATTGTAAGAATGCACTCTAGAGGAGAAAAAATGAAACACATCAAACTGTATATTAATTCACTTCTGATGTCGTATGAAGTATATATGACAATTATATTTTTCTGGATTATTACCCGGGAAAAAATACATTTAAGAAAGTGCAAACAGTGGTTTCTTTTTTTGGTGGTATAATCAATTGCTACAAATTTTTTTATATTAACTCCTGCAAGCACTTTGCGTTGACATCCATGCACTATATATACAATCTAGCAGCCGTATTTCTTGCAGAGTTAGTCACTGCAAAATAGTGGTCAGACCTGCTCAGAATATTTCTTCAATACGGTAAATTTAATATTGATAAATACTTGGTGAAACACGACTGTGATTGGTTGTAAAACAGTAATCATTGAAACGTGATTGGTCATTGACTCTCATTTGGGGCATGAGTTAAATAGTCATAGTAATGCTGCCAAGCCATATCCCTTCAAGCGAGTAGCCCGCCAACTAGAAAAAATAATGAATTTTCTTTTTTCTTTTATTAGCCACAAGTATCATCAATAACACATAAAATACATTATTAGCTTTAATATTAAGAAAGTAATAAAACTATTAAGACTATATTTGTTTTGGAACTATGTCCCAAAGGATGAGTGCCACCGTAAAACTATACTTAACTGGCTGGCAGGATCTCAACTCATAGGTTCATGGCCGCGCGAACATTAGCAACATCCCTATCCTGAGCTAATATTTCCAATCGTACCTGTGTAATTTACTTTTTCAAATCATGGCTAATGATATTCTTCCACCTCTTCATCCCTTTAAATTTCTACTCGCTTACGTTCACTATCTTACCACCATAACTTAAAAATTTAACTCTAGCTGTCCCTCTACTTCGAACATCTCACTATGCCTCATCCATCCTTGTTTTAGCCATCTGACTCTGGAATTCCCTCCCCTCTTATATCAAGGACCGCTCGACTCAAAAAGTTTTTTAAAACACTCACTAAATATTTCCTTTGACAATATAATATACGTATAACCGTGTTCAGGTATACATTATTATTATATTATTATTATTATTATTATTATTATTATTATTATTATTATTATTATTTTATATTTTACACATTTTACCATACCAATTACATAATCATATCATAGGTTATTATTATTATTATTATTATTATTTTGGGGGCACGCCCTAGCATAGTGGTTAAGGCACTGAGCTACAAGCCGGAGGGTCGAGGGTTCAAGTCCCGTTGGGGTCAGGATTTTTAAACTGGCCCAAACCCTCTGGCGGCACTATGGCCCTGGGGTCGACTCAGCCTCTAACGGAAATGAGTACCAGAGCCTTGTTCTGGGGGTAAAGACGGCCGTCACGCAGGGCTGACAACCCGGCTGATATAAAGTGCCGATTGTCTAGAAAAAGTGGGAGCCTTAACCTCCTACTACCCCAAGGGTCTGCGGGCCTGTTGTGGGATCACTTTACTTTACTTATTAATATTATTAATTTATATTTTCACACATTCTTTACCATGCCAATTACATAATCATATCATAGGTTTATTATTATTATTATTATTATTATTATTATTATTATTATTATTATTATTATTATTATTATTATTATTATTATTGTACACCGCTGTGGTCTCGAGTTAGCATGCTGCCTTGTCACGCAGCAGGCCCGGGTTCTATCCCCAGTCGGGGCAGTTTTTCTGGGTGAGGTTTTTATCGGGGTTTTTCCTCACCTGTAAGACATGTCAGGAAAACATTAAGGCCCAAACGGTCCCCGAAATCATATGGCCATCATCCTCATCCTTATCATTATCATCATCATCCTTCACCGGTGTGGAAAGCAACGGGAAGCTACCACACCTACAATTCCCTAGTAAAGCTGCAAGGATAGCATTTCCATGCTATGATTGCAGTGAAGGACCTGCCTTCGGGCAGAATTACTATGAATGGATTATTATTATTATTATTAATATAAGTAACAAAACAACAAGAGAGACCCAATTGAAATTTTATAAAATGTTGGCAGTACCGGTACTGCTCTATGGTTCAGAAGCCTGGATACATAAAAAACAAGATCTAAGTAGGATAATGGCGGCAGAAATGAAAATTTTGAGATCTGGTGCACTAAGGAAGGCAGAATCAAGAACACAGAAATAAGACAGGAACTTGAAATATTTGCAATAACTGATAAAATAGATACATATAGACAAAAATGGAAGCAGCACATAGACAGAATGAATGAAGATAGATATCCAAAACAAATAACAAAATACAAACCTAAAGGCACCCGAGATGTGGACAGACCTAGAAAGAGATGGGCTGAAGTCGGAACGGGTCAACAGACCTAATCCATGAATGCAGATGATGATGATGATGATGATTATTATTATTATTATTATTATTAGTATTATTATTATTATTATTATTATTATTGTTATCAAGAAATTTTTTTAATCCTTGACAATTTTATAGTGTGTAGTCTATGCCAATTATGCATCATTAATCAACATGTAGATAATTCATAATTGTTAGGCCTATTAGCCTATATGTGCTATAATTTAACCCTGGTAAAGTGGAGGAGAATACCTTACGGTCTTAACTCCATCAGATAAAAATAAATGAATAAATAAGATAGTTGTCCTCCATGTACAGAATGTGGCCTGCCGAAATGGCGTGTGAAATATAAAACGGACCGTATTAACGCCCTTCTTCTTCTTCTTCTTCTTCGCTTCACGGGCTATGCAAATTGTCAGTTCCGCCTCACAGTTTGTTCTGTTGATCTTTTCACCGTCCTTCCTACATTCCTTGAACCTCTAGGCTTATAGTTAAATGCTGCTTTAGGTAATCATTATTCTATATTTCTAAACAATTTACCTCTATATTCCTTGATTTTTATCATTCAGTGGATATATATTTAATTCTGTTCTTATATCTTCATTCTTTATCCGACCCAATCTTGTGCAGCATTTTGTTCTTCTAAGGAAGTTCATTTCTATGTAGGTCTAACGCCGTTTATCCACCAAATGCGGAATCCAAAGCACAAAAAGGACTGTGTTGGTTTTGTGAAACACACGCACTCGATGAATGTCATGGTGTGAACGAGGCCTTGGTTCAGTAGCAAAAAGAAGAAACAGGAGGACGTCTCCGTGAGTCAGACATGCATTGTCCACTTGTTGTCACTGTATATATATGGGTCAGTGTTAACGGAATAAGTAAGTGGCATAATCAGTATATCAAGCATTTAGTGACGGTATTACACAGACAAATGATGAAATTAATACGAGACATCAAGTCCTGTCTCTCTCTCCCCCTCCCCCTCTTCCTTTCTTACAACTGTTTTTATAAATGTCATCCCACTTCACTACATACTAAAACGTCTTCAACTTTTTAACGGTGAAAAGAAATACTGTAATTTGGGTGGTTGTTGGGAAAAAAAATACACAAGTAGAAACCCCATGATTTTAGTTTTATATTTTTCTTTAATTGCAGAAAAATAGAATAAATTTCCATGCAGCCATATACTTAGGGGTTGACATAGTAGCAGTCGGTTAACTATTGTTTACAGTGGCATCACTTCCTTTATGGCGTAGCTACGAAAAAAAAATATTATAATTATTTTTTATTTATATACAGATTTTTAATGTTTACACATCTTTCTGAGCCTAAAGTTTTATTTTTCTTCTCCACCTGTATCTATCCATCCACTCCATGTCCTCCAGTCCTCTTGTTCTCATTTTAGTTCTTACTTCTTGCATCGACAAGTTTCGAGGACTTCCTTTCCTGCTTCTTCCAGGTGGACAAAATTCCAATGTTTTTCAGAGTAACCTTGTTCTTGCATTCGTCGTACGTTCCCATACGATATCATCATCATCATCATCATCATAATATAAAGCTTTAGGCACAGAAATATGTGTAAACATCTGTATATAAATAAAATTATCATTATATTTATCAATATTATTATTATTAATATTATCAATCTTATCATTATTATTATCATTATAATCATTATTATTATTATCATTATTATTATTATTATTATTATTATTATTATTATTATTATTATTAGTATTAATGTCCACCGCTGTGGTCTCGAGATAGCGGGCTGCCTTGTCATGCAGCGGGCCCGGGTTCGATCCCCGGTCGGGGCAGTTTTTCTGGGTGAGGTTTTTATCGGGTTTTTTCCTCACCTGTAAGACAATGTCAGGAAAACTTTAAGGCCCAAACGGTCCCCGAAATCCTATGGCATCATCATCATCATCATCATCATCACATCCTTCACCGGTGTGGAAAGCAACGGCTAGCTACCACACCTACATTCCCTAGTAAAGCTGCAAGCATAGCATGAAAATGTTATGATTGCAGTGAAGGACCTGCCTTCGGGCAGAATTGCTATGGATGGATTATAATTAATTCAACTGAAAATATATAAAACTGGAATTATCCCAGATATATCATATGCATTCCAAACATGGACTCTTACTTCAAGGGAGGAAAGGAGAATGCGAGTATTTGAGAAAAAAATTTTTAATGAAAATGTTTGGACCGAAAAGAGATGAATATTCAGGTGAATGGTGCATAACAATGAGCTACATAGTCTTTATAGGAAGCCAGATATATTAAGAACAGTTAAGTCACGTATACTGCTGTGGGCAGGACATGTGGAAAACCAGAAGGAAAACGCGCAGTTAGTATAACATTAACCACGATTTGAGGGAAGTAGATTATACAGAGTATGATTGGAAAATATTAGCTCAGGATAGGGATGGGCGGAGAGGTTCGATAGTGCCAATGAGTTAATTAGATAGTGGTGTTTATCTTTTAGAAATATAAACGGTAATTAAGTATCAGTACAGTAAAGGACTCTTGTGATTCACACATGTGGATGTGAGACCAGCAACCAACTAGAAGATCAAGGTCCTTCAGGGCCTGTCGCGCCACGTAGTTAGTTAAGGGCTCTTTATTAGTAGCTGTTATATATGTTTAACTACTAACTCAGTGGCGATATCGAACCCGTAGGTTCTTGGCCGTGCGGACATAAGCTCTCCATACATCCCCATCATGAGCTATTTTTTTCCAATTTTCCCCTTATAATCTACTTCCCTCAAATCATGGTTAATGTTATTCTTCCACCTCATTATTGGTCTACCAACTTGGCGTATTCCCTCTGGTTTTCCTACGAGAAGCTTCCCTGCACGTCTTCCATTCCCCATTCATGCGACATGTCCTGCCCATCGCAATCTACCAGACTTAACTGTTATTATATCTGGTTTCCTATAAAGACAATGTAGTTCACTGTTAAGTAGTCTTCTCCATTCACCTGTCTCTTCATCTCTCTTTGATTCAAAAATTTTCCTAAGAACTTTATTCTCAAATAGTTGTAATCTCCTTTCCTCCCTTAAAGTAAGAGTCCATGTTTCGCATCCATATAATATAACTAGTAGAATAACAGTTTTACATATTTTCAGTTTAACGATTTTTGAAAGGAGTTGGGACGTCAAGAGTATAGACAATACACTAAAAGTTTGTGCCTACTGGTTTTAACGAAGAGTCTGTAAAGGCTATCGATAGGGGAGTTGCTGTATTGAAATGAAGGCACCCTTCTACCAAGGAAATTTAACTGTCGGTACATGTGTGAACTGCATTACCGACTGTGAACCCATCTCACCTGTCAGAGGAGTGCAAGGTGCCGAGGGTAGTTACCTACTGTCTGGTCTCCATATGTCGCTCTGCCTGACGCCATTCTACGACTTTCCCTTATTATTCTTCCTCTTATTCTTCTTTTTTTATTTATTAATATACTCCCTCATTATCGCCGTCTTCATTTATTTTATTATACCATATGATGAAAGAGAATGGAGAGGTGGGAATGTTTCAACTTTGACCTTGTGATCTATCTGCCCGTACTCTTCGGTAAATTGAACAATGTTTTGTAGATCAAGCAACGTGATACTGAACTTATTCTGACAGAGTATTTGAGCTTCAATTTCCGGTGAGATCAATTCATTTCTCATTCCTCTTCATCTTTCTAGTCACGCTATCTTTATGTTTTTAGATTCGTCATCCAAACTCACAGGTAGTACTCCACTATAGGAATACTCCTCTCAGTTTGACCTCTGGAAAGTAATGATGTCATTCGACTCACGTGTGCCAGTCTCTACACGGCGCATAGACCTAGAAGTCTCTTGGCTTACCATCCGGCTTCTGGCCTCACATCCACATGTGTTAATCATTGAGGTAGACGATCATCCAACTGTAGTGGTGATATGTAGTCAGCATGTAGGTTCCCCAGCCATTATAGCTGATTTTATTTATGTATTTATTTTATTTAGCCTGGTAGAGTTAAAACCACGTGACCTTCTCTTCCATTCACCAGGACAAACAAATGTTACATCAGAATATAACAATCACAATTAAGTCTAATATTAAATACTTAATGAAGATCTGATCAATAAGATATTATCTATTATATTACGATCTATAATACAAGTTAATGATAGTTAAGATTAAGACTAAAATTAATAATAAAATAATTCAAGCAAGATAAATTAAATTATTGGTAGACTGTCCCTGTCTAATGTATAAGTTATATAAAAAAACAAAACAAAAATTAGATATAGAAAACTAATTTTACGGTTATACAATATTTAAACAAATGAAACTATTTGTTAATCTTAATATTACGGAAATGGATTTTATACGAAGGGCCGCAAGAATTTCAAGAAGAGAAAAAATTAGGAACTCAGTTATAAGGGAGAAAATGAAGATTGAAGACACTATTTTAGATTATATTAAAACTCAGCAATTAAGATGGTACGGACATGTCCAGCGAATGGAAGAGGATCGACTACCAAAATCTGTTTTGGAATGGAAACCTGAGAGAAGACGAAGCAGAGGAAGACCTAAAATCTCCTGGAGTCAGGGAATATGTTTATATATGAAGGAGAAACATCTACAACCAGGAGATTGGATGGACCGACAAAATTGGCTATTAGGAATCGGACGATGTCAAAGACATTAATCAACCGATGATCTATCTATCTATCTATCTATCTATCTATCTATCTATCTATCTATCTATCTATCTATCTTAATATTATTTCATCAACATCATCTTCAAGGTATGGGCATGTTGTCTCGTTCCGCTCCCCGGTGCACTATATGCTGCAGGTGCAGGTCGTCTTTCCAACGACGTTTTGGTCTTCCTACATTTCTTCGGCCTAGAGGCCTATAATGAAGCAGCTGTTTTGATAAACGATTATTTGGCATTCTTTGTATATGTTCAAACCAATTACATTTATTTGTGTGTATTCTCTCGTTTATATTATATATTTGGAATTCATCTCTGATATCTTGACTTCTCTTTTGATCTCTTACACCTGCAAATGATCTGAGAAATCTTATTTCTACTGTCTCAATTTTATGTTGATCAGAGATCGTTAAAGGCCAAGTCTCAGACCCGTATGTTAACGTTGGAACAGCTACTGTTTTGTAAAATTTTAATTGAGTTTCCCTTGTGGTCTTATTTCTCAAATATCTTCTTATTGAACCACATATCTGTTGAAATTTCCCTAATTTCATCTCCATGTCTAAATTTTGCAGGTACGATATCATGCATCCCAGATAATTGAAACAAGTTAATAGTTCAATTATGTTTGCTCCAAATACAATTTTTGTCCTTTTATGTTGAGTTCCAATAAATGCCATTGGCTTCATTTTCTCTGTTGACTTAATGTTAGTTTCATAAATGATTAAATTTGGTAATTGTTAAAGAAAATTATCAGTGAGGTGTATAAGTTAGTTTGTTATTAAATAATTATTTAGTTTGTTTTTGCATTATGTTAAAGTTTGACAGTCTCTGACATAGGTTGGAAGGAAATTCCATGTTTTGGCAAATGATACCATAAAATATATTAATACACAGTGTGATGACGAGAGAGATACTCGACATGTAGCTGTTACTTATTGGAGCTATCCAAATTCATCACGATGCTGGGTGGGTACCGGTCCCATAACTAACTCACTGGTACTATCCAACCCGTAAGTTCTTGACCGCGCTGATATAAGCTCTCCAAATATCTCTAACCTGAGCTAATGTTTTCCAATCATCCCCTGTATAATCTATTTCCTTCAAATCATAGTTAATATTATTCTCCCACCTCATTCTTGGTCTACCAACTGGACGTTTTCCCTATGGTTTTCCTACAAGAAGCTTCCATGCACGTCTTATTATATCTGGCTTCCCAGAAAGACCATGTAATTCACAGTTCTTCTCCATTCACCTGTCTGGTCATCTCTCTTTGGTCCAAAAATTTTCTTAAGAACTTTATTCTCAAATACTCGTAATCTCCTTCCCTCCCTTAAAGTAAGAGTCCATGTTTCGCATCCATATAATATAACTGGTAGATTAATAGTTTTATATATTTTCAGTTTAACGTTTTTTTTTTTTTTTTAAGGAATTGGAACGTTAAGAGTCTCTGCAATGCATAATAGCACGCATTTCCCAAATTGAGCCTATGTTTAATTTCTTTGTACATCTCAATCCTATTTGTGATTGTTGCTCCTAGGTATTTGAATTCAGCCACTTCCTCAAAATTTCCATCATTTGTCATTAGCTGTCCATTTCCATTATATAATGTTTTCTGTGTGTGACCATATATTTAGTTTTATTGATATTTACTTCCAGTCCCAATTTCTTAGTGTTACACAATAGTGTGTGCATGTTGGCCTTCGGCATGGGTTCCCTGAAGTAGTTCCCGCCCGAAGAACCGAATGGGGGACTATTTTGACCTCCGGAAAATTTTACCCCAATGGAACCAATGTCCGCATTTCTTGACGGTTGTACAGTATTTTTACGGGTGAAAGATCGTCACTCACTCCTTCGATCAAGGTACTTTTTTTGTCTGGCTTATGACCTTCGACCAGTCCAGCATGCTCCGGTTTCATACTGGCCGAAATTCACTGAGATTTTTTTTTTCATGGAGACTCGAACCAGCACAAGTCCCGTAGCTCAGCGCTAAGGCACCTTGCTTTAACCACACGGCCGGAGCGGGACGTGGTGCAAAATCTCACATTATAATAAAAGTATATTTTGGCCAGCAATATCAACATCCTTGTCTCTTTATGGTTAGTGCTTGCGGAGGATAATTAAATACATTTTTTATAAGAGACCTCAAAATATGAAAGACTAAAGAGGTAATAAACTGTCAGAAAATGTAATTCCTGATCTATGTGACTAATTCAGTGGCACTATCTAACCCGTTCATGGCCGCACGGACAAAATCTCTCCAAACAACCCTATCCTGAGGATATTTTCCAATCACCCTCTGTATAAACTACTAACCTCAAGTCTTAGTCTACCAATTTGTCGTTTTCCTCTGGTTTTTCTACAAGAAGCTTCCATACCAGTCTTTCATTCCCTTGTGGCACTACAAAGGAATGAAAGACTGGCATGGAAGCTTCTGCCTATCGCAGTCTATGAGACTTCGCTGTTGCTATTATATCCGCTTTCCTATAAAGATCATATAGCTCAGTTATGTACGGTTCTCCATGCGGCTGTCTGTTCATCTCTTCTTCGTCCAAAAATTTTCCTGAGAACTTTGTTGTCAAATACTCGTAATCTATTCTCCTCTCTTAAGTAAGAGTCCATGTTTCGTATTTATATAATATAACACAGAATAACAGTTTATATATTTTTAGTTTGATGTTTTTTGAGAGAAATTTGGACGACAAGAGTCTCTGTAATGCATGATAGTATGCATTTTCAGAATTGAGCATATGTTTAATTCCTTTGTGCATCTCATTCCTATGTGTAATTATTGTTTCTAGGTATTAGAATTCAGCCACTTTTCTACCGTTACACTCTACGAAAACATCCTTATCACATCTGCTTGATTTGCGGAATCGTATCACAGAAGCAGTCGGTTTTTTTTACGGTTTAAATTTAAGGTCTACATTTCGCTTAACAGCTGAAGGATGGGGTATGTGTTTTAACCTAGATGGCGGTCATGTAGAAAGGCTTAGAATATGTGTATAACTTTATAATAACGTTGATTTTTCAATCATTGCCATCCTTCATTGAAACGTATAGTGACTTTAGACACACCCTGTATTATTATTTATGTATTATTATTGGTTTGTCCACCGCTATGGTCTCGGGGTAGTGTGCTGCGTTGTCACGCAGCGGGCCCGGGTTCAATTTCCGGTCGGGACAGGCTCCTGGGCGAGGTATTTTTCGGGGTTCTTCCTCACCTATAAGACAAATATCAGGAAGCTAAAGGCCCAACTGTCCCCGAAAATCACCCGGTCATCATCATCATCCTTATCATCATCACCATCCTTCACCTGTGTGGAAATCAACGCGAAGCTACCACACCTACAATTACCAAGTAAAGCTGCAAAGCATAGCATGAAAACGCTATGGTTGCAATGAAAGACCTGCTCTCAGGCAGAATTACTATGATGGATGGTTGTTTTTTTTATTATTTTTAAAGAGAGATTGTAAACATAGAAGGTAAAGTGATCCCACTATACGCCTTAGGAGACCCTTGAGGTAGTAGGAGGTTAAGTCTCCCACTTTTCATAGACAATCTGCACTTGATGTCAGCCGGGATGTCAGCCCTGCGTAACGGCCGCCTTTACTCCCAGAACACGCGTATGTACTCATTTATGTTAGAGGCTGAGTCGACCCCACGGCCATGGTGCCGCCAGGTTTGGGTCAGTTTAAAAATTCTGACCCCCATCGGGACTCGAACCCTCGATCTTCCTATTTGTAGCGTATTGCCTTAACGAACTACGCTAATGTGTGCCCCACAACATAGGTGGATCTCTACTTTAATAGATTTAAATATAGTAGGTATCGGCCGGGGTGGACTAGTGGTTATGCTCCTTGCCTCTGGTCCCGAGGTCGCGTGTTCAAACCCGGCCGGGGTCGATGCATTTTTTTAGGATGGAAAAATCCAAGAAGCAAGTCCTCTGGGAAGGACTTTAAGCCGTGGGTCCCGAGTCTGAAGATTTTCAAGCCTGTAAAAGATCCTTAAGCCTGAATGAAAAGGCCTCTAAGCAAAATTTACCGAATTTTTCCGTCCTAGTACTACCTTGGTTTCCTAGATGTCAGTATGAGGCGGAACTCTGACCACAGACCACTCCAATGACATCTATACGAAAACAAGTGTAATTAAATTAGTATGGTTCAAATTCTTCCCTGTAGGGAGAGAGCGCCTAAATCTCTGTTAAGGGAAACATGGGCTTACAAGAAGAAGAAATATATATTGTCATGATACCATTTATAAGTAAGTTGCATGTGATTTGTCACTATACGGAAGCGGAGAAAGGATGAAATCATGCATAGAGGATTAACTTTGGACACTTAATGAATCAAACAGATGCCCACAACATCCTTGTACAAATTACTATCGGAAAATTGTTATTGTTATGACTGCCATCTGGTGTGAAAAATTACACAATCTCCTGAGTAAGAAAAAAACTGAGCCAGCCCTCACAATTCGGTAACTGATGTTTGCAACGTTTTAACCAACAACGTATCTCTTCTTTTTTTATTTCACCTGCTTATGAAGGACATCTTACGTTCCTCCTAGGTGTTACATGTCTCCAATAATCATAAGTAATGCCACGAGTGATTTCCAATTTATCTAGAGAATTTGGAAATCAAGAGTGGCATTTGCTAGGACTATTTAACGAATAAAATTAAGCTGTATACTCACAAATCATTATTTAAATATAGTAATTTAAACATATGCCTTAACCACTACGCTACGGCGTGCCCCGATATTTCTATAGGCCTATATCATGTTTCTAACCTCTGAATTCCATGCGTATCCTTGTTTTAAAGAAAAAGTAGCGTGGTTGTACAAAACGGGATAATAAACAGTTCTTTAAAATCGGGTACCCCAATGTATCATCCATGAGTAGCCGAGCGGTTTTTATGCATCATGCTTACAGCAGAATTACGGGAGAATTTGATATAGGCCTATATATATATATATATATATATATATATATATATATATATATTCAGTTTGATGCTTTTTTTTTAGAGAAGTTGGAACAAGAGTCTCTGCAATGCATAATAGCATGCATTTCCAGAATTGAGCCTATGTTTAATTTAATTGTGCATCTTATTCCTATTTGTGATTATCGTTTCTAGATATTTGAATTCAGCCACTTCTTCAAGATTTCCCCTCATTTGTCATTAGCTGCTCATTTCCATTATATAATGTATTTCTATGTGTGAACATATTGTGCCGGGATAGCCTTGATTTTCCTTTTAGGTTATTAGCCATAAATAAGCACAATGAATTTCTTAAAATTTTCGCTAAACACTTTATTTAATTCTTCAATTATCAACAAACTTCTGTTCACAATGATACAATTCCCGAAATAATCTTCTTTTAATTATCTCAGAACATTTTCCCACTCACTGATAAATAAATTCTTCACAACTTATTGTCATACTGTTCACCACAAGACTCACTATCGCAGACTAACTGCGGTCTCCTGCCTACGCCCTTTTATAAGGCGCGAATATACCCTTGGAAACAACTTCGAGTAACTTGGATGCCCAGAATCCTCTAGAAATGGACCCTTCTCCAAAGGGGAGATCGACACCAGTGGAACCATCTGGAAAAACCCTCCAGATAATTCTGCCGGCTGTGCGGGTAATCTAACTCGTCATGGTCGACTCGCCCGCGCAATTCAAGCGTCGCTATGCGCGACACGTAACAATATATTTACTTTTATTGATGTTTACTTCCAGTCCCAATTTCTTAGTGTTACTCAATAGAATGTGCATATTGGTCATTAGTATCTTCTCGCTATCGCCCAATAATACTAGGCCTACATCATTAGCATACACTAATAGTCTAAAGAAAGGATTACTCACTTATTAATCGCTCATGAAATACTTCGAGGAACATCATGTTCAGATTACTAAGGGAGCAGAAATTGCTCCCATAACCTAGTGTGGGATAAAGCTATAAACAAATGATTTTAAATCCAGAATTTCATTCTTCTGTTATTGGGTTTAGCTGGGGCTGAGCTTCAGTACAGTAATCCTATACTGTCTCTCTTAAGTTCAAGCTATCGTGGTGCTAGAAATGTGCAGTTTTGACTTTCCGTTCCTTACCACAAAATATTCAGTTTGTAGCGACCTACTACTACTACTACTACTACTACTACTATTACCACCGGACATTGGCAACTTTTAAAAGAAATTTAAATTTATATTTGCTCTAACCTCGACTTCATCATTACCCAGTGTAAGATACATATATTAATTGGTGTTTCTCGTATAATTTATCATATTTATACTATTATAATAATAATAATAATTATTATTATCATCATTATTATATTATTATCATCATCATCATCATCATCATTATTATTATTATTATCATCATCATCATCATCATCATCATTAGTACATTCACGAATTTAGGCCATTTGTTGACCTGTTTCGGCCTCAAGAGAAACACCATCCAGAAGTCTTTTGAGTGGACGTCCTGGTCTTCTTCTTTCTGCAGGTTGATATCTTAACATTTGTTTGGGTATTCTGTGATCTTCCATTCGATGAACATGTTGCATCCATCTTGACTTATAATCAGAAATTTTGTTTTCTAAAGATTCCATGTGTAATTCTTCTAAGATGTCTTCATTTTTTTTGTGATCTAGTAGTGTGTATCCTGCAGTCCTCCGAAGATATCTCATTTCAGCAGATCTAAGTCTCTGTATATCCTTCTGTTTCAACGTCCATACTTCGCTACCATACAAAAGAGTTGGAAGAGCCAGTGTTTTATACACTTTCAGTCTGTGTATAACCTCTCCTACCTAATTCTCATCCTCACCTTCTCGTGGTACAACCCGTTTTCACAAACGAGGCTCTGAGGACCGAGTCACGGCGGTATAACCGTTCCATCAGGTACTGAGTAAATGCGGTATCCTAATGTCTGTCCAGAGACTAAAGGTAGCAGCCCTACCACTGGACTACTTAGCGTCAGGCCAGTAATCTGTCCTAAGGAACTTCAAAACTACTTTCAAGTCTCAACACGAAAAAAGCCAGAAGGAATTGAAATATTATTATTATTATTATTATTATTATTATTATTATTATTATTATTATTATTATTATTATTATTATCGTAAGTATTATTATTGTTATTATCGTATAAAATGTTGTTGTACATTAAACTTACATTGCTACATTTAATGTATCTTAACTGTTTATAATTAGTATAGTGTATATCTATATTTGTCAAATATTTATTTGTATTTGTGCTGGTTGAGTGGAAGAGAATGCCTTATGGCCTTAACTGTGCCAGATAAATAAAGCATTATTATTATTATTATTATTATTATTATTATTATTATTATTATTACCACCATCACCACCACCCCTATACAGAGCTCTGTGAAAGACAAGGGTGCCGGCCGACCATGCCTGACGCACAGAACAAAATGAAACGAAATGGATGAGATACATATGGAGAAATTTTGAAATGAAATTTGTGGCAGGGGAAAATGGGAGAAACCCCTGAAAAATCTGCCCAAACACTATTTAGTTCACCACAAAATCCAGATGCAGAGCTAAACTCGATCTCGAGATCCCAGCGGTGAGAAGCAAGCGTCCTTGTGCTAGCAGTCGCCATGTTTAATAATTGTTAGGAATATATGAGTTCGTCATTTTCATATTTGTATTTAACGTTAGTATGCTAAATTATGTTTATTAATGATTTGGAATAAGTAAATTTATCATTTCCAGAATCTTTTTTCTCCCGATATCGAAAATAGCTGTGTTGAGTTATAGCAAGACTCGTCGGAGAAATCATAATGATTATTTTAAGATCAGCATTTCTGACTACTGTTCATGATGACCCGGGTTCGATTCCGGTGAAACCATAGACATTTTTCCTTAAATGGAATTATTCCTGTGATTATCATTTATCACCCATCACATAATCGGGGTGACGCAATTCCCACTTCAGAAGTGGGTTACAATTACGCCAATGCCAGGAAAGAACACCAGATATGCCGAAATGACAACCTGGGCATTTGAATACTTTTTTACATTATTTTCATATTTTTCTTTTACGTACAAACATGGGAAACATTCCCAGATAAAAGATGATTTCAAATGCGCTAGACCGCCGAGAATCGAATCCGGCTAGCCGAAGTGGATGGTAGGGACTAAATCACGGTCACATTTTCATATAATTACGCTTTTAAAGTGCTAAGTTATTAGCGTTCTTATTTAAATCTAAATTTGAGCTTCAATTAGCCTACAAATTTTCTCAGAGGTATATATTTTTCTCCAGTTCTTTATATGCTGTAAATATATGATACGAGACTAACGGTTTCACTTCCCTTCTGAAGGAAACAATGATCAGAGTTTTCATTCCCCTAAAATTCAATTAAACTCGGGCGGGTTTAGACCCGTGAGCTAGTTCAGGGGTCAGCAACCTTATTTAAGGTAATATATTATACATATTACCCGCCCAAGTTAAGTCTGCACGGCTAGAGAGGAAGTGTTAGCGCCTATTGTCGCCAATTTTTTCTCTATGGAATAGAGAATCCCTAAACACATGTCAAATATCATTACATTGTTGTCAAATTAGTTATTTAACCGACAACTACTGAAGATTTCGGATTGTTTAAAATCAGTGTTTGTCATCTCTCTATTACCAGCATAAATAATAGTTCAAAAAACTAAAACAACACGCTTTATTAAAAAACCGAACTAAAAAATGAAAAATAATTTTAATTTCCAACACGCTTGAGATAAAATTAAAGTGGTCAACAAAAAAAAATCATCTCCAACACATCTACAAAAAATAATTCTACCATCAAAAGCGTGGGGTGTTCTATATCAATTAATATATTATTTGATAATAAACAGATATTGGTAAAAGTAAAGTCTCTAAGAAGAAAACGTGAAAACCATAAAAAGCACCCCACGCTTTTGATAGTAAAATTATTTTTTTTGTAGACAACTAGTTTTATTGTAGATGTGTTGGAGATTAATTTTTTGTTGACCACTTTAATTTTATCCCAAGCGTATTGGAAATTAAAATTATTTATCATTTTTTAGTTCGGGTTTCTAATAAAGCGTGTTGTTTTAGTTTTTTTAAACTATTTTTTAATTTTTTTAGTTTGGTTTTCTAATAAAGCGTGCTGTTTTAGTTTTTTTAAACTATTATTTCTTTTTTAATTTTTAGTTTAATTGATTGTCATAAACCGGAATCCCATGAAAATGTAATTGCTTACGATATAATTATTTATATTTTAATTTATTATCTAACATTATTATAATATTTTTTAATATTTTAATACAGATAAATAGTTACAGTTAATTGTATTCTTCTCATATTTTTTGGATAAATTACATTGTGGTAAGTTTACAAAATTGTCATTTATATTTTACATAATAAGATAAAAATGTAAATATCTTTAATTTCGATATTATTGTAGTATGAGCTAAAAGTAATCTCTTCTAAAAAAAATCCTCCGAGCCGGATTTAAACCAGCGACCTATGGATTACTGAAATTATACACCACTACAGTCCACCGCTCTACCATCGGAGCTACCAGAGGATATAATATTAATTTCTTACAACGATGGATTAAAAGTCGATAAGTTCGCAACCTATTATACGGGTCTTTATTTTTTTGATGTCCTGATGATCTTGGCCAGGATCATAGAAAAAAATTATGAAATTATTGTATTGTCATTCGTCCTTTACAAGTAAACAAAGTTTTAAGTTCATCCAATGTTTTTAAGTGGGTGAAAATCGTGTTGAAAAATTACGTTACATAGACAAATACAGGTCACGCTTTAGCGTGTAAAAAGCACAGTATTTGCCAGCATTCCCATTACAGTCAAATAACACAACAAAGAAGACAGGAAGTGGTAAAGAATACTATATAAACTAAATGAGATAAAAAAATGAAATATCATCAGAAAAATAAAATAACTATGACTTTCAAGGGCGGACAAAGATAATATTAGAAAATAAATCAATAGAACAAGTGGTAAGATAATCTCCTAAGTTGTGAAATATCATACACAGCGGAACAGATATAAATAACAAACCAAATAAGTTTAATTATATAACATGAACTCTAAAAATAACTTTGAAAAATAAAGCCAGGAAAGACTCTATAATGAAAGTTCCTATTATTACTTGTGGATCCGAAACATGGACACTGACAGCACAACAATCTGCCAGAATACAAGCTGCTGAAATGAAATTCTCAGACCAATAGCAGGGTATCGAAGAACAGACAAAGAACACAACACGGAAATAAGATAGCAATTAAAATTAGAGGAATTAAACACAACAATAGAAAAATACAGAACAAACTGGAAAGGACACTTGGCAAGGATGACTGAGAATAGAATACCAAAAGCAGCATACAGCTTTTCCCCACCGAGGAAGAAGAAGTTTGGGAAGACCAAAGGAAAGATGGAGACAGCAGCAATTTGGAGCCGGAACAGGTTAGTAAATAAGCCTAAACCGTGACCGAAAAAAATGGAAGTGGTAAAACAGAGAAGAAAGAGAATCGATAGCACATTCCTAGCGTATTTTCCGAGTGCAGATTTAATTTAGGCGAGTAATGTCTATCTGCAACCGGTTTAACATATATAAGCTCATCTTTTGTGCCCTATGTCTGTGTGTTAAAAACTGAACTGAAATTTATTCTTCAGTTTTCCCTAATATTCCATTTTCCTTAATCTGATCTTGCCCTCAATGTTACCATTACTTGTTGATGGCTCACTTGCTAGGGTTTAAATGGTCGGTTGGAGAAATGTAGTTAGCTGTGGTGAAAGCAGGATCTATAGGAGACGTTGATCCTAAATTCAAACATCCTGCTCCTCCAGGTTATGGGGTTACTGCAATGCTAAAAGCTCAATGAAAAAAATTATAAATACGGTATGTTTTTATTTTAGCAGATTTCAGAATGTTTCACATCTTCCTGTGCCCAATTAATGTACTGCAATTCCCTTCCTCATCTCTCTATAATTACAATCTCCATCGTTCAATCCTCTTTGCCCTCATGCTGCTGAAAACACCATCAATGCACGTAATTTTTGCCCTTCCTCTTATTCTTCTAGCAAGTGGCACCCTTTCCAGTACTCTTCTTGGGCATTTGTCTTCCGTCATTCTCTTTACATGGCCACATCAGCGCCATAACCCAGAAGAAAAGTGCAAGTGCAAACTATGTGGGTCGCACTGTGACCGATATCACCTATTACAGTGTAAAAACATAGGAACATCGATAACAGACTTTTGTAAGACATGAAAACAGTTCTTTCTACATGGTCATTGACTGCAATGATACCTATTATTATTTTTAATGTATTGTTTTATGAAATCCACAACCGAGGTTTGAACATTCATCTTTTATTTAATTAGACTGTTTTTTATTTATCTCTTCTAGAGGTTCCAGCTGATCGCCTGCAAAAACGTATTTATGGAGAACTTAATTGACATTATACTAGATTTTAATTCCCACGTTTCTTCGCCGCATGTCATTGTATTCTTTATTATTGTGTCAATTGTTTTTGTGTTTTTTAGAATTTATGTTCTGATTCCATAAATCATCATTTAATTTTGATGTTGTAGTTTTGCCCTTATTTATCCTGTAATAAATTTTAGGATCGTAACTTCCATCTGCACTAATTTTTTCCCCTAATTATACACATTCGTCACATGATTTTATTTTCCACGTCTGTCTTCTAAAGCCATATAAAGTAAAACTTCTTTAATCCGGAACGTGAATAATGCGTAAATCTGTCCAATGTAAACAAATTTATTGGTTCCGGCGAAATAAGAGTTGATTTTACGTGACTTTATTTTGCATAGAACGGAATCTGTCTAACGCGAAAACGGAAGGATATATCTACATAATCCATGAAAAAAATTATAAAGCGGAAAGACAGAGAGATAAATTAGTTTCCACTTCATTGAATTCCCGTTAGGCCAAGAAAACAATAAGGAATGATTCCTGCCGTCGGGTTAAATAGAGATTCTACCTGTACCTGAAATTTTATTTCGGCTTCACTGCACACCCGTTATGCGAAATACCTGTCTTACAAATAACAGTTGCACTGTAAAATCTTAAATCAGTTTTTTAAGTTCTGAGACGGATCTTTCGCAGGTAGCGTTCTGAATTTACGGAATAAAATGGCTAAAACATATGTATCATTGTCATTAAACAAAAAAATGAAAGTGATTGAAGATAAATCTCCTAATTTTTGGACCGATGCTTCAAAGTCAAGCACTAGCTGTTGCTAAATCCCTAGGGAATAACGATTTCAAGACATTTTCAGGTTCGTTGGACAATTTTAAAAGACGACACTATATAGCGTACAATGAAATTTGCGGGGAATCAAAGGATGTGGATGAAAGTGTAGTTAGTGAGCGGAAACCACAACTGCATACTTTAATTTCAGGATACGCGCCTAAGAGACATTTTTAACGCTGAAGAAACGGGACTGATTTTTCGCGCGTTACCGTCGAAGTCGCTCGCACATACTATACTTCACTTTTCAACGGCAGCGGAACTACTATTAATCCAAGGTACTTAAAAAGACATACGGTGCCCTATAATATAATATTATTAATAAATTTTAGTTTTTTATTATGCGGAATTTTATCTGATGTGGAAAAAAATAGTCCCATGGGATTCCGCTTTGGAAACTTTTACTGTATTTTGATATATCTCCTATTATAAAATAAAACCTACTTCGTTTCGTCCACATGTATATTTAATCCCCACTTTTCGTATTTCTCCTTCAGTTTTCTTGTCATGTAGAGCCTACTCTAAATCTTCGTAATCTTCTGCCATCAATGGCTATAATTTTTATTTAAAAGATTGAACCCAGCTCCCTGCTAAATTTAATAACACGACATTCGCCAGCGCGGTTTGAAGATCCTGACTTCAATTAAATTAGATGTTTGGTTATTTGTAAATAAAAAAGCCACAATGGCGTGCTCGAAGAGTCATACTTGGCTCGCATGTCATAGTTTGCGACCCCTAGACTTGTCTACCAGAACAGACATATATCAGCGGATATTTCAACTCTCATCTGTTAAACACTATATCATGGACTGATATAAATACTATTTTTTTAAATAATAATAATAATATAAGAACGAACCTTTTTCCATATCAGAGTTCCTCAATACGAATTGCCGAAGATGAAACAGGATTTGAAAGACCTTCATGATTTTAATAATTAACTATGTTTTTTTAACAAAAAGTCAATTCTAATTGAGACGGGTATAAAAAAAGGTAGTTATATTATTTTTAGTCCACTACAGTGGTACCGAGGTAGCGTGCTGCCTTGTCAGGCAGCGGGCTCGGGTTCGATTCCCGGTTGGGACAGGCTCCTGGATGAGGTTTTGTTTAGGGATTTTCCTCACCTGTAAGACAAATGTCAGGAACCTTAGGTCCCGACGGTCTCCGAAAATCATCCGGCCATCAACATAATCATCCTTCACCGGTGTGGAAAGCAACGGGAAACTACCACACCTATAATAGTAAAGCTGCAAAGCATCAAATCTTAAATTACCAGCCACCAGGCAAGAGATCTTTGGGCAGACCCTTCAAACGTTGGATTGAGAACGTAACAGACCACTAGGTCTATCACATGAAAGGAAGAAGAAGAAAAAGAATAAGCTGCTGCAAAGCATAGCATGAAAATGCTATAATTGCAGTGAAAGACTTGCCCTCACGCAGAATTACTATGGATAGATGGATATTCTGTTAAAAAATAATACATAACCTCAATTGTGATTACAATGAATGCTAAAATATTGATGATATAAATACGATAATCTAGTTCTATTGTTGTGAAGTAGATGACTCTGTTTTCTTTACTTAATTTGACTATTTAACTCATGCCCCAATCACGTTTCAATGATTTCTGTTTTACAACCAATCAGAGTCGTGTTTCACCAAATATTTATCAGTGTTATAATTACCATATTAAAGAAAGCTCCTCCTTACAATATTGCGTTCCTTTGGCAATAAATAGTATGATCTGGTTGCAGTGATAAACAAATGAAGCAGTAGAAGCGTACCTATCGTTTCTCATTTGTTTTCAAATATCGCCGTTTACATTAAATATATAAATATTTTAAAATAACTATAGTTAAATAATGATTTGTGAGTAAACAGCTTAATTTTATTCGTTAAATAGTCCTAACAAATGCCACTCTTGATTTCCAAATTCTCTAGATAAATTCACTCCTCACTTCGTGAGTCGTGAATTTATCGATAATTTGGAAATCACTCGTGGCATTACTTATGATAAATATGAGTCGGTGTGGCTGAAAAAGACCTCATTTTTAACCCTTGTTCTGAGGTCAAAAATTCTGGTAGAAAGATCCTTAAAATTCATTGTAATACGCCATTGTTCCAGCGGTCTAGACATGGCGGATTTAATTGTAAGTACCTGCTTACTAATACACGCATTCTAAGTCTCTCCTTACTTAACCCTTAAATTCATAATGTATCCTTCTGGATACATCAGTTCGTTCAATTAATTTAATATTGTAAATAAATCAAAAGAAAACGAATGAAAAGAAACAACTTAAATGTGTGTCTAATTATACAATATACCTAATAATAACAGTTATACAAGATTCCGTTTTCACTGCGGTCCGCCACATTTAAATAACTAACAGAAGAAATTTGTGTCTTGCCATTTTAAGGGTTAATTATATGTTACACCAGATATTGTTATGCGTTCATTTCCTGCCAAGACTTAAATGTGCGAAACGTTCTTGGCACTAACAAAGAGTTCATGTTGGTGGGGAGATAGGCACGTGCCCTCCCCTCCGCCCCTTAGAAGTAAAGAGTCTCCCCCAAAAACTTGTGTGCATATGTCGAGAAGTATGTTTGTGTTGACCATCTGGTGCAGTATTGAATACGTCTTGCTTGGCTGCTATAAGAAAATTATTCCTTGGGCCAAATTGGATGCCTTTAGGCAGTTTCTATGTCATATTTTTAAAACTACACTTCAGATCTTTCAGGGACAGCACTAATGATTACTAAAAAGTAACATTTTATTTATTTATTTATTTATGTCAGGTTACAATATTTTCACGTCTTCAGACAGCCAAATACCTACAATACAATCAGTCACATGACATAACAAATAAAAACTAATTAATTATACATAGCACGAATCGGTGTTTTATGGTCACACATACAAATACATTTATATAATGGAAATGAACAGCCAATGACAAATGAGGAAAATTTTGAGGAAGTGGCTGAATTCAAATACATCGGAAAAATAATCACTAATAGGAATGATATTCACAAAGAAATTAAACATAGGCTCAATTCTGGAAATGCGTGCTATTGTGCGTTACAGGGACTGTTGACTTCCCAACTCCTTTCAAAAAACGTTGAACTGAAAAAATATATAACTATTATTCTACCAGTTATATTATATGGATGCGAAACATGAACTCTTACATTAAGGTAGGAAGGGAGATTGCGAGTTTTTGAGAATAAAGTTCTTGGGAAGATTTTTGGACCAAAGAGAGGTGAACAGACAGGTGGATGGAGAAGATACATAACAGTGAACTGCATGGTCTTTTTTTAGGAAGCCAGATATAATTAGAACAGTTATGTCTCGTAGACTGCGATTGATAGGACATATGGCACGATTGGAGAATTAAAGACGTGCATGGAAGCTTCTTGTAGAAAAGCCAGAGGGAAAACGCCCAGTTGGTAGACCAAGAATGAGGTGGGAGAATAACATTAATTATGATTTGAGGGAAGCAGATTATACAGGGAATGATTGGAAAACATTAGCTCAGGATAGAGCTGTATGGAGAGCTTATGTCCGCGCGGACATGAACCTATGGGTTCGATAGTTCAGTGAGTTGAGTTGAATTGGCACGAATCACTGTGAACCAGTCCGCTCGGTCTATCCATTGATCTTCTCATAGATGCTGCTCGCCATTGCTTCCCAGATACCCTTCAACTATGTTTCAGTGGTCTTCCTTCTTTCCGTTGTCTTGAAGGAATCCATTCATAAGCCAACCTTGGTAACCTCTCTCCAGCCATTCTCACTAGGTGTCCATACACTATGAGTTGTCTTATTGAGATATCTTCGATAATATTATTTTTAATTATCATTCTTTCCTTAATGTATTAACTGATATTCTATCTCTTTGGGTATTTGTTGCTGATCGTCTGATGAAATTCATTTCCATAGCCAAAATCTTATTTTTGAAAAAGTTCCTAAGTTGTCAAGTTTCTGAACCATATATAACTGTGTTTCTGACAATTGATTTATGTTTGATTTTTTGTTTCATTTTTTATTCGTTTGTCTCATAATATAGAATTATCGGCCGCGGTGGACTAGTGGTTATGCTTGCCTCTGGTCCCGAAGGTCGCAGGTTCAAACCCGGCCGGGGTCGATGGATTTTTAGGATGGAAAAATCCAAGGAGCAAGTCCTCCGGGAGGGACTTTAAGCCGTGGGTCCCGAGTCTGAAGATTTTCAGTCTCGTAAAAGAACCTTAAGCCTGAATGAAAAGGCCTCTAAGCAAAATTTACCGAATTTTCCCGTCCTAGTACTACCTTGGTTTCCTAGATGTCAGTATGAGGCGGAACGCTGACCACGGACCACTCAAATGACATCTGTACGAAAACAAGTGTACTAAATTAGTATGGTTCAAATTCTTCCCTGTAGGTGGAGAGCGCTTAAATCTCTGTTAAGGGAAACATGGGCTTACAAGAAGATAATATAGAATTAAGAGCAGATATAGCATTTTTGCCTAAAATGTTACAGTTAAATTGATCTAGAGACCAATTAAAAGACAAATTACTACAGGCACCATGCAACTATTAAAATATCATCACCTTACCACCTTAGTCAGACCAATTTGCTATGGCGAGACTTAATTTCAAACTTCACAGACAAAATATTTGTTTAATCCACATTATACTCAAGCCAGCTCTGATCAATGGTTACTCAACTAACTCACTGGCACTACCGAACCCGCAGGTTCATGGCCGCGCGGACATAAGCTCTCCACACATCCCTATCTTGAGCTAATGTTTTCCAATCATTCCCAGTATAATCCACTTCCCTCAAATCATCATCATCACTCCAGGGATTAGGCAATTGCCCGTTCCGACTTCATAATGCATCAGCTCAACGTCTTCTACGTCTTCCAACATCACGCCCTCCTCTTGCTTGATAATTTCTTGCTAACAATGAATATCTCTCCTTACTCATTCCATCCATGTGATCAATCCATTTCTGTCTGTAATTCGTGACTTTATCCAATAAAGGCTGTACTTTCAATTCTTCTCTTATATCCTCATTTCTTATTCTACCAAGTCTTGTACATCCTTTAACTTGTCTTAGGAACCGCATCTCTGCCGTCTGTATTCTATCCTTCTGTCTTTTCACTGGAGCCCAAGTTTCACATCCATACAATATTGTGGGAACCGCTATAACATTATACATTTTTATCTTGGTTTCTTTTCTAATTTTATTTTTGAATGTTCTCTGTATTGTTCCACACACCGTCTGAAATTTATTTATTTTGGAGTCAATATCTCTTTCCACATTGTAGCCAACATCACAGCCCAAATATTTGAAACTAGACACCTGTTCTATACTTTAATTTTCTAAAATAATTTTGGATCTCGCTGGATCTCTTCCTCTAAAAGCCATGGTCTTCGTTTTCCTTACAGAAATCTTTAGATCGTATAATTTACATATTTCATTTAATGCATGCATTGATTTCTGTAAGTCGTCCCTCAAATCATACTTAATGTTATTCTCCCACCTCATTCATAGTCTACTAACTGGGCGTTTTCCATTTGGTTTCTTACAAGAAGCTTCCATGCACGCCTTCCATTCCCCATTCGTGCCACATGTCCTGTCCATCGCAGTCTACAAGACTTAATTGTTTTTATGTATCTGGTTTCCTACAAGATCGTATAGCTCACTGTATGAGGCGTTCTCCATACACCTGTCTGTTCATTTCTCTTTGGTCCAAACATTTTCCTAAGAACTTTATTCTCAAATATTCGTGATCTTTTCTCCTCCCTTAAAGTAAGAGTCCATGTTTCGCATCCACATAATATAAATGGGAGAATAACAGTTTTATATATTTTCAGTTTAACGAGTTGGGACGTCAAGAATCCCTCTAAAGCGTAATTGCATGCATTTCCAAATTTGAGCCTACGTTTAATTTCTTTGTGCATCTCTTTCTTATTTGTGATTATTGTTCCTACGTATTTGAATTCAGCCACTACTTTAAAATTTCCCTCATTTTTCAGTAGCTATTTACATTATATAATGTACAAGCTGACACACGGCGTGCGTTGCTACGCCTAGATAAATTAAATTAAATGTGGTTTATGTTTAGTTGAATAAGTAGAAGTAAAAATAATTATAAATTTATATTTTTTTTAGATTCCCCGTGCTGATTACCCCGCGTTGCCCCGAAAATCTACTTATCCCGATCTTCTTGACATAAATGAGCTGAAATACGAAAATTAATGTGCTTTATGTTTAATTAAGTAAGTAGAAGGAAAAATGTATATCGTAATTATTTTTAGATACCTCGTGCTGTTTACCCGGCGTTCACCGGGAATCAACTCTCCCGATCTTCTTGACATAAATGAGCTGAAAGACAAAAATTAATGTACTTCTTATGGTTAGTTGAATAAGTAAAATGAAAAATAATTATAAATATATATCGTAATTATTTTAAGATTCCCGTGCTGATTACCCGGTGTTGTCCGGTAATCTACTTATCTATATATTCTTGGCAAAAATAAGCTAAAAGGCAAATTTCGTTAGTGTGAGTTATCCGTAAAAGAATACCCGCCATGTGCTGCTATGCTTGCACAGGAATCTATGTACTTGTCTCGATCTTCTTGACATCAATAAAAGAAAAATGGTTATTGTGAGTTATCCGTAAGAGAAAAACATATGCTGTCAAGAACTTTTTTCGTCGAGCTTTTTGAGACATTCAATTCTGTGTACATTAATTTTGTGTATTTGTTATGGTTTAGGCAGCGTAAGCAATTTAAGCTTTCAAAGGGCTAATTTTTTTTCACGTTCTCCACTACAAAGGGCGATTTTTAAGGGTGTAGGATTTGAGTATCATAAATCTCTTATAGCCTATGTTCATCCCGGAAATCTCCTGAACATTTTGCAAAAAGCCCATCACAATCGGATCAACGATATGGCCGCGCACGAAGTACGAACAAACAAACAAACAAACATTAATTTTTATATATTAGATTATTAGCAACAGAATTAAAATATAAAGGTTTTTAAATCATATCCAGAGTACAGAAAATTTTATTTTACGATTTAATATTATTATCTCAATAACAAAATCACTTCCTACATTTTATAAAATGCCATTAGTATGTTTTGTAGGATTAGCATATCGTCTCGCCCGTGTCGCCCCTTTATTTAATTTACGTTAGGACAGACCCTTAGCCGTTTTCTGTAAAAATTAAATGGAGCACTTGGATTGCATTATGATAGCTTCAACATTATTATGTATTTAAGTTTCATATTCCGTGTATGGGGCTGGGAGTTTTTGTTCAGGTTAGATTTAAATAAAAACTGGGGACGTCTGATGCCAGCGGTAATGATGCTCACTTCTATTGTGCACTCAATTTGACAAATGGACTGTACAATGAGACTTTTTCATCTCTGACCTACAGATTTCAGATCCATTCCGGAAACAATCACATACAATGGTAAAATAAACTATAAAAAGGCCTTTAAACTGCCAGGTCTATCCTTACAAGTGACCTTAAATACGTTCCTAAGGAATATGAGCCGAGCACAAATCTAAATTTACTTTCTTTCAATGTTTTAAATTAGGAACTGTTTACTATTATACAGTTTGTATTTTTAATACTTGTTTATATTTATATCCAACTATTGATAAGATAATATTAGAAAATAAACCAATAGAGCAAGTGGTAAAATATAACTTCCTAGGTTGCGAAATATCATACACAGCGGTAACAGTTATAAATATATATTTATCGGTTGATTAATGTCTTTGACACCGTCCGATTCCTAATAGCCAATTTTGTCGGTCCATCCAATCTCCTGGTTGTAGATGTTTCTCCTTCATATATAAACATATTCCCCGACTCCAGGAGTTTTTAGGTCTTCCTCTGCTTCGTCTTCCCTCAGGTTTCCATTCCAAAACAGATTTTGGTAGTCGATCCTCTTCCATTCCATGTGGGTTATGAAGAGGAAATAAGAAATAGAAATAATAAAGGAAAATTTGCAATTGCTTGCCTCAATGGAATATTGTGGGATAAAAATGTAAGTAATAAAAATAAAATGAATATCATAATAATCATCATCATCATCATCACTCCAGGGATTAGGAATTAGTAAGTAAGTAAGTAAGTAAGTAAGTAAGTAAGTAAGTAAAGGGTTAATCTAATACACAAAATATTAAAAAACCAACCTCATCATACTAAATGTCCTAAAGAATTTACAGCATGGCTTCTGCCCCAACCACGATACCGAGCCGGTAGAACATACAGGGTATTTCTAAATTAGACCGACAAACTTTGGAAGCAGATAGTTAACCTTCATTGATGCATATTTTGTTAAGGAACCTATAGGCTGTCATGCATCGTTTCACTGCAAGAGGGATCTTAGAGGAAGGGATGGAAGGAAGTTGGCACATGCAAATATCAAGTAATTCTGTGTCACATAATTTTGTCTACTATCCATATACTTTACAGTCAAGCAGAAATAAACCGTATTTAGTTCTAAAAAGAAAAAGAAAAAACACTCCAGTATTGCATTGTCAGGATGGATCCAGTTCATTGTCCCATCACAAGTGCTAGAACACCCGTCCATTGACATCCAGCAACAATGTGTCAATTCTTTGACGTATCCTTCCAAAGATGCAAGAGATTTCCCTTATTTCAGCTGCTGCGCTGACAATCGTGCTACATTTTCTTCAGAGTCATTATCAGTTTCATAAACCATTGTCTTCATGTAGCACCATAAAAATAAATGTAGGCAGATCAGGTGAGGCGAGCATTCCAGTCAGGCAGTGGGCCCGCCCCTACCATCCAACAGGACGTACCAATGGATGTAAACAAACATGCTGTAATAGGTCCCGAATGCTACTGAGCTCCGGAAGTAAACAAGCCAAGCGATAGTAGTAATGACAAACCCCTCTTGGATTGAAAGAAGTGTTTATCAGTTTCCTTCAATCCCTTCCTGTAAGATCCCTCTAGCACTGAAACGAAGCGTCTCAGCCCATACGTTCCCTAACAAAATATGCTTTAAATGAAGGTTATATATCTGGTCCAAAATGTGTCGGTCTAATTTAGAAACACTCTGTATAACTCGCGGCTTCAACGAATAAGGAACAACTATAGGCTTCTACCGAGATATCGAACAAGCTTTCGTCAAGGTCTGACACGACAGGCTTCTCAAAAAACTTGTCGACCTACAAATCGATGATACACTAAAAAACTTCATAATTTAAAACAACAATACATAAAGAACACACTATTTTCCACTTCTCTGCTGATTACTATTATTATTATTATTATTATTATTATTATTATTATTATTATTATTATTATTATTATTATTATTAATCTAAACTTCTATTTATAACTAGCTAATACCCGGCGTGCGCTGCTATGCCTAAATAAATGGTAATGTGTTTTCACGTTTAGTTGAATAAGTAAAAGGATAAATAATTATACATTTACACCGTTATTATTTTAGATACTCCGTGCTGATTACCCGGCATTGCCCGGGAATCTATGTATCCCGCTCTTTTTTGCATCAATGAAAGACAAAAATGGCTATTGTGAGTTATCCATAAAATATAAACAAATGCTGTGGAGGGCTTTTTTTGTAGAGTTTTTTTTTTTAGATATTCAATTGTGTGTACATTAATTTGGTGTATTTGTTATGGTTTAGGCAGCTTAAGCTATTTAAGCGTACAGAAAACCACTTTTAGTTTACTTTTTCACTACAATTGGTGATTTTTAACGGTGAAGGGCTTGAGCATTAAAATTCTCTTATAGTGTATAACCTTCCCAGGAAAATCCTGAACATTTTGTGAAAACCTCATCACGATCGGTAATGCACGCTTGTCCGGAAATATACTTATCCCGATCTTCTTAGCATCAATGAAAGACATAACTGGTTATTGTGAGTTATCCTTAAAAGATAAGCATATGCTGTCGCGGACTTTTTGTAGAGTTTCTTGAGATATTCAATTCTGTGTAAATTTATTTTGCGTACAGTACTTGCTATGCTTTAGGCAACGCAGCGTAAGCCATTTAAGCGTCAAAAAAAGGATTGTTTTCACTACAAAGAGTGATTTTAAAGGGTGTAGGAGGGAAATTTTGAGGAAGTGGCTGAATTCAAATACCTAGGAACAGTAATCACAAATAGGAATGAGATGCACAAAGAAATTAAACATAGGCTCAATTCTGGAAATGCGTGCTATTATGCATTGCAGAGACTCTTGATGTCCCAACTCCTTTCAAAAAATGTTAAACTGAAAATATATAAAACTATTATTCTACCTGTTATATTATATGGATGCGAAACATGGACTCTTACTTTAAGGGAGGAAAGGAGATTACAAGTATTTGAGAATAAAGTACTTAGGAAAATTTTTGGACCAAAGAGAGATGAACAGACAGGTGAATGGAGAAGACTACATAACAATGAACTACATGGTCTTTATAGGAAGCCAGGTATATTAAGAACAGTAAAGTCTCGTAGACTCCGATGGGCAGGACATGTTGAACGTATGGGGAATGAAAGACTTGCATGGAAGCTTCTTGTAGAAAAGCCAGAGGGAAAACGCCCAGTTGGTAGACCAAGAATGAGGTGGGAGAATAACATTAACTATGATTTGAGGGAAGTAGATTATACAGGGAATGATTGGAAAGCATTAGCTCAGGATAGGGATGTATGGAGAGCTTATGTCCGCGCGGCCATGAGCCTACGGGTTCGATAGTGCCAGTGAGTAAGTAAGTAAGTAAGTAAGTAGGAGTTCAGTATGACAACTCTCTTATAGCCTATGTTCATACCTGAAATCTCCTGAATATTTTGCAAAAGACCCCATCAAAATCGGATCAACGGTATGGCCGCGCATAAAGTACGAACGAACGAACAAACAAACTAACTAACATTAATTTTTGTATATTAGATTAATACAAAATTATATACTGTTAGACTTATTTAACATATTAATATACACAATGATACAACCACGATATGAACTTCATGATATCTGCGTGTCTTCAAAGAGAGTCGCCACTTTTGACAAATGATATATAGCTTCCTATAACAGTTAACTGAGTTTCAGTAAATAAGTCATTTAGAATAGAATAGATTTAGAATAGATTTATTTAGAATAGAATATATTTATGTAGCCTGGTGGAGTTAAGGCCATGTGGCCTCCTCTTCCACTCACCAGAACAAACATATGTTACATATGAATACAAAAAAATTACAATAATAGTCATATTAAACAGGACAAACATATGTTACATATGAATACAAAAAAAATACAATAATAGTCATATTAAACAGGACAAACATATGTTACATATGAATACAAAAAAAATTACAATAATAGACATTGAACAATTAATTATCTGTCATATTGAATAATAATGAAAATAATGTCTAATAATACAATAAAATTGTAAGTTCCATTACTATTTAATAGCTTATTCATTTCTTGACAACTTTGATGGATTAATTAACTAAAATAAAATAGTATTTTACTCAAAAACACAAACACATACATGAATTACATACAAATAGAAATAGTGAGATATACGTTGGTAAGATAATTGATAAGTGGCCTACTCCTGGCGCGACAGGCCTAGAAGGCCCTTAGCCTACCAGCCGGCTGCTGGCTCCTCGTATCCACATGTGTCAATCACAGAGGTAGATGATCATCAACCAGTGTTGGGGTGACATGTGGTCAGCATGTCGGTTCCCTCAGCCGTTATAGCTGCTTTCCTCAACCTGGAGCCGATACTTATTGTAGCTACCCAATTGCCTCACGATGCTGGGTGGGCACCGGTCCCATACTGGCCGAAATACCATGAGAAAATTTCTTCCCCCATGGAGACTCGAACCAGCGCAAGTCCCGTAGCTCTGCGCCAAGGCTTCCTACCTTAACCATTCGGCTACGGCGCGGGACAATTGATAAGTAGGTAGGAATAAATGTAGATTAAATAGATAGATGGATGTGAGTAGGCTTTTAGGCAAATAGTTAAAATAGTAAATAGGCAGGTAGATAATTGGATAGGTAGCTACATGGAGAGACTTAAATAGATATAATAATAATAATAATAATAATAATAATAATAATAATTTATTTTAGCTGGCAGAGTTAAGGCCATAAGGCCTTCTCTTCCACTCAACCAGCGAATAGTAAAATTATACAAAAATTACGTACATATTACAATTTTAAGATATTAAAATACAGACTAAACAAAATACAATGATGATGGATCTAATACTAGCTAATGCTAACAAAAACATAGAATATAATAAAATTAAAATTATATAAAATAAAGTAAGTAGCTTCCTACATGATTATTAATAGGATGCTCTATATAGTTGTTACGTAGTTAATGTTTTCATTGTGTCGAACTTAAGATATCAGTTAATTTGGATTTAAATAATGATAGCGATTGACAGTCCCTGACATGACTGGGAAGTGAGTTCCATGCTCTAGCCATAGATATTGTGTAAGATTCAGAGTACAGACAGATCCTGTGTTGTGGTATCAAAAGTAAAGAAGAGTCTTGTGATCTTGTTCCTAAATTGTGATGAGCCAATAAATGTTGAAAACGTGTTGTTAAATAAGTTGGTAAATATGTGTGCAGAATTTGGAATAGTAAGGTATATGAATGTAAAGTTCTTCTGTCATTTAGGCGTAGCCATGATAGGCCTATGCGAATATAAATAGATAAATCTAATATATAAAAAGGAATGTTTGTTTTTTTGTTTGTTCGTACTTTATGCCATATCGTTGATCCGATTGTGATGGGGCTTCTTGCAAAATGTTCAGGAGATCGGGATGAACATAGGCTATAAGAGTGTTGTGATACTCAACTTCTACATCCTTAAAAATCGCCCTTTGTAGTGTAGAACGAGAAAAAAGTAGTTCTTTGGACGCTTAAATGGCTTACGCTGCCTAAACCATAACAAATATACAAAATTAATGTACACAGAATTGAATATATAAAAACGCTTTACAAAAAAATCCGCGACAGCATATGTTTATCACTTACGGATAACTCTCAATAACCATTTTTGTCTTTCATCGATGCCAAGAAGATCGAGACAAGTACGTAGATTCCTGTGCAAGCATAGCAGGACATGACGAGTATTCTTTTTCGGATAACTCACAATAACGAATTTTGTCTTTTAGCTCATTTATGCCAAGAAGATGGAGATAAGTAGATTCCCGGGCAACACCGGGTAAACAAGACGAGGAATCTTAAAATAATTACGATATAGCCTACATTTGTAATTATTTTTTTTCATTTTACTTATTCGACTAATCATAAGAAGATCGGATGAGTAGATTCCCTGACAACGTTGGATAAACAGCATGGGGTGTCTAAAATAATTAAGATATAAATTTTTCTTTTTGCTTATTTAACTGAACATAAAACTCATTAATTTTCGTATTTCAGTTCATTTATGTCAAGAAGATCGGGATAAGTAGATTCCCGGGCAACGCCGGATAATCAGCACGGCGTATCTAAAAAATATAAATTATACTTATTTTTCCTTTTACTTATTCAACTAAACATAAAAGCATATTAATTTTCATTTATTAGGCGTAGCAGAACACGCCGGGTATTGCCTAGTTCTAAATAAATGCGCCCTAATTTCGACTTCACAAGCAAAATTGTTAAAATTTAACACTGAAGAAAAAATGCGTTTCAACTGGTTTGTGAATTCTGTGTATCTCTGCTATGGAATCTTGGCTCATGTATTGCAGATAATAACGACAAACACAAACAAGACTGAAACTGGCCAACAAAGCTTATTACTCACTTCATAAAATAATGAAGAGTAATAACATACACTCAGCTACTAAAATAAGGCTATATAACGTTTTAATAAGATCAGTTTTGACCTATGGTAGTGAGACATGGAGCCTCACTAAAAGATCAGAGGTAGCCCTAAATAATTAAAAAAAAGTACTAAGGAAAATATTTGGACCGATAAATATAAATCGTTGAATGGAGAATACGACGCAAACACACAAGTATACGACAAATTTAATGAACCTGACCTTGTCACTTTTTAACTAAAGAAACTAGAGTGGGCTGGTTATATACAAAAAGGCTCTCAAAAAAAGTGCTTACAAGTTTTTATGGGAAATAGACGAGTTGGAAGACCGTAGAAAGGATGGGAGGATGGTATTAGGGAAGATACTCCAAATCACTTAAGTGTCGCAATTAGAGGCTTGTCGCGCAAAATAGAAACGATTGGAGGCAGAGGTTTAAGAGAGTCCAATTAAATCCTATCTACACAAAATGAACAAAACTGCTTCACCTTATTGCAACTGCCCAGAAAAATCACTGCAGACGGCCCACCATCTGATGACTGAATGCAACATGTTCTCCAGAGATCGACCAGCTATACTACAAATTGCTACTCCGCCAAATATTCTGAAGTTCCACTTTAACACAGTCAAGTTGCAGAATTTCTTACGAGGATCTTCCGTCAACTACAAGAACTAGAACAATAATTGAACAATTGTAAAACTGTAAATATCCCCTGATATACCATTGGTGAAACACGGGTTGTAGCATATATGTAAATAAAAAAAAAAGCTCGAATTTAAGGCAATCAGCCATTGGATAGATGGATGCTGTGAAATTATCTATGAGCTCTATAAATAATAGTGCATTACAATGCAAGGTTGGGAAGTGGTTTTTACAGAAGCGAGGAAATCATTAAAAACCGAGCGATATCCAGGTTTTTAATTTCCGAGATTCTGTACAACAATTCACAATCGTCAATTATTTTTTGCATGATGGTGTTTTCAAAATAACATATAGTAAAATAATAACATTTTTGTTGTAAATATTTGCGTTCATTATAAACAACTGACTAACGTTAACAGACTGGCGAATGTTTATACGGTAAATGCCGACAATAATTTAGTTGAGACTGCAGAGGGCCGTGACACCAATCACGGGTAAAATGCCGGCAAGTACGAATTTATTGTTCTATATTGTTTCAAATAAAGTTCAGTTCATTTAAAATGCAGTGATTTGTTTCGTATAATGTATATTAACACTACCTTTTGGATATATTTTATAGGCCTATATAGGCCTACATTGTACGTAGTATACGTAATGGGCAGTGGTTTTACTTCCTGCACTAGGTAGGTAATTTTTAATATTGCTGTATAATTATTTAGTCATTTATAGGTTGGCAACATCCATATTTAGGAAATTGAACTTTTAATCACCCCTCAGGGGTCCTCATCTAGGGGATATGTGGATGGCGACCACAAGGTGCCCAAGCTGAGCAAAACATTTCTTCCACTTACTTGTGTTTTGCACTCTTTTAACTTTACTATCTAACCTCTCTTGGTTAACTCTTGTTTTTTTCGACCCCGACGCTATTAGGGCATCCGAGGGCTAGGGAGTCTTTCCTTTTTCTTCCATTTCTTCTTTCCTTTATCTTCTTTTCTTCTCCATTGTACGTAGTATACGTAAAGGGCAGTGGTTTTACTTCCTGCACTAGGTAGGTAACTTTTAATATTACTGTATAATTATTTAGTCATTTATAGGTTGGCAACATCCATATTTAGGAAATTGAACTTTTAATCATGGTCGCCATTGCTGTAAGTACGACAGAACGCACTATTGTATAAAAAATAAATGTTCCAATGAATTATTCAAATCGATAGTTTGACATGTTTATACACTAACTTGTAATATTAAGTTACGATTAGTGTTAAAGTGAGTCGAAAATTCAGCCATCACCTATCTCTAAATGGAAGATGCACAAAAAATTCGGACAGTACCGCTACAGTAGATGAAGAAATTAACTCCCAACTCTTACTTTCAGATACACTGGATTTTTGGACCACAGGGGTTGTCATAATAATAGCTTTACACTTCTGTTTAATGTGACTGTATTGCACCCCTTTAATCTCACTGCCGACAATACTCTGCAACGTTCTTCTACCCTCAAATATTCTACGATATCTTAAAACATGCAGGACTTCAATATACTTAAATTACTGGACGAAACGCGAAAAATAAGGACAACACTCATTCATGAATAAATATATGTTATCAAAATGCAATACCATCTCTCTATCTATCTTCGGGGTTTTACAGCTGCTGCCGTCTTCCCGTGCCAAACCTCCAAAGCCTACGGTCTTGGGCATCTTCGATGCTTAGCCCTCTAGCTTGCATTACTCTCTTCATGTTTTCCTTCCATGTTAACCTTGGTCTTCCTCTTTTCTTCTTTCTGTTAGGATGCCATTCATATAGTTGCTTCGGCCATCGCTCATCTTCCATTCTTAAAACATGTCCTAACCACTTTAATTCCTTTTCCTCAATTCTTTCAATTATGCTTTCTTCTGCTTCCATTTTGTTTCTAATTTCCTTATTTGTGACACGTTCTAATTTAGACTTTCTGGCACTTCTTCGTAAATAATCCATTTCTAGAGCTATTAGTCTATTCTTGTAGTACTTATTGATTGTCCATACCTCACTTCCGTACATTGCAACAGATTCCACCAATGTTTTACCAATATATTTTTTTGTGTCTTTCCAAATATGCTTATCCCACCATATGGAATTTAATGAATTTAATTTATTTTGCTACTCAATTCAATTCTATGTTTTATGTTCTCTTTGCCTATACCTTCGATGTTATCCATAATCATTCCCAAATATTTAGTTTGTTTCACTTGCTTTATTTGGATTCCATCTTCCAATACTAAGTTTTCTCTTTCATTGCTATTTATTGCCAGATATTCTGTTTTTTTGTAAATTTACTGTGAGACCCCATGATTCATATGTGCTTTTCAACCTTTTTATCATGAATTCCATATCAAAATTGTCTTGCGCTAAAACCAGTTGATCATCGGCAAATTGTAATGTCAGCAAAAATCTATTGCCTATTGGGATCCCCATACCTTTGCAGCTTTGCAATACCATTAATTATTAACAATTATATATGAATTAATTAGTGTATAATGCTATTGTGTTATTACTTAATTGTAATATTATTGTGTTTTCTTTATGTAATTGTAATGTTAATGTTTTTAGTGTATAATGCTATTGTGTTATTACTTAATTGTAATATTATTATTGTGTTTTCTTTATGTAATTGTAATGTTATTGCTGTTTTTGTTGTTTATTTTTCTTTACACTAGTACCAATTATTACTTTATTGTAACGGACTGTCAACAGCACCTACGGCTTACTGCCCGTGCGACCCATATTTGTAAATAATATTGTAAATATCTTACTTTTTGTCTAATAAAGTCCTACTACTACTACTTAAATTATGTATCCTCACAGCTACTAGCTTACATTCATATAGCCTACATTCCATTATCGATAAATTAACGCACACAGACGAATGGAGAGATAATGCATTTAATAATAATAATTTTTTTTTTTGGGAAACAGGATTGAAAATTTTACCAACGTCATAAAATATAAAATCAAGACGTTATTTCAAAAATTTGTCCACCGCTGCGCTGTGGTCTCGGGATAGCGTCGCTACCTCGTATGCAGCAGATCCGGGTTCGATCCTAGATCGGGAACATTTTCCTGGGTGAGGATTTTTCATCTATAAGACAAATATCAGAAAAGGTTAAGGCCCAAACAGTCCCCGATCATCATCTGACCATCATAACCATTTATTCATATACAAATTTTCAAATTTTACACATCTATCTGTGCCTAAATTTTTATTTTTCTTCTCTACTCGTCTCTATGCATCCACTCCATTTCCTCCAATCCTCTTGTTCTCATTCCAGTTCTTATTTCTTGCATCCACGAGTTTCGAGGTCTTCAGTTCTTTCTCATTTCAGGTGGACGCCATTCCAATGTTTTTCTGATAAGCTTTTTCTTGCATTCGTCGTACGTGCCGATACCAATTTAACTTTTATAAGATTCACGATATGTTCCGTTGAGGTATTATTCAAAATTGGAGCATAAATTGAAATATAAAATTATGGAATATAAAAGGTCCGTCTCCTGAACTGTATTAGTTATTTAACTGTACCGCTTTCGGGACTAGTCCCATCATCAGCAGCATTCAAAACTGGCGTTTCACTGAAGATCTGGTAGAGGGGGTTACACGTACTGGGTTCGTTTTCGTTTATCAGATGATTGTTGTTGTTAACTGCTTTCAAAATTTCCATCTCCTCGAGTACGTTTATCTTCGCTGGATTAAAACATCCTAACAGTAATGCACAGAGAAAATAATCCAGTGAGCTACGCGATCTTTATAGGAAGCCAGATACAATAAGAACAGCTAAGTCTCGTAGACTGCAATGGGCAGAACATGTGGCACAGATGAGGAATGAAGGTGCTGTATAGGTACTTCTTGTAGGAAAACGAGAGGGAAAACGCCCAGTTGGTAGACTAATAATGAAGTGGGAGAACAATATTAACCATGATTTGAGGGAAGTAGGTTATACAGGGGGTGATTGGAAAACATTGGCTCAGGATAGGGATGTATGGAAAGCTTATATCCGCACGGCCATGAACCTACGGGTTCGATACTGCCAGTTAGTTACTTAGTTTATAGATGTTCTGATAATACATTTAAGGTTATCTCTAGAAGAAGCTAGATTACGCAATGGGAGAATTTTGCAGTATACAAAACAAAACAATGTAAATGTGACATGTGCATTCAATTCGACACAGTGAACTGATTTTGACAAAAAAAAGCTGAAGAAGGAATATATATGCTGTACTCTGAAGCATTGAGAACCTCACTAAAAGGCTGAATGCCAGTGCAGTGTATTATTAGACAAAACAGTGCTGCCATAACTTAATTGTCATGAATTTGATCCCAAAGCATATTATATGGTTTTGATGTTATATTCAGTTGAACATATTCTAGTTCTGGTCAGATTTATTTTTTGAAATGAAAAATTAACGCCTGAACCAGAAATCCAACCTTACTCTGTACGTCAGCGTGCAATCCATTACACTATTCAAAGCCTGTTACGTCCGAAGTCAGATAGTTCTCGCTATTGTCCAGGGTTCGATTCCTGGTCCAGGTGTTAATTTTTCTTTTGAAAAAATAAATATGTGCATGAATGGGATATTTTTAACTAAATATAACATCAAATTGACAATATTTTATTAGATACTTTACTTTTTGCAGACGATCAGGTTGTGATATCTGAGACAGAAGATGGCCTACAACGGGCAATTTACAAATTAAGTTTTTGTGAAAAATACAAATTGAAAATATCTAATCTAAAAACAAAAGTTTTAGCTTTTCGAGGGTGTGAGCCACTAAGAGTAAATATTCAATTAGATAATAAAATAATAGAACAAGTGAGCAATTTTAATTACCTGGGATACAATGTATCATATAGAAAAAGTGAATACATTGAAAACAAAATAAATACATTTAATTATATGTGTGGCGTTATAAAACAAAGTCTCAAAGGAACAAGAAAGGAGACACTTTTAAAATGTTATAAAACAATGGCGGTTCCACCACTGCCATATGGATCGGAACACTGGGTCTTAACCAAAACCAGGAACGAAGAATAGAATCGTCAGAAATGAGGTTTCTGAGGAGTGTGACTGCTATACAAAGGCGAAGTGAGGATATACGAAGAGAACTGAATATATTCAAACTATTAGATAGAATTACGCAATACTGAGATGAGTGGATGGACCACATCAACAGAATGGATAACAATAGAATTCCGAAACAGATTCTCCATTACAAACCACTAGAATGAAGAAATGTTGGAAGACCCAGTAAAAGATGGATAGACCAATTCTAACACGAGATGGGATCAGACCAGCAGGTCTAATCATTGATGCTGCTGCTGCTGATGATGATGATGGATGATGATGATGTAACATCAAAATATTAACCTTTACCAAGTAAATGTAAAATTTTTGTTAAAGATACTTCGAATAAAAGTTGTCTGACGGCGTTGTTTTTAGCTCTAACTATCTGTCTTCGGACGTAACAGAATTGTATAAGTGGAAAGAAAAATTAGCGGTTGCATCGGGTATTAAATGGTGTAAAGAATTGGACGCTGATGTACAGAGTCAGAGCTCCAGGTTCGATTCCCGTTTTAGGCGTCAATTTTTCTTTTAAAAAATATTATGTGGTATTGGTTTAATGAGGTGTATTCTGATCTGGCATCTTCCTTTGCAAGTGTCTATCTAACTATAATTTCAATAAATGTTCTACAGGAAAAAATAATGGTTCCATTTAGTGACGATTGAACATACCATATTCCCAACGACATTATGGCTAAGTATGAATTAGCCGAGCGGTTAAGGTAGGAAGCCTTGGCGCAGAGCTACGGGACTTGCGCTGGTTCGAGTCTCCATGGGGGAAGAACTTTTCTCATGGTATTTCGGCCAGTATGGGACCGGTGCCCACCCAGCATCGTGAGGCAATTGGGTAGCTACAATAAGTAGCGGCTCCAGGTTGGAGGAACAAGCTGTAACTGCTGGGGGACTCGACATGCTAACCACATGTCACCCCTACACTGGCTGTTAATCATCTAGGCCTACCTATGTGATTGACACATGTGGATGTGAAGGGCCAGCAGCCGGCTGGTAAAAGGGCAACCGCTGAAAAGTGGAAAGACCCTCAATCGGATGAATTAGCAAACAAAGGTTACAATTAGAAAATTTTCTGGATAAAACGCACATGAATATTGAGTGCATTTCTTTCAATCATCATCGAGAAGAAGCTTAAAAGAAGGAATCTCTACTTACCAAGCGCTTATATAGCCATCTCCAAAGAAGCCAGGAAACAGTTCCATCATTTTAAGAAGTACTCTGCAAAACACCTGTAAGAAAATAATATCACTGATATTAAATCACGTAAATATATGCATGTTGCTGAAATTTATTATTAGCTTAGCTTTGATGGAGAGTGAAAAACCATTTCTCAATAAATAATGCGACAGTAATCAGCTGAATTTTCAAAGCAGGAGAATTAAATTGCAAACATGGAAAGACCTTGAAACTCTTAGGCGTGTTACACCATCCCACTGTCACAATTACTACAATATCATAAAATATGAGCATGAAATAAGAGGCTGGGAAAAATGTTACAAAGTTTATAAGATCTAATAGCTGAATTCAAATACCTAGGAACAATAATCACAAATAGGAATGCGATGCGCGTATGGGCAATGAAATACGTGCATGGAAACTTCTTATAGGAAAGCCAGAAGGAAAACGCCCAGTTGGTAGACCAAGAATGAGGTGGGAGAACAACATTAACTATGATTTGAGGGAAGTAGATTATACAGGGAATGATTGGAAAGCATTTTATCTCAGGATAGGGATGTATGGAGAGCTTATGTCCGCACGGCCATGAACCTACGGGTTCGATAGTGCCAGTGAGTAAGTAAGTAAGTAAGGAATGCGATGCACAAAGAAATTAAACATAGGCTCAATTCTGGAAATGCGTGCTATTATGCATAGCAGAGACTCTTGATGTCCCAACTCCTTTCAAAAAACGTTAAACTGAAAATATAAAAACTATTATTCTACCATTTATATTCTCATGTGTGCGAAACATGGAACTCTTACTTTAAGGGAGGAAAGGAGATTACAAGTATTTGAGAATAAAGTACTTAGGAAAAATTTAGGACCAAAGAGAGATGAACAGACAGGTGAATGGAGAAGACTACATAACAGTGAACTACATGGTCTTTATAGGGAGCCAGATATAATAAGGAAACAGTTAAGTCTCGTAGACTAGGGATGGGCAGGGACAATGTTGCACGAATTCGGAATGAAAGACGGTGCAAAGGAGCTTCTTTGTAGTGTAGCCAGAGGGAAAACGCCCAGTTGAAAATAGCGCACGAATGAGATGGGAGAATAACATTAACTATGATTTGAGGGAAGTAGATTATACAAGGAATGATTGGAAAGCATTAGCTCGGGTTAGGGATGTATGGAGAGCTTATGCCCGTGCGGCCATGAACCTATGGGTTCGATAGTGCCAGTGAGTAAGTAAGTAATAACCTTCCAATATTTATGTTATAAAGCTTGTTAAAATTTATATTATAGATATATAGAAATTCTCATGTATTAAATTAGTTTATAGTATCTCTTAAAATTTAACATTTTCCAATACTGTTATTTTAACACAGTTCCAATAATGGATCATATTATAATATTATAATGATAATAATACTTTATAATAATAATACTTTATTTATTCTGGCAGAGTTAAGGCCATAAGGCCCTCTCTTCCACTCAACCAGCACAAATACAAATAAATATTCGACAAATATAGATATACACTATACTAATTATAAACAGTTAAAGATGCAATAAATGTAGCAATGTAAATGTCATGTACAAACAACATTTTATAGGGTAATAACAATAATGATACGATAATAATAATAATAATAATAATAATAATAATAATATAATAATAATAATAATAATAATAATAATAA
The DNA here is from genome assembly GCA_030220185.1 of Diploptera punctata. Classification (NCBI taxonomy): domain Eukaryota; kingdom Metazoa; phylum Arthropoda; class Insecta; order Blattodea; family Blaberidae; genus Diploptera; species Diploptera punctata. The sequence continues at coordinate 459,194 of JASPKZ010009388.1, forward strand.
TAATAATAATATAAATATGATACATTATACGGGAAACACCAATTAATATATATATCTTACACTGGATAATAATGAAGTCGAGAAGTAGTTTAGAGCAAATATAAATTTAGATTTCTTTTAAAAGATGCCAATGTCCGGCAGCCCCTTATTTCTTGTGGTAGGGAATTCCAGTTGCGAGAAGTGGAGATGGTATATGACATGGAGTGATGTGATGTCCTATGTTGCGGTATATTAAGTAAGAGACTATGTTGTGATCTTGTGTTTAAGTTATGGTTTGAGGATAGATACTGGAAACGGGATGATAAATAATTGGGAATCGAGGTATGTAGGATCTTAAATAGGAGAATTAGACAGTGCGATTTTCTTCTCTCTTTTAGATGTAGCCATGACAATTCGTGGAATAATGGAGAAATGTGATCGTATTTTCGAACATTAAATATGAATCTGATACACATATTATGGACACGCTGTAGTTTGTCCGACAATCCGTCACTTATGTCAGTAGAACGTCACAGTAGTCAAACTGCGGCATCACTAAAGTTTGGATTAAAATTCTTTTAAGAATTGTAGGAAGAAAATGTTTAAGTCGCTTTAGGGAATGCATTATGGAGAAGATCCTTTTAGATGTTTGTTTTACTTGCTCATGCCATTTTAAATTAGAATCTAAGTAAAATCCCAAGTTTTTAACGACGTCGGTATAAGGAATTTGTTCATTATCTAATATGACAGCCGGCATATTGCCATTGTTTATGAGGTGTAATAGCCTTGGATGTCCGATAATTATTGCTTGCGTTTTGTTTACATTTAGTTTCAGCCCATATTGTCTGGACCATAAAGATATATGCCTGAGGTCAGTGTTTACTTTGTCAATATATTTCATTAATTTCGTTAGGCCTAAAGTGTGTGTAAATCTGTAGGTCGTCGGCGTAAAGATGATGCTTGCAGTTTTGTAGTTTCTTGGTCACGTCATTAATATAAATCGAGAAGAGAAGAGGAGCGAAGACGCCGCCTTGAGGTACCCCCTTTCCTCAGCAAGCGCCAGGAAGAAATGCTATTGTGAAAAGAAAAAATAATGTCTGAATCAAGAATCGAACCGTGGACTTCTAGTTCTCCAGACTAGTGTGCAGCCCACTACACCATTCTAGACCTGGCACAAACATTAACAATTCTTTCCACATATACAAATTTATAATTCTCGTTTCGTCCGCTGTCAGGTAGGTGTCACTACCATCGCCAACGGCCGGCTTCGTTTTGAAGTATCCATATTTGAGAATTTTACACCACCACTTTTATAAGCAGTAAACGATGTTATTTAACATTTTCCAATACTGTAGTGGGCTGCACACTAGTCTGGAGAACTAGAGGTCTACGGTTCGATTCCTGGTTCAGATATTAATGTTTCTTTTCACAATATCATTATAATATTATAATCTCTTAAAAAGTTCAAATATATTATTAAATAATTTATGTAATTGCGTTCCTTACATAATTGGAAACACGAGTAAATATATTTATTTTCATACTTCTAAAATTTATTTTAAAGCACCGTTGAGGATATTTAATAAAATATTAAAACATAAAATTAGTGCCTGATAAATCAGTCGTCCTCAACTAAAATAAAGTTCTGTTTTAAAACATCGTCAAGTAGTTAAAATACGGAGGCCTTTCAAAACAATATTTCATCTTCTGCATTTCAACTGGTACTAGTAGAACTTTATTATAGTTAAGGATGACTGATTTATCAGGTACTAATTTTTTTCATTTTTTTTTAATTTACAGTGTTTGTAATACCTTGCAAGCAACATACTATTACAATTCTTAAAATTAATAGTTTGAATGTCACAAAATTGTTAAAAACTGGAAATAATATGCTAAAAATGTGCTGTAGTATTTAAAAATAATATTAACTTATTTTCGCCTTCATTCCTTCCTTCATTCTCAATTGAATTATTAAAAGTGCTTTGTTCCTCCTATAAAATTGACTAAATGTGGTTACGAGGTACTGTATCATCTCAAGCGATATATGTATGTATGTGCGTATATATATATATATATATATATATATACATATACAGGATGTCCCATTCAAAGCTCCCACATTTTAATTAATCATAACTAACAATTAGAAGAAGCCTCCAAAAAACAAGACAGGATAAAATAAGAAATTAATTCCTTTGGAGAGAAATGAATGTCACCACATCTGTTGTTAAGAGGATTGAAAATCAAACGCTTAAATGGTATGGCTATGTACAAATAATGGAAAATGAAAGATGGCCAAAAAATACATACCAATGGTCACCCCCTGGAAGAAATAAACGTGGCAGACCAAGATGGAAATGGAAAACCCACGTCAGAACTATAATGGATGATAGGAATTTGGAAGAGGGAGATTGGAATGATAGAGATAAATGGAAACTGAAGACGGCAAACCTATTATAAGTGAGGGAAAGCCGAAGAAGAGAAAGATAACTAACAAAGTATGCGGAATTATGAAATGAGGCCGGTATTAAAGGAAACAGGAACTCAAATAACTTTCATTGCCACACGCTATGTACACTATGTGCACCATTAGTAGCACAAACAATATCAAGTCTGCATTCGATTTCGTGCTACGTTCTGTCCAACATGTCCATTGGTACTGTTGCAATTGTGTCAAGGATATGGGTTCGTAAATCATGAAGATCTTGTACTGGAGTCGCAAACACACGGTCTTTTACATACCCCCAGAGGAAGAAGTCCAGTTGCTGAATAGTCGCCATCTTGTTTTATGTCATTATTGTCCAACATGCGACAGATAAATCAACTGCAACAATGAAAACAAAAATTCTTTTAATTTCTTTCTTTTAATACCAACCTCAGGATGTAATAACGTATTTCCGTAAGAAACTGTTCTTATGTACCGCTAGATAAGAATATTTAAAGAATACTGAAAGATAAATCATAACATAAGTACCAATATGGTATCAAAATAAAACTATTACAATTTATTTTATTTTTCTTCCATTGTGATTTACATTAGAAAATCTAATATGTATTTCTACATTACGTTGAGTAAGATGGTGGACCAAACAGAAGTGCTCAATATGTACAGTATATAAATCAGTAGTTTGTGCTGATTGAAAAGTATCAAATAATAATCATGTCTGCCCTAACCCAACGGTTAGTGTAAATGACACCCATTACACACCGCAACCCCCTCCCTTAGTTATGAATACTAAGGGCATCTTGGTGGGTCTAGCATCTACCCTGAATTATTGCCAACATTCCCACAATATTTTCTATATAGTAATCTTATAAAATTTAATTTCTGCTGCAACAGAAAGGGAAAGAAATTCTTATACTATGAACATGACACTACTTGCCTAATGGGGCTGTTTACTAGACGTAAAGGTAATGGGAATATATTTCAAGGGGAAACTGCTTTTACGAATCCACAGAAAATGAAAGTGAGAGAAAACTAAAGGGTAAACCATTAATTTTTCATTGTGAACAGTTATGTCTACTGGAATGATCTTATTTTTAAAACTGGAGAATTCAAAACGAAATTATTTGGAATGTTATTTTCTCCATATACGACTGTTTCAAAAGTGATGCTCCAAATGTAGGGATGAAAGGTAAAATAAAAACGTCCCAATATACATGAATCCAGAAATAAATTGATTATGATATAGGCTATATTTCGATGTTATAATACAATTTCCACATTAAGCAATGCAAGCCTAATATGACTTGAAAAGAAAAATAAATGCCTGAACCGAGATTTGAAACATCCAAATAAAGAAGCGTAACTGCTATAAAGTAAAAATTATCTTTAATTTGTTTACTTGTTTTTAGCAGGCACTAGATGGCAGCGAGATAGAGTTGCCGCTACCTCTCATGATAAAGAATATATATAAAGGAAAAATAAATGTTTGTGTTAGGATACCTGGATAGCGTAAGTGGTAGTGCACTAAAGTACTAATTCAGAAATCAGGGTTCAAATCTCGGTTCAGGCGTTTATTTTTCATTGCATGGCATATATATATATATATATATATATATATATATATATATCCATCCATAGTAATTCTGCCGAAGACAGCTCCTTCACTGCAATCATAACATTTTTCATGCTATGCTTGCAGCTTTACTAGGGAATTGTAGCTTCCCGTTGCTTTCCACACCGATGAACGATGATGATGATGGCCATATGATTTCGGGGACCGTTTGAGCCATAAAGTTTTCCTGACATTTGCCCCGGTCGGGACAGTTTTTCTGGGTGAGCTTTTATCGGGGTTTTTCCTCACCTGTAAGACAATGTCAGGAAAACTTTAAGGCCCAAACAGTCCCCGAAATCATATGGCCATCATCATCCTTATTATCATCATCATCCTTCATCGATGTGGAAAGCAACGGGAAGCTACCACACCTACAATTCCCTAGTAAAGCTGCAAGCATAGCATGAAAATGCTACGATTGCAGTGAAGGACCTGCCTTCGGGCAGAATTACTATGGATGGATATATATATATATATATATATATATATATATATATATATATATATGGGGGCACGCCGTAGCGTAGTGGTTAAGGCACAAGCCGGAAGGTTCGAGGGTTCGAGTCCCGGTGGGGTCAGGATTTTTAAACTGACCCAAACCTTCTGGCGGCACTATGGCCCTGGAGTCGACTTAGCCTCTAACGGAAGCGAGTACCAGACATTTTTTCTGGGGGTAAGGCCGTCACGCAGGGCTGACAACGCGGCTGACATCAAGTGCGAATTGTCCAGAAAAATGGGAGCCTTAACCTTCTACTACCTAAGGGTCTCCTGAGGCCTGTAGTGGGATACCTTTACATTTATATATAGCTATAGTCCACCGCTGTGGTCTCGAGGTAGCGTGCTGCCTTGTCACGCAGCGGCCCGGGTTCGATCCCCGGTCGGGGTAGTTTTTCTGGATGAGGTTTTTATCGGGGTTTTTCCTCACCTGTAAGACAAATGTCAGGACAACTTTAAGGCCCAAACGGTCCCAGAAATCATATGGCCATCATCTTTATCATCATCATCCTTATCATTATCATCATCATCATCCTTCACCGGTGTGGAAAGCAACGGGAAGCTACCACACCTACACAATTCCCTAGTAAAGCTGCAAACATAGCATGAAAATGCTATGATTGCAGTGAAGGATCTGCCTTCAGTAGAATTACTATGGATGGATATATATATATATATATATATATATACACACACACACACACACACAAAACAAAACTAGGAGTAGGTATATCCCAAACCCTTTCAGTTAAGTTATCACAATATAACTACCAGGTGTACTTACTTACTTACTCACTGGCACTATCGAACCCGTAGGTTCATGGCCACGCGGACATAAGCTCACCATACATCCCTATCCCGAGCTAATGTTTTCCAGTCATTCTCCGTATAATCTACTTCCCTCAAATCATAATTAATGTTTTCTCGCACCTCATTCTTGGTCTACCAAATGGGCGTTTTTCCTCTGGTTTTCCTACAAGAAGCTTTCATGCACGTCTATCATTCCCCATTCGTGCCACATGTCCTCCCATCGCAGTCTACGAGACTTAACTGTTCTTATTATATCTGGCTTCCTATAAATACCATGTAGTTCATTGTTATGTAGTGTTCTCCATTCACATGTCTGTTCTTCTCTCTTTGGTCTAAGAATTTTCCTAAGTACTTTATTCTCAAATTCTAGTAATCTCCTTTCCTCCCTTAAAGTAAGAGTCCATGTTTCGCATCCATATAATATAACTGGTAGAATAATAGTTTTATATATTTTCAGTTTAACTTTTTTTGAAAGGAGTTGGGACGTCAAGAGTCTCTGTAATGCATAATAACACGCATTTCCAGAATTGCGCCTATGTCAAATTTCCTTGTGCATCTCATTCCTGTTTGTGATTATTGTTCCTAGGTATTTGAACTCAGCCACTTCCTCAAAATTTCCCTCATTTGTCATTAGCTGTCCATATCCATTATATAATGTATTTCTATGTGTAATCATATATTTAGTTTTTTTATATGAGATGCACAAAGAAATTGAATATAGGTTCAATTCTGAAAATGCACGCTATTATATATTGCAAGGACGCTCGTTGTCCCAACTTCTCTCAAAAAATGTTAAACTGAAAATATATAAAACTATTATTTTCCCGATTATAGTGAATGCAAAATATGAATTCTTACTTTAAGGGAGGAGAAAAGATTACGAGTATTTGAGAATAAAGTTATTAGGAAAGTGTTTGGACAAAGGGAGATGAGCAGACAGACGAATGGAGCAGACTATATAACAGCTATATGATCTTTATAAGGAATCAGATATAATAAGAACAGTTAAGTCTCGTAGACTCCGATAGGAACGACATGTTTCATGAATGGGAAATAAAGAAGGGGCATTGAAGCATCTTGTTGCAAAACCAGAGTCAAAACGCCTAGTCGGTAAACCAAAAATGAGGTGAGAGAATAACATTAAGCATGATTTTGGGAAGTGGATTATACAAGGGATGATTGGAAAGATTAACTCAAGATAGAGACGTGTGGAGTGTTTATGTACGCGCGGCCATAAAGCTATGGGTTCGATAGTGCCAGTGGGTTAGTTAAGAACTTTTATTGAAATAAATATTCTCAAAATAATAAAAATGTATATGAAAACTTGGAATCAAACTGAATGTAAATATTATATACTTAGTTCCCTAATTTGGCATCTTAATGGTAATTAATTTTAATGAAGTAGTGTAGTTTATGCAGACATTTACGAGACAAAAACACGAGGTTAAAGAGTCTGAAGGAAGCTGTTCACTGACGTAGGTCAGGTTATTATTTGTACAGGAGCGAGGCTATTTCATAAACATATTGCACATAAATTAGAGTCATTTTAGCAAGTTATGACGCACATTAGTGACGGCTAACGGCTGCACTGCGGTGAGTCCATCAAGAAATGATGGAGCTCCTCTCGCCTTGGGCTGGACCCGCTCTTTAACGAGCTCACATCAAGCGGCACAACCAGATCATAAACTTCATTGTTTCAAAACATTAAAACACCAACTACAACTTCATCAAGCAACACACTTAACTCTTGTAAATACCTAACCCTTTGCAACCAACAATATTCAGTCTGTTACCCCTGCAATAACAACGTGGGGGTACTTTATGCCCACCTCCTGTCTTCTTCTTCATGGTTTAGGCTTATTTACTAGCCTGTTCCGGCTCCAAATTGCTGCTCTTTCCATCTTTTCCTTGGTCTTCCCAAGCTTCTTCTTCCTCGTGGTGAATAGTTGTATGCTGCTTTTGGTATTCTATTCTCAGTCATCCTTGCCAAGTGTTCTTTCCAGTTTGTTCTGCATTTCTCTATTGTTGAGTTTAATTCTTCTATTTTTAAAAGTAAAGTGATCCCACAACAGGCCTCAGGAGGCCCTTGGGGTAGTAGGAGGTTAAGGCTCCCACTTTTTCTAGACAATCGGCACTTTATGTCAGCCGGGTTATCAGCCCTGCGTGACGGCCGCCTTTACCCGAGAACAAGCGTCTGGTACTCATTTCAGTTAGAGGCTGAGTCGACCATGGCCATAGTGCCGCCAGAGGGTTTGGGTCAGTTTAAAAAACCTGACCCCAACGGGACTTGAACCCTCGACCCTCCGGCTTGTAGCTCAGTGCCTTAACCACTACGCTACGGCGTGCCCCTTCTTCTATTTTTAGTTGTCTTATTTCTGTGTTATGTTTTTTGTCTGTTTATTGATATCCTGCTATTGGTCTGAGGAATCTCATTTCAGTAGCTTGTATCCTGGCAGACTGTTGTGTTGTCACTGTCTATGTTTTGGATCCATAAGTAATAATAGGCACTGCCATTGTCTTGTATAATTTCATTATAGAGTTTTTCCTGGCTTTATTTTTCAAAGTTCTTTTTAGTGAACCTGTTATATAATTAAACTTATTTATTTTGTTATTTATATCTGTTTCTGCTGTGTATCATATTTCGCAACCTAGGAAGTTATATCTTACTACTTGTTCTATTGGTTTATTTTCTAATATTATCTTTGTCCGAACTGGATGAGCGCCCTTGAAGGCCATTGTTGTTTTTATTTTTGTGAGGATATTTTCATGTTGTATTTTTTTTATGTTGCATTTAGTTTATATAGCATTCTTTGTAGTTCGTCTTCTGTTTTTGCTATTAGAACCTGGTCATCTGCACCTCCTGTCATTTAATTATTGCTTTCTTTTAATTATTTAACTAGAAGTATGAAACAGTTTATCTTCTTCTTGTATCTTGTAAGCCCATGTTTTCCCTTAACAGAGATTTAGGCGCTCTCCCCCTACAGGGAAGAATTTGAACCATCCTAATTTAGTTACACTTGTTTTCGTATAGATGTCATTTGAGTGGTCCGTGGTCAGCGTTCCGCCTCATACTGACATCTAGAAAACCAAGGTAGTACTAGAACGGAAAAATTCGGTAAATTTTGCTTAGAGGCCTTTTCATTCAGGCTTAAATATCTTTTACGAGCCTGAAAATCTTCAGACTCGGGACCCACGGCTTAAAGTCCCTTCCGTAGGACTTACTCCTTGGATTTTTCCATCCTAAAATATCCATCGACTCTCGGGACCAGATGCAAGGAGCATAACCACTAGTCCACCGCGGCCGATACAGTTGATATATGGTATGAAATTAATAGTTATTGTCAATCATTGCCTCTAGTATTGAAATGCGTAATTGTTTCTAAGTTTTCATAGTTGGTCATTTTATCAAACAATGATCTGTTATTGTGGTCACAAAGTACAACCCCCCCCCCTCGCGGTTGGTAGTTCTTGTGATGCATAATATGTCTTGGAATTTGTTTTCTTCGCTTCTTCAACAATAGTTTTATATCCCTTATTGTGATTTTACCAAAATTGGAGTTGGCTTACATAATGTATTCTTTCATTATTTTTTTGGTCTGACAGTTTGTTCTCTAATAACCAGTGACCGGAACTTTGGCAGAATGCCTTTTTAAATGCGTCAAATCTATCTTCAATTCTAAAGTGGATCTGTACGAATCGTACCTTTGTGATTCAAATGCCACAGCTTTATGTTGCCTTTTTCTGCCCTTTTAAATATAAATGCCTGATTTACGAAATAAATGATTTTGTTGCCTTTATTTGATTTTTTTACTATTTATCATCATCAACAACAAGGATTAGGCCCAGTGGCCTGTTCCGATCTCATTATAGATCGAATTGGTCCTTCCATCTCTTCAATGGTCTTCCCAATTATAATTATACGTTCTTCTTGGTATGCGCTGTTCATTCATTCGTAATACGTGCTGAAGATAAGCATTTTGGTAATATGTTATTCTTTCACAAAGATTAAATATATTAAGTTTTGTTCTTATATCTTCGTTTTTTTTATCGATCCTTTGGTATCCTGCTATTGCTCTCAACATCTTCATTTCGATCCCATCAGCACATTGTCCTTTATATCCCTCCTCATCACACTGTATATTATTCATTATCTTTTACGATCTCACTTACCAAAACATGGAATTCCCTTCCGCTCTACGTCAGAGACTGTCAAACTATAACATCCTTCAAAAACAAACTAAAGAATTATTTAATAACAAACTAACTTATACACCTCACTGATAATATTCTTTTAACAATTAATAAATTTAATTATTTATGAAAATAATATTAAGAATAACATATATTTTTATTTGTTTTGTTTTAAATATTGTATAATCGTAAAATTAGTTTTCTATATCTCATTATTTTCCTTTGTTTTTTATATACACTAGACAGGGACAATTTAATATGACTTGCTTGTATACATTTTATTATTAGTTTTAGTCTTAATTTTAACTAACATTAATTGGTTGTATTATAGATCGTAATATATTAGATATTATCTTTTTGATCAAATTTGTACTTTGTATTTAATATTAGAGTTAATTAAGATTGTTATATTCTGATGTAATATATGTTTGTCCTGGTGAGTGGAAGAGAAGGCCACATGGCCTTAATTCCACCAGGCTAAATAAATTTAATCTAATCTAATCTAATCTAATTTCAGCAGCCTCTATATGTTTACTATCTGCCTTTGTTAATGTCCAGGTTTCACATCCATATATATAAGAGATGGTTTTTACTATTTATTAATTTATTATTAAAATTTGCCTATAGGTATATTCTAATTTATTACCATAACCGTTACAATGAAAGTAACTTCCCCAAATGTATATTATTGTCTTTCAGCCATTTCATAATTATAGGGTCATAGGGTGTGTTCTCGTTAAACAAGTGAGTGTTTCTGGCCTCTTTCAGTATCTCGATAAAAGATCAATATTCTCGAAGAAATCGAGATATTGAAAGAGGCCAGAAACACGCTTGTTTAATGAGAATACACCCAATGACGTCAACCCTCTCCATAATATTCTCACACAAAATAAGTACCAATATACATGCTGAGGATGGAGCATATGTTCCGAAAATACTTGACATCTTACTGCCTTTATAAAGTTGAGAACGACTGAGATCTCAGGTATATATTTTATATTTTAAATTCTAAACAGTCTATGGAACACAGACGGGTTTGAAACCGCGATCTTCGGGACCTGAGGCAAAATCTTTACACCTAAACCGACGAGGTCGATAAGTCTCGATATAATAATAAGGATGACGTTGATGATGATCATGACGATGTTGAAGCATGTTTCGATCTGCATGATTTAAACTCAGTAACGAAGATTTTTAAACAAAAATCCATTTTCATTAAGGAAGGCTGGACTCTTACTTTAAGGGAGGAAAAGAGATTACGAATATTTGAGAATACTGTTCTTAGGAAAATGTTTGAACCAAAGAGAGATGAACAGACAGATGAATGAAGAAGACTACATAACAGCGAGCTACGTGGTATTTATAGGAAGCCAGATATAATAAGAACAGTTAAGTCTCGTAGACTGCGATGGGCAGGACATGTGGCACGGATGGGGAATGAAAGACGTGCATGGAAGCTTCTTGTAGGAAAACCAGAGGGAAAACGCCCAGTTGGTAGACCAAATATGAGTCGGGAGAATAACATTAACTATGATTTGAGGGAAGTAGATTATACAGGGAATGATTGGAAAACATTAGCTCAAGATAGGGATGTATGGAGAGCTTATGTCCGCTAATTAGTTTTAGACTGATACAAAAAGGTACTTACATTAATATATTTAAAAATAATAATGCATCATTATGATGACCAGATACAGTTCCGGGCCGTTTGCACCTTAACGTTTCCTGGCATTTGCCTTAAATTCACCCAGAAACTTGTCCCGACCGAGAATCGAACTCAGATCTGCTATGTATGAGGTGAGGATGTTACATGCAGACCATAACCGTGGACGTAACTACTTGATATTAAATTAAATCGAGTTAGTCAGCGAATTTAAGTCGGAATGAAGATGGTCCTTTGAGATGATAATCTGTCAAATCAATTCATAACAAACATCTGTCTTATATTGTCATTTCATAAAATATTATTTTCTTTTTAATTCCGGTAGCTCTAAGCATAATAGGCCTATCAAAGTAAATATCTTCTTAGCTGAGCTTCCTTTAATTTAATTTACATTATCATAAGTGTCTAGAGAATTTGGTAATCAAGAGTGGCATTTGTTACGACTATTTAACGAATAAAATTAAGCTCTTTACTAACAAATAATTATTTGAATATAGTTACCGGTGTTTTAAAATATTTATATAGTTAGTGTAAACGGCGATGTTTGAAAACAAATTAGAAATGTGAGGTTATGTATATTCACTGCAACTCGATCATATTATTTATTGCCAAATAGGATCGCAATATTGTAAGAATGCTCTCTAGTGGAGAAATAATGAAACACACAAAACCATTATAATCAACATTATAGGTTAATCATTTATATTTTGAATAAACAACTCAGTAAAATCACTGAATCTATTCATTATTTGCTATATTCAATGTATTTGTTGGAGAAAATAATAGTCTAACCTGTTCAGAATATTAAAAAAGGAGGTGCTTTCTTTATCACAAAAGCAGGAGCTGATAAGGAGAAATCGATAAAGGGCGAGGTGAAACACGACTGTCATTGGTGTAAAACAGAATTAATTGAAACGCGATTGGTCATGACTAGCATTTGTGGCATGAGTTAAATAGTCACGTATACATGACAGAAGAACCCTACATTCACATATTAAGCTATTACAAATTCTGTACCCATGCTTACCAAGTTATTTACCATTGCGTTTTCAAAATTTATCGGCTCATCACGATTTAGGAACAAGATCACTAGATACTTCTTTAGTTCTACACCACTGCCCAGGACATGTTTATATTCTGAATCTTACACTATATATATATATATATATGTTATAATTAAATGTTCATTAATTATCATTCCATATATATATATATATATATATAATAATATATATATATATATATATTTCGTGTCACGTTGTTTGTCCGCGATGGAATCCTAAACTACTGAACCGATTTTAATAAAATTGTGCACACTATGTGCATTTTGATCCAACTTGAGACTTAGGGTAGTTTATAACTAAATTTGTAATCGCATTATTTTTTATTGCAAATTATTTGTTTATTATTTAACAAAGAGTTATAATTATCTGTGAGTTTCATACGATTCTAACAGATGGCGGTGTAATTATCTGTGAGTTTCATATAATTCTAACAGATGGCGGTGTGAGGTAATTTGGTAAGGTAATTGGTTTATTATTTAACAAAGAGAGATCCAGATGGCTGTGCTTTTTGTTACAACCGCGAATTTCAATTGAATTACAAATATTGACTATTTCATAATTAAAGTGGGTTCAGTGTTTATTTTATTTTCAATATTATAATTTCGTGTGTAAGTACTAGTTTTAAGTAATCTGGCTGAAAGACAGCAACTTAATTAAAACTTTTAACGTATACCTTAGCCACAGCAACGCGTGGCCGGGACTTCTAGTATATATATATATATATATATATATATAACTAGAGCATGGAACTCACTTCCCAGTCATGTCAGGGACTGTCAATCACTATCATTATTTAAATACAAGTTAACTATCATAAGTTCGACACAATGAAAATATTAACTGTATAAGAACTATATTCAGCACTTTGTATATAGGCCCCTATCTATAAATTTCATCTAGGAAGCATTTCTTACCTATTTTATGTTATTTCTATTCCGTGTTTTGTTAGTGTTAGCTAATATTAGGTTAAAATCACATTGTGCTTTGTTTAGTCTATATTCCTCTTCTTCTTCTGCTTTGCATCCACTTATAGGTTTGCCATTTATCTTTATCATTCCAATCTTCTTCCAAATTCCTATCATTCACTATAGTTCTTACATAAGTTTTCCATTTCCATCTTGTTCTGCCACGTTTATTTTTTCCAGGGAGTGAACATTGGTATATATTTTTTGGCTATCTTTCATTTTCCATTCTTTGTACAAGGCCATACCATTTATGAGTTTCATCTTCGATTCTTTTAACAACAGATATAGTGACATTGATTTCTCTCCAAAGGAAATAATTCTCATTTTATTCTGTCTTGTTTTTTGGAGGCTTCTTCTAAGATAATCAAATTCAACTGTTCTAATTTTATTCTTTTGTAATTGTGTCAAACACAAAGTTTCACTTCCATATGACAAAATATTCTGTATTATGCTCTTATAAATTTTCATTTTAGTTTCCTTTGTAATATTTTTGTTCCAGATTATTCCATATAATGTCTTAGTTGCATTTTTTGCCATTGAAACTTCAGTTTGTACATCTCTTTCATATGTCCTTACTGACCCAAGATATTTAAGAATTTCACTTTTTTTCCCCCTGCTTCGTGTACGACGTCATCCACATCCTTTCCCAAACACTTATATTCTGTTTTCTGTAAATTTATATTCAGTCCCCATTTTGTATATTCTTCCTTTAGTTTATTTATTAGTCTATATTTAAGTAATATTTTAAAATTGTAATACGTTTTTAATTTTTGTATGACTATATTATTCGCCAGTTGAGTGAACCTTGGTCTTAACTCTGCCAATTTAAATAAAACATTATTATTATTATTATTATTATTATTATTATTATTATTATTATTATTATTATGAACAGTTAAGTCTCGTAGACTGCGATGGGCAGGACATGTTGCACATATGGGGAATGAAAGACGTGCATGGAAGCTTCTTGTAGGAAAGCCAGAGGGAAAACGCCCAGCTGGTAGACCAAGAATGAGGTGGGAGAACAACATTAACTATGATTTGAGGGAAGTAGATTATACAGGGCATGATTGGAAAGCATTAGCTCAGGATAGGGATGTATGGAGAGCTTGTGTCCGTGCGGCCATGAACCTACGGGTTCGATAGTGCCAGTGAGTAAGTAAGTAAGTAAGTAAGTAAGTAAGTATTATTATTATTATTATTATTATTATTATTATTATTATTATTATTATTATTATTACATTGGCACTGAGCTACAAGCCAGAGGGTCGAAGGTTCAAGTCCCGTTGGGGTCAGGATTTTTAAACTGACCCAAACCCTCTGGCGGCACTATGGCCCTGGGACCGACTCAGCCTCTTATGGAAATGAGTATCAGACGCTTGTTCGGGGGTAAAGGCGGCCGTCACGCAGGGCTGACAACCCGGCTGACATCAAGTGCCGATTGTCTAGAGAAAGTGGGAGCCTTAACCTCCTACTACCCCAAGGGCCTCCTGAGGCCTGTTGTGGGATCACTTTACTTTACTTACATTGCCTTCTTTTCGACAATAGAAGGTTCCTCCAGAACGTTTTAATTTTTTCCTCCCAATTCTAACTTGAAGTATTCAATAGAAACAAAAAAATAAGAAAACAATAACAGTTCGTATTTCTGAAGGAATGCTACCATAATGGCTTCACTGTTATTAAATCTTGTGATCAGTGTTTCACAAATGTTATATTAAATACAGCAATCGCATTAATATTAGTTACTGAACGATTATTTTGACCGAATTGAACAATAATAAAAGCTATATCTAATACAATAAAGTTAATGACAATTAACATTAAAACTATAATAAATTATACACAAAGGAAGAAAAGTCCCTGCCTATTATACTCGTAGGTGCAATTTAACAATATTTTCCAGAGAGAATAAAAAAATTGACATTGCTTATTATTTTGTAATTATGTTAAGAAATAGGCACGGGGGATGAGAACAACTGAGGACATGGAGTGGATGGATAGGGACTAGTGGAGAAGGAAAATAAGACTTTAGGAACAGAAAGGTATGTAACTAACTCACTGACACTATCGAATCCGTAGGTTCATGGTCGCGCGGACATAAGCTCTCCATATATCCCTACCCTGCGTTGTTTTCCAATCATTCCCTGTATAATCTACTTCCCTGATATGATAGTTAGTTATTCTCCCACCTCATTCTTGGTCTACCAACTGGGCGTTTTCCTTCTGGTTTTCATACAGGAAGCCTCCATGCACGTCTTTCATTACCCATTCGTGCCACATGCCCTGCCCATCGCAATCTACAAGACTTAACTGTTCTTAGTATATCTGGCTTGCTATAAAGACCATAAAAAATGCATTGTTATGTAGTCTTCTCCATTCACCTGTCTCTTCATCTCTCTTTGGTCTAAAAAATGTTCCTAAAAACTTTATTCTCAAATACTCTTAATTTCCTTTCCTCCCTTAAAGTAAGAGTCCATGTTTCACATCGATATAATATATCTGGTAGAATAACAGTTTTATATATTTCCAGTTTAACGTTTTTTGAAAGCAGTTGGGACGTCAAGAGTCTCTGCAATACATAATAGCACGCATTTCCAGAATTGAGCCTATGTTTAATTTCTTTGTGCATCTCATTCCTGTTTGTGATTATTGTTACTAGGTTTTTAATTCAGCCACTTCCTCAAAATTTCCCTCATTTGTCATTATATAATGTATTTGTATGTATGACCATATATTTAGTTTTATTGATATTTATTTCCAGTCCCAATTTCTTAGTGTTACTCTATAGTGTGTGCATGTTAGCCTTTAGTACCTCTTCGCTATCGACCAATAATACTGCATCAGAAAGACGTGTAAACATTGAAAAATCAGTACATAAATAAAACATTTTTAATGTCTTATTTTGAATTTAAAGGTTTAAAAATGGGACATTATAAACATAGTTACAAAATAATAAGTAATATTAATAAATGTTTCGTATGTCTTTCTAAAAATTGTGTTAAATTAGACTTACGAGGTTTTAAGAATAGTTATTTTAAAATATTTATATATTTTATGTAAACGGCGATGTTTGAAAACAAATGAGAAATGTTTGTTTATATTTCATTTGTTCATCACTGCAAATTGATCATACTATTTATTGCCAAATAGCATTGCAATATTGTAAGAATGTACCCTAGTGGA
This sequence comes from Diploptera punctata, assembly GCA_030220185.1. Lineage (NCBI taxonomy): Eukaryota > Metazoa > Arthropoda > Insecta > Blattodea > Blaberidae > Diploptera > Diploptera punctata. The sequence goes on from JASPKZ010009388.1 coordinate 475,602, forward strand.
GGAAAAATGAAACAAGTAGGAGATTTATTTATTTTGGTAATCAAAATTCGATAATTATCGAGGCGAAACACGAATGTGATTAGTCGTAAAACAAAATTCATTGAAACGTGATTCGTCATTGACTCAAGGGGACGACATTATAGGTCCGTGTAGAAAATGAAATCAATTTGTCCTCAGCCAGAAGAGAAACACTATTTACCTGTGAACCGCATCGACAGTCGAGGACCATGAAATGACATACCCTTTTTATTAGCTATCAACTGAAGTCCGTTATTAAATACGTCTTGATGTTATTATACTTTGTGTCTTATTGAAAACACAATGGGTGGGCTACTCAAAGTGAATTAAAGTCCCATTAGTTGCTAGAGTGGTTGCAGTCATCGAGGGGGAGGGAAGGTGTCATTTTGTCACAAAAACCAAACCAATGCGCCCTAAAGAATTCAGAATGAGTGACACAAAGAACGTCTCCATGTGACTCCCCCCCCAGGATTATCAGGAGTAGGGTAAAGTGTAGCTAGTGAAACCTATTTATTCACAAACAGTAGCTGGAAATTTCGTCTTCTTCTTAAACTTAATTTGTAGGATTTTCATCCTGTTTATTTCCAAAATCACTCCTCGGTGGAAGACGTATTGGATGCGCATTCACTGTCTATCCATCTCTTGGCTGGTCTTCCTCTTGTTCTTCTCCCGTCCATTGGTCTATCGTATTTAGCTCTTTTTGCAAGCCGGTTTTCTTCCAATCTTTCTATATGACGCTTCCAATATTTTCGTCTATCTATAACAAATAGATGGAAAGATCGAGTTTATTTTATTGTCTGCTTTAACTAAGTCACTGCATTATCGAACTCAGAGGTTCATGGCCGCGCGGACGTAAACTCTCCACACATCCCTACCCTCGGCTGAAGTTTTCCAACAATTTTTTATGTATAATTTACCTCCCTCAAATCATGGTTAATGTCATTCTCCCATCTCGTTCTTGTCCTTCCTTCCAGGCGGTTTCCCTCTAGTTTTTCTACAGTAAGTTTTTATCCCTTCCTTTTAATTACCCATTCGTGACACAGGTCCGGGTCATAGCTGTCTGCGAGACTTTTTTTTTTTCGTTTATACTAGTTTTCCTTCTTGTTTTACCTTCCTCTTTTTATGTTTTACCTGTTTATTAACTTCCTTAAATTCTCACATGGACACAAGGATAAGACACACACACCCAGACCCAAGGTGGAGATTTAAAAACTCCTACCCCGCCAGGAATCGAACCCGGGTCGCCGGAGTGGAAGGTAGGGACTCTACCGACTACGCCACGGCAACAGACTTTTTTTTTTACAATGCCTTTATCTATTTTTCTTTCTTTCTCGTTTTCTTTCGTTTACACTGTTCTTCCTTTTTGTTTTACCTTTGTTAAACTTTTTATCTTATTCACACATACAAACACAAGACAGGACACACACCCAGACCCAAGGTGGAGATTTAAAAGCTCCTACCCCGCCGGGAATCGAACCCGGGTCGCCGGAGTGGAAGGTAGGGACTCTACCGACAACGCCACGGCGACGGACAGACTTAACAGTTATACTAGAGACCGGATGATAGGGAAAATGCCTACAATTATTTATTATAGATATTGTAAAAGTGACTTCATATAAGTTGATACCAACGACCCTAGAGTTGTTTTCCATGAAGTTAATTTTGCCTATAAATGCCTATTTCAGCTTACAATGCCTATAAATGTATAAATGCCTATTTGCCATTTTTATCGAAATTAACCTAGTATTTCAATGAAATTAATTGAAATGGACAAACTTCATGACACATATCTATTATTTTTTTGTTGATAGTCTGAATTCAGTCTGCAGTCCTCGTTTACAGACAGGTGTTTCAAAGACAAAGTTGTGCGGTTTTTTTAATATATGTATTTTTTTACCTTTAGAACAGTTGTTTCACGATGCCTAAAGAATGGATAACAAACTGACCAATTTCGTGAAAGAATTTGGTGCGGATTTATTCTCACGTGACATTGTTTTACAAAGTGTGTAAAATTTCAGTGAATTGCGCGAAGAAGTGTCATGTTTCGCAGCATGTACACACTACAAAAGTATGCTCTTTGTAATAAGGCAAAACAAGTTCCAAATCATCTGATATCTTCGTATGCTATTGAGAGCATATGTTTATATTCTTTACGTTAGGCTGTAAAATTTTATGTCGTAGTCCATTTTTTGTAAGAGCCTATTTTGATTTTTAGTGCCTATATTAATAATGTTTAGTGCCTTTTTGCCTGCCTATTTTGAACTTTTTAAGTGCCTAACATCCGGACTCTAGTTATTACATACATCAAGTTTCGTTGATTACTCCAATCTCTCTTTGGATCAATAATGTTTTCTAAGAACTTTATTCTCAAATAAAAAGGTAAAGTGATCCCACTACAGGCCATAGAAGACCCTTGGGACAGTAGAAGGTTAAGACTCCCATTTTTTTCTAGACAATCGTCACTTTATGTCAGCCAGGTTGTCAGGCCTACGTGACGGCCGTCTTTACCTCCCAGAACAAATGTCTGGTTCTCATTTCCGTTATAGGCTGAGTCGAAACCAGGACCATGGTGCTACCAGAGGTTTGGGACAGTTTAAAAATCCTGAACACACCGGTACTCGAATCCTCAATCTTCCGGTTTGTAGGATATTGCCTTAACCAACTATGCTACGGCGTGCTCCCTTTGTTCTCAATTACTCATAATATTTTCTTCTCCCTCAAAGTAAAGAACTATGTTTCGCATTGGAGAATTGTAATCGTTTTGTATATTTTTAGCTAAACGTTTCTTTTAGAGAAATTGCTATAGCGAGAGTCTCTGTAATGCATAAAAGCATGTGTTCTCAGAGTTGGCATTACAAATTTAAATTGTACAAACCCGATAATCTTATTCAGTATTTATGGTGTAAGGCAGCCCGGTCCACTAGAACCAGGATTGAGGATTTAAAATACCGGTAACATTTTTAAGAGTGGATAAATAAATATCCACAACTCGTGTTCAATTCAGGGTCGGGTCGAAGGATCAGATGAGATGAAGCCCCTATATTTATAGAGGTCTGTGAACTAAAAGGGTGCCGGCCGACCATTCCTGACGCACCGTCACAGGGGTGAATGATTGAAATGGATCAGATAAGTATGGAGAAATGGTGGAATGAAATTTATGGCAGGGGAACACGGGAGAAACCCCGTGAAAATCTTGTCCAAGCTGCGTTTCGTCCACCACGAAAACCACATGGAATTACAGGATCGATCTCGGGACCCTAGCGGTGAGAGGGTAGCCGCCTTTTGAGTGAACAATTTAATTTAATCTGAAAATTCATTAGACGCGTGTGTCTATATAGTGATGGATCTCATAGTATCAATGGAAAGTCGGATAACAGGTAGGCCTATAGAGTGAATATTTAAAAGAATTCCCACCAGGAATCTAACCATCATCATCATCATCATCATCATCATCATCATCATCATCATCATCACCACCATCATCATCATCACCATCATCATCATCATCATCATCTTCCAGGGATTAAGCCTGTTGGCTCGTTCCGGTTTCATGAAAGCTAGAATTGTTAAAATTGTTCAGACCATCTTCTGTGTGGGCGACCAACATTTCTCCTTCCGCGCGGTTTATAATTTAGCAATAATTTTGGAAATCTTCCTTCTGGCATTCTATCAATATGTTCTTCCCAGTCGTTCCTATATTTAATTATTCGGTCTGTAAGTTTGAAAATATTTAGTTCCTTTCTTATATCTTCATTTCTTTTCTTATCCAGCAGAGTAACCTATACCCTGCTATATTTCTTAAAAATCGCATCTCAGCTGCTTCCAATCTTTGTTCTTGTCTTTTAGTGATCGTCCAACATTCTGATCCATACATCAATACAGGAACAGTCATTACTTTATACAATTTAATTTTTGTTTCTTTTCTTGTGTTTTTAAGGGTTATTTTAATAGTGCCACACATTAGATTATATTTATTTATTTTGTCATTAATATCTTCAATTTTAACATATGATAAATTGAAACCTAGATATTTAAAACTGTTCACCTGCTCAGGAATCTAAACGTTGTGGAAAATGCACTTCCCACACCGACGAAATTAATGTTGTAATTTGAGATAAAACTATTGTTCGTTTATAAGTGTCTGGTTCACCGCTGTGGTCTCGAGGTAGCGTGCTGCCTTGTCACGCAGCGGGCCCAGGTTCGATTCCCGGTCGGTACGGGCTCCTGGGTGAAGTTTTTTACGGGGTTTTCCTCACCTGTAAGACAAATGTCAGAGAGCTTAGGGCCCAAAATCATCCGGTCATCATCATCATCATCACCCTTATCATTATCATCATCATCCTTCACCGGTGTGGAAAGCAACGTGAAGTTACCATACGTGTAATTCCCTAGTAAAGATGCAAAGCATAGAATGAAAATGCTATGATTGCGGTGAAAGATCTGCCCTCGGGCAGAATTACTATGGATGAATGAGTCTTATACTGGATTTAATTAGTGCTAATGTTTTTAAATGCGGTAATTTTTTATATTTGTTTACTTACCTCGCCTCACCTTGTTCTATAACTATTATTACAGCGATTAATACATATTATTAGTTTTGTAGCATTTGTTATGACAATTAATGTGAGTCACTCTGTGTTTGTACCGTAATACCGTACCCAAGTAAGTATTTTTATGAAGTGACTACGAAAAAAAGAACCCTTTTCCAAATGCATTCACCTACCATTGTCCCGTTGCTCTTCAAGCTACTGTTTGAACTGAGATATAATGAGTTTCATATTAAAGCACCGTTGAGGTTATGTAATAAGATGTAAAAAGTAAAGTAAAGTGATCCCACAACAGGCCCGGAGGCCCTTGGGGTAGTAGGAGGTTAAGGCTCCCACTTTTTCTAGACAATCGGCACTTTATGTCAGCCGGGTTGTCAGCCCTGCGTGACGGCCGCCTTTACTCCCAGAACAAGCGTCTGGTACTCATTTACGTTAGAGGCTCAGTCGACCCCAGGGTCATAGTGCTGCGAGAGGGTTTGGGTCAGTTTAAAAATCCTGACCCCAACGGGACTTGAACCCTCGACCCTCCGGCTTGTAGCTCAGTGCCTTAACCACTACGCTACGGCGTGCCCCGTAATTAGATGTTAATTATATAATTAATCAGAAAACAAAAAAGAAGAATCAATTTAACAAATATAAAATAACTAGAAATAGAACGTAATTCAAATACAAACAAATGGATTACACTAACTTATACAAGAAATGAAACGATCAAATTATCTAATTCGATCAAGAAACAAGATAAAAACATTAAAATCGTCTTTAAAACTAATAATAAACTCTTCTTGTAAGCCCATGTTTCCCTTAACAGAGATTTAGGCGCTCTCCCCCTACAGGGAAGAATTTGAACCGTACTAATTTAGTTACACTTGTTATCGTATAGATGTCATTTTGAGTGGTCCGTGGTCAGCATTCCGCCTCATACTGACATCTAGGAAACCAATGTAATACTAGGACGGAAAGATTCGGTAAATTTTGCTCAGAGGCCTTTCCATTCAGGCTTAAGGATCTTTTAAGAGCCCGAAAATCTTCAGACTCGGGACCCACGGCTTAAAGTCCCTCCCGGAGGACTTGCTCCTTGGATTTTTCCTTACTAAAAAATCCATCGACCCCTACCGGGTTTGAACCCGCGACCCTCGGGACCAGAGGCAAGGAGCATAACACTAGTCCACCGCGGCCGATCTAATAATAAACTCAATAACATAATTTCTAACAAAACAGAAACAACAAATAAGTACGAAAATAATGGCGTCTATAAACTAAAATGCAATAGTTGTGAAAAATTCTACATAGGCAAAACAATAAGAAACTTTAGCACACGATATTCGGAACATTTTAACAGTTTTATTGATAATGAAGAAAAATCAAGTTTTGTCAAACATATACTAGAAACAGGTCATCGATTTGAAAAAATCGATAACTCTATGTCAGTATTACACAGACTATTTAACTCATGCCCCAAATGGGAGTCAATGACCAATCACGTTTCAATGATTTCTGTTTTACAACCAATCAGAGTCGTGTTTCACGAAATATTTATCAGTGTTATATTTACCATATTATGGCCTGAGTTCTACGCAACGGATGCGATGATCTACAGGGAATCGACAGCAGCCAGATACGACCTGAGACACACCGTGACGAGAGTCGCGGTCCATGGTTTCCACCACAGGATATGCACAACAGTGAAGCGCCATAACCCAGAAGAAAAGTGCAAGTGCAAACTATGTGGGTCGCACTGCGACCGATATCACCTATTACAGTGTAAAAACATAGGAACATCGATAACAGACTTTTGTAAGACATGAAAACAGTTCTTTCTACATGGCCATTGGCTGCAATGATACCTATTATTATATTTACCATATTAAAGAAAGCTCCTCGTTTTTAATATTCTGAACAGGTCTGACCATTATTTTGCAGTGACTGAGCCTATGAGAAATACGGCTACCAGATTGTATATATAATGCATAGATGTCAACACATAGCGCTTGCAGGAGTTAATATAAAAACATTTGTAGCAATTTATTATACCACCAAAAAAAGAAACCACTGTTTGCACTTTCTTAAATGTATTTTTCCCAGGTAGAAATCCAGAAAAATATAATTGTCATATTTACATCATACGACATCAGAAATGAATTAATATACAGTTTGATGTGTTTCATTTTTGCTCCACTAGAGAGCATTCTTACAATATTGCGTTCCTTTGGCAATAAATAGTATGATCTGGTTGCAGTGATAAACAAAAGAAGCAGATGAAGCGAACCTGTCGTTTCTCATTTGTTTTCAAACGTCGCCATTTTCATTAAATATATAAATATTTTAAAATAACTATAGTTAAATAATGATTTGTGAGTAAACAGCTTAATTTTATTCGTTAAATAGTCCTAACAAATGCCACTCTTGATTTCCAAATTCTCTAGATAAATTCACTCCTCACTTCGTGAGTCGTGAATTTATCGATAATTTGGAAATCACTCGTGGAATTACTTATGATAGTATAATAATAACAGAATCATCCTTGAAGACATAGAGATTCTAAAAGAAGCAAAGAATAAAGACCTACTCAACGAGAACATAACCGCAGACATAAATCCGTTATACAACCTATATAACACCACCAGTTCCAGTTAAAATGCAGAAGATGAAACATTGTTTTCGAAAGGCCTCTATATTGGAATAACTTTAAGTTTAATAATTTAGTTGAGGACGACTGACTTACCAGGTAACAATTTTATATTTAACATCTTATTATATAATGAGTGCCTGACACTTATTTTCTTTATACATTCAACATATAAGAAACTCTGCTACTTTCCTGATACTAAGGCTTTAGACTATTATAAGCCTATTTTAATATTATGAAAATATCTGGTTAGAGTTTTAGGAATATTAAAGTGAAGGACAGATGAATGAAATATTTAGGCCTATGCTGAGTTGTCGAATATATATTTTATTTTATTACCAATATGAGATAAAATTATTGTCTGTCCAACGGATATGTGCCCTCGTAAGATATGCGAACTAAAGCCTACTTCCTTTTTCTGCCTCGGCAAATCATTTCCCTCCCTGCATTTCTATCTCTCACTTGCACTTCAGTGTTGTCAACCTTACTCCAACCTTGCATTATTCAACATTCAAGAGCCATGACACTGGGGGAAGTTTGACAACATCCCTACTCGACGGCTGTTGTTTGGCGTAGGGGAGGGAAGTGCGGTGAAATGGTGTATTGACATGTATTTTTCTAAGAACGATGCTAGCGCTACAGAGGCACAGATCCGTTGGTCCGAGTATACTTTTTTTTTCTGGAGGTTTCGGGCAATTTCGTGATAGTATTAGGGTAAATTCGTGACAATCTTTTGAATCACTCTCAATGTTACATCCAATGCATTTGAAATTCCATTTATGAACTGCAAGCCTTGACACATTTCATTGAATCACAGATAACATTTTCAACATTGTATCGGTGGTTCACCTGTACTGTCGACGAGTATCTACTCAAAACGTTCTTCAAGCAGAGACAAATATTCACTCTAACTGCTAGCATGGATGAAAATATTTCCTCTACAAGTTAATAAAATGCACTCAAAGAGTACTGTTATCACAAGTAATGCCACGAGTGATTTCCAATTTATCTAGATAATTTGGAAATCAAGAGTGGCATTTGTTATGACTATTTAACGAATAAAATTAAGCTGTTTACTCATAAATCATTGTTTAACTATAGTTATTTTAAAATATTTATATATTTAATGTAAATAGCGATGTTTGAAAACAAATCAGAAATGTGAGGTTATGTTCATTCACTGCACCTTGATCACATTATTTATTGCCAAATAAGATCGCAATATTGTAAGAGTGCACCCAAGTGGAGAAATATTGAAACACATCAAACTATATATCATAATCAACATTACGGGTTATTCATTTATTTTTTTTAGTAAACAACTCAGTAAAATCAAGGAATCTTTTCATTATTTGCTATATTCAATGTATTTGTTGGAGAAAAATAATGCTTTAACCTGTTCAGATCATTAAAAAGGAGGAGCTTTCTTTATCACAAAAGCAGGAGCTGATAAAGAGAAATCGATAAAGAGCGAGGTGAAACACGACTGTCATTGGTTGTAAAACAACATTCATTGAAACGTGATTGGTCATTGACTAGCATTTGTGGCATGACTTAAATAGTCAGAGATATGAAAACATAGCAAGAAAGACTTTCTGCCATCTATGAGACAGAAAAATAATCGTCTTATTCTTCTTCTTCTTCTTCTTCCTTTCCAAGATTAGGTAAATGTGACCCGTTCCGATCTCAAGTCCATCGTTTCCTTGGCCGTCCCAAACATCTTTTTCTTAATCTTCGGTTTCATTTTCTCCACAAATCAATTTTTGTCGCTAAATCTGTCCTCTTGTGTATAAAGTCAAAAGTGAACTGCCCTGCGATCCGCTTGAGCAGGCGGTCAGCATATCCTCGGCCACTAATTGTGGGCCCCGGATTCCAAGACACAGTCCATTTGACCCGGATAATTTAGGTATAATTCATGTTTAGCTATGTGCTATATATTTGTGTATGACTCATTTTGGTGACTTATAGCAGCAAGTATCCGTTTCTGCTCCATATTGTTTTGTGTTCTGAAATGTTTTCCGCGATTTTTAATCTTTTTATTTAGTTAACAGTTGTGTTTTGTCAAGTTGCTAGTTTAAGCTAACTTGAGTATGTTTGGTGATGGATAGTGACCCATCCATCAGCCGATGTATTTGTTGGATATATGAGTGATTGTGTTTAAATATTGATCCATCCATAGCAATGCTGCCAGAAGGCAGATCCTTCACAGCAATCGTAGCATTTCCATGCTATGCTTGCAGCTTTACTAGAGAATTGTAGGTGTGGTAGCTTCCCGTTGCTTTCCACGCCGGTGAAGGATGATGATAATGATGATGGCCATATGATTTCGGGGACTCTTTGGGCCTTAAAGCTTTCCTGACATTTGTCTTACAGGTGAGGAAAAACCCCGATAAAAACCTCACCCAGAAAAACTGCTCCGACCGGGGATCAAACCCGGGCCCGCTGCGTGACAAGGCAGCACGCTACCTCGAGACCACAGCGGTAGACAAAATATTGATAATGATGTTAATTTTAATTTCTAATAATTTTTTTAAATATTTTATAATTGTTTATAACGCAATCACCTGATTGATTGTCGTTTAAGTGTTTGTACCGGCGGACCAATCAGAGCGCAGCTCTTATGTATACTGCCCCATGAAACTAGCACAAAGAAGAACTCAGCTTTTGATGACTGGTAAAATTCCGAGTCTAAGGAAGAGCGTATTTTATTTTAAATCAGGAAAGCTTAAAGGCCACATAGTTGTGGTATAGAAGTCACTTTGATGCCGATATGAAATCATCTGTTTTTTATTCATTCAAAAAATTACGAAAGGTTCTCATTACCTCTTTCTTGGAATTGGTACATTAATGTGTTTAGAATCCGTCTCGAGGATCAGTTAGTTACGTCACTCTTGTACTAATGTAGTCATAGAAGATGTAATCATCATTTCATTACTGCATTCAAAATATACCTTTGCAGAGACAAGAAAATGGGTTACATACTTTAAAATGTTCCTCGTTTCTACAATGTTTACGTATTACTAAGTGCAGCAATAAAATAATAAATGATAGTAACGCATTTCTTACAATTGAAAGACGCCAGGAATAAGTTGACCTGTGGTATTAGATGATCCTTAACAACATGGGGACAGTCATAACAATCTTGATTACCAGGCCCTTAATTTGCTTTAACAACGAAACTTCTCTTTTACAAAATGCATGCATTCATATTTAAACTTATACTAAGATTTATGTTATCCATTTGGAGAGGAAACTACAGTTGAACTCTTTAAACCCATTCCTAAACCAATGTTTATTTTATACATTACTAGCTAATATCCGCTATGCCTGAATAAATGAAAATTAATGTGCTTTTATGTTTAGTTTTTAAGTAAAGGGAAACATAATTATAAATTTAATACACAAGTGATCTTCTTGGTGATCAAATATTAAAATATATATACAGTCAATATGCCCATTTCACCAATTAATGTTTAAAAAGGTCAACAAGTTTCCACAGCCAAGCTGTCATTCTCAAGACCAGATATTGACTGAAGACAAAATTGATAATAAATAATAAACATATTCAGTTAAAAACTGTTTTTCAGTTTGTTTTTAACTGAATTTGTTTATTATTTATTATCAATTTTGTCTTCAGTCAATATCTGGTCTTGAGAATGACAGCTTGGCTGTGGAAACTTGTTGACCTTTTTAAACATTAATCGGTGAAATGGGCATATTGACTGTATATATATTTTAATAATTATAAATGTATATTTTTAGATATCCCGTGCTGATTACCCGGCGTTGCCCGGGAATATAGGCCCTACTTACCCCGATCTTCTTGACATCATCATCATCATTAACAATCACGGATTAAGCCCTTGTGGCTTGTTCCGGTCTCATAGATTCTCATTCAAAAGTTGGATCCATCTCTTCTTCGGTCTACCAACATTCCTGCGTCCTTTTGGTTTGTATTTAAGTATAATTTTAGGAATGCGATCATCTTCGATTCTTTGAACATGTTCTTTCCATTTTTTTTTCTAGATTAGTTTATTCTATCTAAGAGTCTTCTTGACATAAATGAGCTGAAATACGAAAATTAATGTGTTTTATGTTTAGTGTTAAATAAGTTGAAGGAAAAATGTATATCGTAATTATTTTTAGATACCCCGTGCTGTTTACCCGGCGTTCTCCGAGAATCTACTCATCCCGATCTTCTTGGCATAAATGAGCTGAAAGGCAAAAATTAATGTACTTCTTATGATTGGTTGAATAAGTACAATAAAATATAAAAATATAAAAAAATATAAATGTATGTCGTCATTATTTTAAGATTCCTCGTACTGATTACCCGGTGTTGCCCGGGAATCTACTTATCTCGATCTTCTTGCCATAAATGAGCTAAAAGACATAATTCGTTATTGTGAGTTATCCGTAAAAGAATTCCCGCCATGTGCTGCTATATTTGAACAGGAATCTACGTACTTGTCTCGAGCTTCTTGGCATCATTGAAAGACAAAAATGATTATTATGAGTTATCCGTAAGATATAAACATATGCTGTCGCGGACTTTTTTATGAGCTTTTTGAGATATTCAATTCTGTGTACATTAATTTTGTGTATTTGTTATGGTTTAAGCAGTGTAAGCCATTTAAGCGTCCAAAAAGCTAATTTTTTCATGTTTTCCACTACAAAGAGCGAATTTTAAGGGTGTAGGAGTTGAGTTCAACAACTCTCTTATACCCTATATTCATCCCGGGAAACTGCTGAACTTTTGCAAAAAGCCCCATCACTCGGATCAATGGTATGGCTGCACATAAAGTACGAACGAACAAACAAACAAACCAACAAAAAACAAACAAACAATTTTTATATATTAGATTGTGTAACCCGTTATGCAGGGTGTTTCAGAATAAGTTTTAGACTTCTACGGGATGTAGGTAGGACTTAGTACTTAAAGTTTGATGAGGAACCCATGCCCGGAAACATTCCATTTCGATGTAAAGTAGGTTTGAAGATCGAAACACAATGAGCTGATATCATGTATCCTGCGTTTCAGAATAAGTATTATAGACTTCTAGGGTTTGTACTACAAGTGTGGTTCCATATGGCGACCCTGTTGTACGTTGCACAAAGTGTACCTGCGACGCTTGTTTTCATATACACGTCCTACAAGACCTGGTGTGTGCTCAATAATTTCTGTTGCAGCCAGAATTCGTGCAACAAGATTTTCCTCCGACTGGACAGGTGTAGCACAACCCTATAAGTCTGTAATACTTATTCTGAAACAACACGTGTTTCGGATTAACAAATATTCATTCCATTAACTCAGTTTAACATCTTACTTTATATGTACTTTTACGTGCCACAGGCCTCCCAGACCCTATAGCTAGTAGCACGACCTGTCGGGAGAGGGATCTGTAGAAAACACATGTGGAGGATCTCCCCGAATTATTTATCATATCAATGTGCCGGCCACCTCCGAGACAACAGAACATTAAGACGAAACAGCATTCACACACATTCATACTAAATATGACGAATATGATGATGATGATGGTAATTAATGATGTTTCGGGGGCCGTTTGGGCATTTTAAGTTTTTTGACAATTTTCCTAGAAGTGAGGAGAAACCTAAAAAAAAAAAAAAAAAAAAATTAACAAAGTAACAAAGATAAGCGAATTAAGAGAGTTTTAAATATCTATCTATCTTCGGGTTTTTACAGCTGCTGCCGTCTTCCCGTGCCAAACCTCCAAAGCCTACGGTCTTGGGCATCTTCGATGCTTAGCCCTCTAGCTTGCATTACTGTCTTCATGTTTTCCTTCCACGTTAACCTTGGTCTCCCTCTTTTCTTCTTTCTGTTCGGATGCCATTGATATAGTTGTTTTGGCCATATTATTAGCATATTATAACAGTATATAAAAAATTACAAATATATATATATATATATATATATATATATATATATATATATATAATGCCCCGCTATTGTGTAAAGTCCTAACATTCCATGTTCCTAGGAACATGTGCCTCTATGTTTGAGCCTTGGGCATGGGTTTCCTGAAGTAAGTAGTCCCGCCCGGAGAACCGAATGGGAAACTATTTGACCTCCGGAAAATTTTACCCCACTTGAACCCATGTCCGCATTTCTTGACGGTTGTATTTTTACGGTGAGAGATCGTCATTCTTTCGACCAAGGTACTTTTTTCGTCTGACTTATCACCTTCGACCAGTCAGGCGTGGGTAACTCTATCAGCAGTGCAGCAATGCTACCGCCGGCACACCTCTCGGGATTGCACGCAAGCCACTCCACCACGACAAGTAACGATACCATATATCATCAATGGCAGGCATGGATTAGGCCATTGGCCTGTTCCGCTTCAGGAAAGAAATTGATCCCTCCATCTCTTCTTAGGTCTTCCTGGGTTTCTTCGCCCTGTGGGTCTGTAGTTCAATAGCTGCAGAGGTAGTCTATTGTTTGGCATTCTCAGAAGGTGTTCATGCCAATTATTTTGATATTTTTGAATGATTTCAGTTATTGCTGGTGTGTTGAGAGCTTTGCGGATATCTTCATTACGCATGTGATCATAAAGCGTATAACCCGCTAAAGGTCTTAATAACTTCATTTCTGCAGCTACTATCCTATTTAATTTACCTGTAGTAAGAGTCCAGGTTTCGGAACCATAAAGTAGAGTTGGAAGAGCCATTGTTTTATAAAATTTTAGAATTGTATCTGGACGTATTATATCTTAATTTATCCATACCGATGGTCTAGCAGTCACTAAAAAAAACATTAGCTCAGGATAGGGAAGAATGGAGAGCTTATGCCCGCGCGGCCTAGAGCCTATGAATTAGATAGTGCCAGTAGAGTTAGTTTTATGCCTTTAGATATTCTTACTGTCCCATGGCTTGGACTAATTATTATTATTATCATCATAATCATCATCATAATCATCATCATAATCATCATAATCATAATCATCATAATCATCATAACCATCATAATCACCATCATCATCATTATTATTATTATTATTATTATTATTATTATTATTATTATTATTATTATTATTATTGTTGTTGTTGTTGTTGTTGTTGTTCCGTGACGCAAGCTGTTAGACGCTCACCACTCACAGCTGGGGTCCCGAGATCGAGTTTCGGTCACTCCATGTGGGCTTCATGGTGGATGAAACGGAGCTAGTGCAGATTTTTCTCGGAGTTTCTCCCGTTTTCCCCTGCCACAATTTCATTCGACCATCTCTCCATACTCTTCTCTTCCATTTAATTTCATTCATCTGCCCCTGTGATGATGCGTCAGGAATGGTCGGCCGGCACGTTTGTCATTCATAGACCTCTATAGGCCCTATATAGGGGTTCATCTTATCTCATCCCTCAACCTGACCCTGAGTTGGACACGAGTTGAGGATATATATATATATATATATATATACATCCAGTCCATAGTAATTCTGCCCGAAGGCAGGTCCTTCACTGCAATCATAGCATTTTCATGCTATGCTTGCAGCTTTACTAGGGAATTGTGTAGGTGTGGTAGCTTCCCGTTGCTTTCCACACCGGTGAAGGATGATGATGATAATGATAATGGTAAGGATGATAATGATAAGGATGATGGCCATATGATTTCGGGGACCGTTTGGGCCTTAAAGTTTTCCTGACATTTGTCTTACAGGCGAGGAAAAACCCCGATAAAAACCTCACCCAGAAAAACTGCCCCGACCGGGGATCGAACCCGGGCCCTTTGCGTGACAAGGCAGCACGCTACCTCGAGACCACAGCGGTGGACATATATATATATAATTATATATTACAAAAAAAAAATAGAAAATTACAGACCATAATTCAGAGCATTTTAACATATGGTGCTAAAGTCTGGCAAATTCTTGCCAGGGAAATAAAAAGAATTTTAAATACAGAAGTGGATGTTTTAAGATGATCGGCTGGAAAATCTAGAATGGGTAGAATACGAAATAAAGAAATAAGGGAAATCATCGGTGTACAAGAGGAGCCGGACATCATAGAAAAGAAAAGATTACAGTGATATGGTCATGTCGAAAGAATGCCAGAGCAAAGATTGCCTAAAATTGTTATGGAATGGATCCCAATAGAAAGGAGGAAGAGGGAAAGACCGAAGAAAACTTGGATAGAAGGGGTACAAGCCGCTATGAATATCAGAGAATTGGAGGAAGATCAATGGATGGACAGAGAGAAATGGCGTTTGGTTTCCGGAAGACGGCGGCAGCTACCATGATACCGGATGATGATGATGATGATATATATATATATATTAGGCTATTATTATTATTATTATTATTATTATTATTATTATTATTATTATTATTATTATTATTATACTATCATGATTATCATTCTTTTGAAGAAAGCGACAAATATTAGAACTACACCAATAACTTCCGCTAGCAATCCATAATTGTAGCAGCCATCGACATGACATACCGCTTGGTCATTCTGAGCCTGATACTCCTGTGATGTATCTGTTTTGAAGGACGGAAGTTATTAACCATGTCATTAATAAATGATGCGGAAATCCTGTTTGTCAATTCTTGTAAATGGATCGAGAGTTGACCAGTGCTACAGGAAGTAACTGCAGTATTTACATCCGGTTTATGCAGTTTGGAAGCCGATATAGGCCTTCTTGATTTCACCTGGACATCATATCAATCTGTAGGCCTACATAAGATTTTTATCTCAGTGTTTCATCTCCACACGCACAGTTGATACTTGCCATTACGTTTATATTTAAATACCCTGGTATAAACGTCAGCATTCGGCCAGTGGTTATGCCCCTTGCCTCTGGTTCCGAGGGTCGCGGGTTCAAACCCGGCCGTGGTCGATGGAATTTTCTTCTTCTTCGGCTTTCCCCCACTTATAGGTTTGCCGTCTTCAGTTTCCATTTATCTCTATCATTCCAATCTCCCTCTTCCAAATTCCGATCATCCATTATAGTTCTGACATAGGTTTTCCATTTCCATCTTTGTCTGCCACGTTTATTTCTTCCAGGGGGTGACCATTGGTATATATTTTTTGGCCATCTTTCATTTTCCATTCTTTGTACATGGCCATACCATTTAAGTGTTTGATTTTCAATCCTCTTAACAACAGATGTGGTGACATTCATTTCTCTCCAAAGGAATTCATTTCTTATTTTATCCTGTCTTGTTTTTTGGAGGCTTCTTCTAAAATAATCAAATTCAACTGTTCTAATTTTGTTATTTTGTAATTCCGTCAAAGACCAAGTTTTACTTCCATATGACAAAATATTCTGTATTATGCTCTTATAAATTTTCATTTTAGTTTCCTTTCTAATATTTTTACTCCAAATTATTCCATGTAATGTCTTAGTTGCATTTTTTGCCATTGCAATTTTAGACTGTACATCTCTCTCACAGGTACCAAAACTTGTAATTATTGACCCAAGATACTTAAAAAATTCACACTTCTTTATTTTCCCTGTTTCAAGTATGAGGTCATCCACATCCTTTCCCACACACATATATTCTGTTTTCTGTAAATTTATATTCAGTCCAAAGAAGCTTGGAAAACATTACAAAATATCAGGAAATCAGAAAGAAAGAAAGAAAGAAGATAAATATTCAGTTGATAAGACCATCAGAATGGATGCAACATTATAAAGGTTTACTTCAAGAAAATAGAAATGAGTTCCAACTTCAAGATACGGATGTAGAATATAAATTTGACACTCCAGAGATAACAGAGGGTGAAGTAAAAAGAGCTTTGAAAGAGGCAAAAAATGGGAGAGCACCAGGACCAGGAAATATTCAGACGATGGATTTTTAAGGACGGAAAAATCCTAGGAGCAAGTCCTCCGGGAGGGTCTTTAAGCCGTGGGTCCCGAGTCTGAAGATTTTCAGGCTCATAAAAAGTCCTTAAGCCTGAATGAAAAGGCCTCTAAGCAAAATTTACCGAATTTTCCCGTCCTAGTACTACCTTGGTTTCCTAGATGTTAGTATGAGGCGGAACGCTGACCACGGACCACTCAAAATGACATCTATACGAAAACAAGTGTAACTAAATTAGTAAGGTTCAAATTCTTCCTGTAGGGGTAGAGCGCCTAAATCTCTGTTAAGGGAAAACATAGGCTTACAATACAATACAATTAACGTTAGCGCTCCGGGCGGATCTGAAATCAATTATCGCTCGCGACTTACCCATTTGTTTAGCTTTTTTTCAGTTATCAAACCAATTTCTGGATAAGAATTCCAGTACCATATATATTTTTTTTTTTTCCATTTAATTTTTATTAATGAGAATTCTCCTCAATTCAGAGATTTGTCTCCAGTCAAACAATATCAAAATATAAAATAGGTTACAATATTGACATCTAAAATACACAAAGTTAGATATTACTTTTCGGAACTCTTACTTACTTACTTACTTACTTACTTACTCACTGGCACTATCGAACCCGTAGGTTCATGGCCGCGCGGACATAAGCTCTCCATACATCTCTATCTTGAGCTAATGCTTTCCAATCATTCCCTGTATAATCTACTTCCCTCAAATCATAGTTAATGTTGTTCTCCCACCTCATTCTTGGTCTACCAACTGGGCGTTTTCCCTCTGGCTTTCCTACAAGAAGTTTCCATGCACGTATTTCATTCCCCATACGCGCAACATGTCCTGCCCATCGCACTCTACGAGACCTAACTGTTCTTATTACATCTGGCTTCCTATAAAGACCATGTAGTTCATTGTTATGTAGTCTCCATTCACCTGTCTGTTCATCTCTCTTTGGTCCAAAAATTTTCCTAAGTACTTTATTCTCAAATACTCGTAATCTCCCTTCCTCCCATAAAGCAAGAGTCCATGCCTCGCACCCATATAATATAACTGGTAGAATAGGCCTAATAGTTTTATATATTTTCTGCTTAACGTTTTTTGAAAGGAGTTGGGACATCCAAAGTCTCTGCAATGCATAACAGCATGCATTTCCAGAATTGAGCCTATGTTTAATTTCTTTGTGCATCTCATTCCTATTTGTGATTATTGTTCCTAGGTAAGTTAGGGTGATAAAATGAGCAAATTAGTGTTAGATGAACAAATTAATATAATTGTATCGCTTTCACGGCCGGCTGCAGCCGACTGTTGAGTTCACAGAGGGCACGCAGAATCTCCTGATGAGGTCTACCTCAGCAATTGACAAAACGTCGAGCAACAAGAAAACCGGACCACGGCCATTTAGTCCGGAAGACGAAACAAACAGGAATGAAGACAAATTAGCGTTAGTTTGGGCAAGTTAGGATCAGAAAATGAGAGTTAGTACACCAGTTTAGTTTAGCGTTAACTTGTTTGTAAGCGGTTTTTTTGTAAGTTGCCACACTGTCTGAGCAATGACTAATACATAAAGTTATTTTACATTGCAAATAGGCCTATAGTAATATTAGATTACTTAGAGCTCAACAACTTCTCGCTTCATTTTAAGGCAATTCTCGCATTTTTTATAAAAAATTAACTTTTATATTTCCGATCCGATTGAGGGTCTTTCCACTTTTCAGCGGTTGCCCTTTTACCAGCCGGCTGCTGGCCCTTCACATCCACATGTGTCAATCACAGAGGTAGATGATCAACAGCCAGTGAAGGGGTGACATGTGGTTAGCATGTCGAGTCCCCCAGCGTTATAGCTGGTTCCTCAACCTGGAGCCGCTACTTATTGTAGCTACCCAATTGCCTCACGATGCTGGGTGGGAACCGGTCCCATACTGGCCGAAATACCATGAGAAAATTTCTTCCCCTATGGAGACTCGAACCAGCGCAAGTCCCGTAGCTCTGCGCCAAGTCTTCCTACCTTAACCGCTCGGCTACGGCGCGGGACAACTTTTACATTTTATTTGGTAATTCTTCACACACTACAAAAATAAATTGTCTGTTTTTTCTAGTTTTTTATTTAAATTTATATAGGTGGAGTGGTGGCACAGATTTCCCAGAATTTAAATTATCTTAAATCTTAGCTTTTAATGATGACCAATATGAATATGAAGATTTTTTAGAATAAGGAGAGAGCTGTGGAAGGATGATTCAGAATGGAAGTCGATCAAGTAACATCCCTGGAGAGAGAGCGGAAATTGGAAAAGGGGAGCTACTTGAGGACCAGCAGGGGCTTCAGAGAGACTTCCTGTGTAACAGTATCCTGTGCTAAACGTTTGATGTGGGACAACACATTGGCACGCGACCTTAAGCATGACCACCAGTGTGAGGTCTTTACTTCTTAGTTTAGGGTATTAGAATAATTTTATTAGATACGTAGTGAATTGGCTCCACTGCTAGCATTTGATTCCACCCAAGTTAATCCCGGCGTGAACTTGATTGAGGTCCTGCTCTATCGTCAGGGAAAATACTGACTTGGAATTTCATTACAGGTTTCATTTCATCATATTCACCATTTCATAGAACAGTTAAAAATATTTAAACAAATAGTCGCGATTTGATCTTAGAAATAAACATTTCTATAATAATACGAATATGACTAAATGGCACAAAGAGTAGGGTGCAGTAGGCAAACAGTTTTCTGAAACTTTTAAATTCCGCAATGGGTTGAAGCAAGGAGATGCACTATCTCCTCTACTATTTAATTTTGCACTAGAGCATGCCATCAAATCGTTAGAGGATGAAGAAGGCCTACAACTCAATGGTATTAATAAGCTGTTTATGCTGGTAATGTAGTACTATTGGATGATAGCGAGGTGATAATAAGGGCAAACACGCACACACTATTGAGTAACACTAAGAAATTGGGACTGGAAGTAAATATCAATAAAACTAAATATATGGTCACACTTAGAAATACATTATATAATGGAAATGGACAGCTAATGACAAATGAGGGAAATTTTGAGGAAGTGGCTGAATTCAAATACCTAGGAACAATAATCACAAATAGGAATGAAATGTACATATAAATTAAACATAGGCTCAGTTCTGGAAATGCGTGCTATTAGGCATTACAGAGACTCTTCATGACGTCCCAACCCCCTTCAAAACAAATTAAACTAAAATATATATAAAACTATTATTCTACCAGTTATATTATATGGGTGTGAAACATGGATTCATACTTTCAGAGAGGAAAGGAGATAACGAGTATTTGAGAATAAAGTTCTTAGGAAAATGATTGGACCAAAGAGAGATGAACAGACAAGTGAATGGAGAAGACTACACAACAGTCAATTACATGGTCTTTATAGGAAGCCAGATATAATAAGAAAAAATTAAGTCTCGTAGTCTGCGGTGGCAAGACATGTGGCACGAATGGAGAGTGAAAGACGCGCATGGAAGCTTCTTGTAAGAGAGCCAGAAGGAAAACGCCTAGTTGGTAGACCAAGGATGAGATGGGAGAATAACATTAACTATGATTTGAGGGAAGTATATTATACAGGGAATGATTGAAAAACATTAGCTCAAGATGGGGATGTATGGAGACCTTAGCCTATGTCCGCGGCCATGAACCTACGAGTTCGATAGTGCCAGTGAGTTAGTTAGTTAAAAATAAGATTTAAAAAGTGATTAGATTTTTGTTTTATTTATTCTATCTTTTATTAGGAATATTCCACATACACTTGTTCTCCTACAAGCCAATGAGATTTGTCGCCAGATATTTCTGTCTAAATCACTTTTCTCCTCAAAATATCTACATTTCTCCTCGCTCCATCTATCAAATGTCTGTCTTTTCCACTTCTTCCATTAGCTTTCGAATCAAGAATCTTCTTTGGTACTTAATGTAAATCTAACTTTAAAAAAACTTCATGAATGTTTTCTTTAGGAATTCATAACATTATCTAGACAACTTGCTAAATACGCATTTTTACTTTTGTAACAGGAAACAAATTATGCTCTATTAACTTAACTTAATTACTTAATACAGGCTTTCCACTTTACAGCAGTTTGCCCTTGATTCCTGCTTTCCAGAGATTCCTATCTTCCATTGACCATCTTCCATACCCCTATTCATCATGGCATCATATATTACCTCATACCATGCTCTTCTACTTCTCCCCCTTTTCCTTCTACCTGGTACAATCCAATCCAACACCTGTTTAGGCCACTGGTCTTCCGACATCCGTTGTACATGTCCATACCACTGGTGAGCTCTCTTTATTATCCTATCGATAACAGTTTCTTGTTTTCTTGTCTGATATATGTATTTCGAATATGTTGTGACTTGGATATTCTCATACTTCTCCGTAATCCATCCATTTCTGTCGCCAAGATTCTTTTCTGCATCCTTTCATTTATTGTCCAGCTTTCTGATCCATATGGGAGTATACTTTCTATTATTGTCTGTATAATCTCTTTTTTTTTCTGGTCAAATTTCTATTCCATAAAAGACCATTCAGGGATCTAATCGCCTTCCTTGCACAATTAGTCTGTTAATAATATCTTTTTCACAAGTACCAGATTTATCTATTATAGATCCAAGATATTTATATTCTTCAACACGTTTAATTATCATATTATTTATTTTTAGGTCTTCTGAATTTCCTCCGATTACCATATATTCTGTTTTAATATAATTTATTTTCAATCCACCTACCTCAAATGCATCGACCAACTTTCTGACCATATATTCTATATCTTCTTTATCTTGTCCTATTATAATCTGGTCATCAGCGAATAATAAATTGTGCAGTAAATGGCCATTAATGTTGATTCCCATTCCCCTATATAACTTATTCCATTTCATTAATACATCTTCTAAATATATCTTGAACAATGTTGGTGACATCCCGCATCCTTGTCTTAATCCTTTTGTTATATCAAATTCTGAGGATACTCTATTTCCAACCTTAATACTTGCTTTACAATCATAAGTTTTATTTTATAAAATGTACAAGAGATTTAGGTATTCCAAACTTCTCCATTGCCACCCAGAGCTTGATGATGGGTACAGAGTCAGATGCCTTTTCCAGGTCTATAAATGCCATATGCACTTATTTTTCCCTTAGCCAACATCTTTTCCATAATCTGCCTAATCACAAATATATTATCAAGGCACGATTTACCTGCTGCGAAACCTATTTGTTCTTCTGATATTTTATTTTGTATTAGTTCCTCCAATCTAATTTTAATAGTTGTACTTAACATTCTACTAATTGCTGCCATAACACTGATCCCTCTATAGTTTGCTGGATCTCTTTTATTCCCTTTATTTTTGTATATTGCACTAATATACGATAACTTCCACTCATCTGGAATAGGATCTCCTTCTATCACTTGGTTAAAAAGTCTAGTTAAAACCACCATATTTAATTAGTTCCATGGTTATACCTCCTGGACCTGCCGCTTTTCCATTTTTTGCTCTTTTCAACACGTTTCTTACCTCGTCTTCTGTTATAGGTTCTATTAAGTCACCCTTTCCATTATCCAGTGTAGCATAGTCTATAAATTCTCTCCTAGTTTCTGTTAAAAGCATTTTAAAATATTCCTGAAAAGTTTTCATTGGTACTAAATTAAAACTCTTTGTCATATTATCATTTCGAGAAACAGTATTTCCTGAGAAAAATGTACTTTAACGAAACAATTATACAATTTGTGGGAAATAAACAATTACAATGAATCAAAACTTTTAAAATTCATATTAGAGCACAGTTGAGGTTATGTAATAAGATATTAAATAAATTGGTACCTGGTAAGTCAGTCGTCCTCAACTAAATTATTTAATAATCAATTGAGTTGGTGTTTACTTGATGAAAATCCATATTTATTAATTAAATAAAAATAAGACGTAGTTTTATTTGATTTTCATATTTATTATATAATTCAGTGACAGCTGCTTCGGTACACTGTACCTTCTACTTAGATCAGTTGGAACACAATTCATAATTTGTTAACATGTCTGAAGAAGGCACAGTGTACCGAAACAGCTGTCACCGAATTATATAATAAATATGAAAATCAAATAAAACTACGTTTTATTTTTATTTAATTAATAAATTATTTAACTTCATCAAGTAGTTCAACGGGCGGATGGGGTTCGTTAGTCCAGCAAAGACAACCCATCTAGGAGAGACAATTCCGAAATAAAACGGGGCAGGCTGAGCTCTGGAGCTGGGTGAAGGCAATCGGCCTAGGGAGGAAACCCCGAATAATAAACCCGCCATGAAAACGGGCTAGCAACACACTTCAAGGTGTAAATTATACGTTGCTTGCAGTCCCAAGGATCAAGCCTCGGATTAAAGAAACTAGGGCTGATACAACAAAAACTAATCTAATAATTAGCACGTGTGAAATGAAGTTATTAACAACTATTCAGGAGAAAATATAATTTGATAAAATACACAACACAGAAATTAGGGACAAATGTCATATTCAAGACATAACCAAATTTATTATAGATAGACGAAAATATTGGAAGGGTCATAAAGAAAGAATGGAAGACAACCGACTTGCGGAAAGAGGTAAAGAAGATAGACCAATGGACGGGAGAAGAACAAGAGGAAGACCAACCAAGAGACGGATAGACAGTGAATGCACATCCAATACGTCTTCCTCCGAGGAGTGATTTTGGAAATAAACAGGATAAAAATCCTACAAATGATGATTAAGAAGAAGAGAAGAATAAGTACCGTAGTTCCAACATGGAGGTCTTTCAAAACAATTTTTCATCTTCTGCATTTTAACTGAAACCAGTTAAACTTACTAGATACCAATTTTATATTTAATATCGAATTTCATTGGTTTGGACACGTGAAGAAGATGTATGAAGATAGATAGTCAGTTAGAGTGGATTCCAAATCAAAGGAAAAGAAAATGGAGGCCAAGAAGACACGGATAGAAGGAATTATAAATTTGATGAAGGACAGGGGACTGCAGGATGGTGACTGGAAGGATTGACATGAATGTAGGAAGAGAATCAAAACTTAATATTGGGCACAGGAAGATTTACATTTAAAACCAGTTAAATAAAAGAAAATAATCTAAAAGTATGCTAGTATTTTAACTTTTAACTTATTATGAAGAGAAAATGAATAAAAGCAGAGTATAGACGCCATTTTGTTTGGTAAGCAGCTGCTTGGAGCGCAAGTGCGGGCATGATCGATACAAGTAAATTAGGAGCGGATTGGGTAGTTGTAATGCCATGCTCTGATGGCCGCGCCCTCGGTAATTGGTTCCTGATATAACTTGTTCCATTGCGCCAATCAACACAAAACATTTTCAATTCCATTTACTCAAAATTTAGCCAATCACTGTATTATACCGCTAGGATTAGCAATAACGTGAATCTCAAGTCTGTATTTACGATGGGCCAATATTGGACATGGTTTTTTGCTTACTTATTGGCTTTACGACCCTTTGAATCCTAACCACTGTCTCTCCTTTCTTAGGATTTTATAGAACAAGCTAATTTAGTTACGCCTATTTCCCTATAGATGACACGAGTAGCATTTTGTCAGCATACATATCCGACGTGACATCTACTGTGCAGTTCTGGCTTCTTTAGCCGCTTTTGAAGGGTCTATGGTGTATGGTGCGGTAATAGGGGAGGGCGAGATGCAGTTACTGTCAGCAAATACCCTCAGACTTGAAAACATAATAGTTACTATGGTCCAGCCGCCGAGTCTTCAGCCCTGACGTTTTCACGACAGTGTTGCCGATATGGATATTCAGTGGGAGGGACCGCTTTATGTACCAGGTGGAATATCAAATCATGGCACTTTCTTTTTTTTTTATTATTGATTTCGTACATCTCAATGATGGATAAATCATATTTGAAGAGAAAAATTATACGCTCAGACCGGGACTTGAACCCGGGACCCTTGGTTCTCTAGACCAAGTGCTCTACCAACTGAGCTACCTGAGCAAGTACCGATCTAAACGCAAATCTTTCTCTATATACATTGTAATTCCCATCCACCAAATGCTGTGAAGCCATGCTTCTATCTTGCAAATGGCGGCTCCTTTATTAAGAAGACATATTTGGGAATTATACATTACAGCCAGTACGGCTTTTTCCAAGTTTTTATTATTGATTTCGTACATCTCAATGATGGATAAATCATATTTGAAGAGAAAAATTATACGCTCAGACCGGGACTTGAACCCGGGACCCTTGGTTCTCTAGACCAAGTGCTCTACCAACTGAGCTACCTGAGCAAGTACCGATCTAAACGCAAATCTTTCTCTATATACACTGTAATGTATAATTCCCAAATATGTCTTCTTAATAAAGGAGCCGCCATTTGCAAGATAGAAGCATGGCTTCACAGCATTTGGTGGATGGGAATTACAATGTATATAGAGAAAGATTTGCGTTTAGATCGGTACTTGCTCAGGTAGCTCAGTTGGTAGAGCACTTGGTCTAGAGAACCAAGGGTCCCGGGTTCAAGTCCCGGTCTGAGCGTATAATTTTTCTCTTCAAATATGATTTATCCATCATTGAGATGTACGAAATCAATAATAAAAACTTGGAAAAAGCCGTACTGGCTGTAATGTATAATTCCCAAATATGTCTTCTTAATAAAGGAGCCGCCATTTGCAAGATAGAAGCATGGCTTCACAGCATTTGGTGGATGGGAATTACAATGTATATAGAGAAAGATTTGCGTTTAGATCGGTACTTGCTCAGGTAGCTCAGTTGGTAGAGCACTTGGTCTAGAGAACCAAGGGTCCCGGGTTCAAGTCCCGGTCTGAGCGTAATAATTTTTCTCTTCAAATATGATTTATCCATCATTGAGATGTACGAAATCAATAATAAAAACTTGGAAAAAGCCGTACTGGCTGTAATGTATAATTCCCAAATATGTCTTCTTAATAAAGGAGCCGCCATTTGCAAGATAGAAGCATGGCTTCACAGCATTTGGTGGATGGGAATTACAATGTATATAGAGAAAGATTTGCGTTTAGATCGGTACTTGCTCAGGTAGCTCAGTTGGTAGAGCACTTGGTCTAGAGAACCAAGGGTCCCGGGTTCAAGTCCCGGTCTGAGCGTATAATTTTTCTCTTCAAATATGATTTATCCATCATTGAGATGTACGAAATCAATAATAAAAACTTGGAAAAAGCCGTATTGGCTGTAATGTATAATTCCCAAATATGTCTTCTTAATAAAGGAGCCGCCATTTGCAAGATAGAAGCATGGCTTCACAGCATTTGGTGGATGGGAATTACAATGTATATAGAGAAAGATTTGCGTTTAGATCGGTACTTGCTCAGGTAGCTCAGTTGGTAGAGCACTTGGTCTAGAGAACCAAGGGTCCCGGGTTCAAGTCCCGGTCTGAGCGTATAATTTTTCTCTTCAAATATGGCACTTTCTGTTTATTCAGAACGACAATATCGCAGCTTACTAGCGGCGTCAAGAGCAGTAATTGGTTGTGGCAGACGTTCACTCTCTCTTCATCTATTTCCTTATTGGCAGTAGAGAGCTAGTTTCTCCCTTTACCCCTCGTACAAGCTAAACGTCAGGGCCGAAGACTTGGCTGCTGGACTTCACACGTTGAATTTGCTTATTTACTAGTTCTGTATTAGTATAGCTTTGTTGTTTAATAAGTTTAGAGTGTTCATTATAGGATACCACTGTTTTATAACAATTTATTTGATTATTATTCTTGTATCTTGTAAGCCCATATTTCCTTAACAGATATTTAGGCTCTCTCCCCCTACAGGGAAGAATTTGAACCATACTAATTTAGTTACACTTGTTTTCGTATATATGTCATTTGAGTGACATCTAGGAAACCAAGGTAGTACTAGGACAGGAAAATTCGGTAAATTTTGCTTAGAGGCCTTTTCATTCAGGCTTAAGAATCTTTTACGAACCTGAAAATCTTCAGACTCGGGACCCACGGCTTAAAGTCCCTCCCGGAGGACTCGCTCCTTGGATTTTTCCATCCTAAAAAATCCATCGACCCCGGCCGGGTTTGAACCCGCAACCCTCGGGACCAGAGGCAAGGAGCATAACCACTAGTCCACCGCGGCTAATAATAATAATATGTTTTTTGCATGGTTACTAGTTC
Source organism: Diploptera punctata (assembly GCA_030220185.1). NCBI lineage: Eukaryota > Metazoa > Arthropoda > Insecta > Blattodea > Blaberidae > Diploptera > Diploptera punctata. The sequence continues at coordinate 502,784 of JASPKZ010009388.1, forward strand.
CCTCCCCCGCTCGGCAATGTTCCCACCTACCACGTACCAAGACGGCTACAGTTATCAGAGCTGCACTCTAGTAGGCAACTAAGGTATTACTTGGATGATGAAGGTAGGTAAATTTTGCTTAGAGGCATCTTTTTTCAGACTTAGGGTTCTTTTACGACACTGGAAATCTTCAGACTCGGGACCCATGGCTTAGAGTCCCTCCTAGTGGACTTCTTCCTTGCATTTTTCCATCCTAAACATCCAAGGTTTGAACCCGCGACCCTCAGAACTGGAATCAAGGAACATAACCACTAGACCTCCGCGTCCGACTGATCATCATTCGGAGGGGCAAATTTTTCAAAGCTTTTTCTTGTTATAATCACTTTAACAGCTAAATGCAAATTAGTTTTCTTGAAGCAAATTGGTTTAATCCCAATTATCATATCTTCATAGTTATAGATAAGCTGGTATGTAATAATATGTTTAACGACGCTCTTTAACATACTGTTCAAATCTGAGAGTGAAAAAAAAATGTTTGCTCAAAGGTCCCTTATTCAGGATAGAGTTATTTCATCTTCCCTATCTTATATCTCGTCACGAAACTCGAAACAATGCTTCCCCTCCAATTAAGACATAGGCTACTGAGAATTTTTACGTCATTAAAAATCTATGGATCCTGGTCGAATTTGAACCCCCGATCCGCGGAATTAGAGGAGAGTATGGTAACCACCAGTTCACTGAGACCGATCCTACATACAGGCTTGAAAGTTTTTTAATGCTAGTTTTTAATAGTCTATTGAAGTTCTTGAGATCATCCTATTGCCTTAAAAATAAGTAAACATCTTCAAAGAACTATCGATGTTGAACAAAAAGTTAACTAAGAAATTGGAGTTGGAAATGAACACCAATAAAACTAAATAGCTATAGGCCTGTTATCACTCATAGAAATTCATTATGTAATGGAAATGGACAGTTAATGACAAATGAGGGAAAGTTTGGAGGAGTCGCTGAATTCAACTATCTAGGAACAATAATTACATATAGAAATGAGATGTACCTTGTGGGCCGAATACCTGAATAACATACAAATAAAATACTTAAAAATAAAAAGGTAACGTGATCCCACCCTTGGGGTAGTAGGAGGTTAAGGCTCCCACTTTTATAGACAATCGGCACTTAGATTTAGGGGTTCTCCCCCTACAGGGAAGAATTTGAACCATAGTAATTCAGTTACACTTGTTTTCGTATAGGTGTCATTTGAGTGGTCCGTGGTCAGCGTTCCGCCTCATACTGACACCTAGGAACCCAAGCTAGTACTAGGACGGGAAAATTCGGTAAATTTTGCTTAGAGGCCTTTTCATTCAGGCTTAAGGATCTTTTACGAGACTGAAAATCTTCAGACTCGGGACCCACGGCTTAGAGTCCCTCCCGGATGACTTGCACCTTGGATTTTTCAATCCTAAAAATATCCATCGGCCCCGGCCGGGTTTGAACCCGCGACCATCGGGACCAGAGGCAAGGAGCATAACCACTAGCCCACCGCGGCCGATAGTAATAGATTATAACAATCTATTAATAAAATATTGAATAATCAATTGATTTAGTGTTTACTTCATGAAAATCCATTATGTTTAGTGATTAAATAAAATAAAACTGTTTTAGTTTTATACGATTTTCATATTTATTTTAATACAAATTCTTAACAGCTGTTTCAGTAAGTTGCTACACTTTTGTAATATGCTCTCAAATTCTTAACAGCTGTTTCAGTAAGTTGTTACACTTCTGTAATATGCTCTCAAATTCTTAACAGCTGTTTCAGTAAGTTGCTACACTTTTGTAATATGCTCTCAAATTCTTAACAGCTGTTTCAGTAAGTTGCTACACTTCTGTAATATGCTCTCAAATTCTTAACAGCTGTTTCAGTAAGTTGCTAAATTTCTGTAATATGCTCTCATATGTTCTTTTATACGAGACAATCCCTATATAGGACAAACTGGAAGACCTTTTATTTCTCGTATAAAAGAACATATGAGAGCATATAACAGAAATGTAGATACTTCAAAATACGCTACCATCTACTTCAATACGATCATTGTTTTAATTCAAATTTTAAAGTTTACTACGTTTGTAACAAAGATAAAAACTAGATCTTTTAGAAATTTAGAAACAAGTAAGTTGAAGAAGAACAATAGGCTGTTAAATTCCTAATTGCATTTTAATGTATCACCTCTTTTAACAAAGGCAGTTAGTAAAAGAATAGAGGCTGCAGAAATGAAGATGTTGAGAGCAATAGCAGGATACCAAAGGACCGATAAATAGAAAAGCGAAGTTATAAGAACAGAACTTAATATTTAATCTCTGTGAAAAAATAAAATACTATCAAAATGTTTATCTTCAGCACATATTACGAATGACTGAATAGTGCATAACAAGAAGAATGTATAATTATAAACCAAAAGGGAGAAGATTGTTGGGAAGACCATTGAAGAGATGGAAGGACCAATTCGATCTATAATGAGATCGGAACAGGCCATTGGGCTTAATCCTTGTTGTTGATGACGATGACCTCTTTTAAATTTATAATAAGAAAATGTTTGTTACACTGTTTTTGTTTACATTTAGTTGCTTAGTTACTATTGTTACGTACTTAACTATATATATATATATATATATATATATAGATTAATTTGCTTAACTGTTATGTTAGCCGCTAGATGGCAGTCGGAAAATCTTTCCGCTACCTCTTGTGTGAATTGAGAATACTACATGTATAAGAAAATTGTATGCTTGTATTGGAATTCTTGGGTAGCTCAGTTGGTTAGAGCGCTAAAGGTACAGACATTAGAGACTCGAGTTCAAATCCCGACTCAAGCATTCTTTTTTCTTTTCATATATATATATAATAACAAAATTAATTTTTGTGCTATAGTGAGTTTTGTCGTATTTACCAGACAACGGCGACCTTTATTCAAAGTTCAACTTCCTACATTTCGGGGTTGTCAACCTAAATAGCTATATTGTAATATTATATTTACACCCACGTGCGGGAAATAAAACCACTGCCCTCTATTTATACTATGTACAATGTAGGCCTATATACAGAAAATATTCAAAAGGTAGTGTTAATATACATTATACGAAACAAATCACTGCATTTTAAATAAACTGAACTTTATTTGAAACAATATAAAACAATAAATACGTACTTGCGGCCATGTTATCAATAATTGTTCTCAAGGCCTCCTGTTGTTTCAACTAATAAACATTGCCCACACTGTTAACGGTAGTCAATTGTTTATATTAAACGCAAATATTTCTAACAAAAATGTTATTATTTTACTGTCATTTATTATTTTGAAAACACCATTGCGCAAAAAATAATGTACAACGAACGTTGGTGTAGTGTTTTACAGAATCTCGGAAATTAAAAACCTCGCTATCGCTCGGTTTGTAAGCATTTTCCTCGTTTCTGTAAAAACCACTTCCCAACCTCGCATCGTAATATACCATTGTACTCGTAGTATTCGTTTGAAAAAGGTACAGATTACTGAAACAGCTGTAACGAATTTGTTTAAAATAAATATGAAAATCGTATAAAACTTTAACAGTTTTATTTTATTTAATCACTAAATAAAATATTGGTCTTGTTAATCAAAAATAAACATCCATTTTAGTACTTCAAAAAGGAAAAATGTCTCTTCATAAGTCTCCAAAATATAATTTTACTTAAACAATTCCTAATGAAATTCATTGTTTAAAACCGTTGAGGTGGATAGTCATAAAATAAAATAAAGTTAAAATGTACCTTCTTAGGTCAGAACCGTCGTCCGCAACTTATAAAATATATATTCTTTTTTGTCTGAAGGCCTTTCAGAATCTCTATTCCATCTTCAGCAGGTCTTTCTTCGCTACATTACTTGATGTTCTAGGTGCTGGTCCTATTGAGTCACTACATTAGACCCAGCATCGAGAACATCAAGTAATGTAGCGAAGAAATACCTGCTGAAGATGGAATATAGATTCTTAAAGGCCTTCAGACAAAAAGTATACATATTTTATAAGTTGAGGACGACGGCTCTGATCTAAGAAGGTACATTTTAACTTTATTTTAAACTACTCCTTCAAATCAATACTTCAATCGCGAAGAGACAAGATAGAATTCTAAATTCACAATTAAGTATAGACAGTCCAAGAAAAGTATCGAAATATAATATATAAGCAGAGCACGAAAGAGAGAAAAGACAAAGAAGATTGATAAGAAGTTGGAGAAGAGGAGATTACGAGTATTCGAGAATAAAGTACTTAGGAAAATTTTTGGACCAAAGAAAGATGAACAAACAGTCTTTATAGAAAGCCAGATATAATAACAACAGTTAAGTCTCGTAGACTGCGATGGACAGGGCATGTTGCTCGTATGGGGAATGAAAGACTTGCATGGAAGCTTCTTGTAGGAAAGGCAGATGGAAAACGCCCAGTTGGTAGACCAAGAATGAGGTGGGAGAATAACATTAACTGTGATTTGAGGGAAGTAGATTATATAGGGAATGATTGAAAAGCATTAGCTCAGGATAGGGATGTATGGAGAGCTTATGTCCGCGCGGCCATGAACCTACGGGTTCGATAGTGTCAGTGAGTAAGTAAGTAAGTTATTTTACCGAAGCGACAAATTGTTTAATGGTAATCGACAGCATGAAGTGTGAAACGACAATGTAGGTAGGTAGCACCGGAAGAACTTGACACACTTGCCAGGCATCGAACCGAGAACTGAAGCTTGAAGCTCACTGAGACACGATTAAGCCTACAGGTGGTTTGTAAATAGGGCTTCAAAAAAAAACCTAGACAACCTGCCGTAACATCAGTTGGTACTTTCCGTCTAACATCAGTGGCAGTTGCCAAAAGCCAAGACGTTAGTGGTGGGTGGGTGGTAGTTGATGAAGCCAAGAAAGGTACAGTCCCAGCCTTTTAACCTCAAATCGAAATACAATAATTTATACGAAACGGCTGTTGAAAAATCTATAAAAATTATTAGGGGAAGTCAAAAGTTGATGAATATGAAGAGGGTGTCAATGGAATGTGTGTGGAGTACGGGGCGTCGCACATTGGACGTTGGGAAATGACAAATACGACGTCTCAGAGTGTACTCTGCTCTTCTTGCGCCCTCCCACCCATCGCTTATTTAAGGTACCCCCCTCACTTCACCTTATTCTTTGGCGGCTGTGTTCCGGTCGAATGGTCTCGCTAACCAACTGTCTCCAGATGGTTGAAGACCGCGAAAAGAAGAAGCGTGTTCGGCGCGTGGTCACTAGCTATAGTCTGTTCATGTAACCGAGTGCATCCCTATGAGATTATCAATCAGTGGTCCGCGACTCCAGTCAAAATATAAACTGACTCAAATTAAGTAGGTTATATAGGCATATTTATATATTAATAGTGAGTGGAGAACATATTTTAATCGACTCACTTCATACATTTTCAAAATTGAAAAAAGAAGCGAAACTTTTGAAACAATTGCATAAACCGTTGGAATTGATAATTTGGGAAATGATATGCATTCAGAAGAATAAATATCGATCTATGAATTTCGGTATTCCGGTGGATAAAAAATTAATTACAAAGTTTATAACCCCAACGAAAGATGGCAGCACAAGAGGTGATGTCACTAAAGAAATCAACAATCACGAAATTTCATCAGTGAACGCCATGACTGAAGAAGGACATGATATTGTCTGAAACCGTCGGTATCAAAGAAGTTTGAAGATGTATGAGGTGAGTCGATTAAAATATGTTCTCCGCTCACTATTATTGATATAACCTCATAATGTTTACTTCCCAATATTAATTTATATATATATATATATATATATATATAAATTAATATATATATATATATATATATATATATATGCTTATATACATTTCTGTTCCAGCGGTCGCAATTTACATATATCTAAATTTTTAAGAATTTTAGGGTTGATAAATTCTGTCTTCAAGCCACAGTTAGTCCAAAAGCATTCAAGACAAAGTGTATAAAACACTGGCTCTTCCAACTCTTTTGTATGGTAGCGAAGTATGGACGTTGAAACAGAAGGATATACAGAGACTTAGATCTGCTGAAATGAGACACCTTCGGAGGACTGCAGGATACACACTACTAGATCACAAAAAAAAATGAAGACATCTTAGAAGAATTACACATGGAACCTTTAGAAAACAAAATTTCTGATTATAAGTCAAGATGGATGCAACATGTTCATCGAATGGAAGATCACAGAATACCCAAACAAATGTTAAGATATCAACCTGCAGGAAGAAGAAGACCAGGACGTCCACTCAAAAGACTTTTGGATGGTGTTTCTCTTGAGGCCGAAACAGGTCAACAAATGGCCTAAATTCGTGAATGTACTATGATGATGATGATAACCAAACTTAGCATACTAAAGTGATCCCACAACAGGCCCGGAGGCCCTTGGGGCAGTAGGAGGTTAAGACTCCCACTTTTTTCTAGACAATCGACACTTTTATATCAGCCGGGTTGTCAACCCTGCATGACGGCCGCCTTTACCCCCAGAACAAGCGTCTGGTACTCATTTCCGTTAGAGGCTGAGTCGACCCCAGGGCTAAAGTGCCGCCAGAGGGTTTTGGTCAGTTTAAATATCCTGACCCCCAATGGGACTTGAACCCTCGACCCTCCGGCTTGTAGCTCAGTGCCTTAACCACTACGCTACGGCGTGCCCCATCCAATACTATCAGAATCACATATTTTCCTTTCTGAGATAAAAAGAAAGTTTCTTTTTTGTTTCTAAGTGTTATTATTTTAATTGTTCAACTAAAAATATAAACACGTTTTTTATGAAGGATTTTCTCTACATTATAGGCCTAGTAGTAATTCTTCAGCCCAAATGTATTTTGCTCCGCCGCAGAAAGCTACCCTCAGCATCTTCTTCTTCTTCGAGTTTTTTTTATCATGTTTCTTTTTATTTTATCCATTCACTGTTTCCTGGGTTTCCCCCGCCTTCTCCTGCCTTCAGTATTCCAATCCAGCAGTATTCCAATTCAGCATAATTCTTTGAATTCTATTACTCCCCATCCTCTTCAGATGTCCATACGATTTCAATCTTCGTTTTTCTATTACTTCTAATAATATTAAGTTTAACATTCATGGTTTCTCTAATTTCCTGGTTCTGAATTTTCTCCTTTCTTGATCCTCTTGCTGCCCTTCGCCAAAAAATCCATCTCTGTTGTCAATTTTTTCGCTTGCTGTCTACCTAAAGTCCAGATCTCTGCACCATACAACATAACACTCTGTACTAATGATTTAAATGCCAATGTCTTGGTTTTCTTTATAATATTTTTACTTCATATCACTGAATTTAACATTCCAATCACCTTATTTCCTTCACTAATTATTTTGTCTCATTCACGATAACTATTCCCATCTGAGTCTAAAATTGATCTTCGATATTTGAATTTATCAACTTTCTTAATTTCCACTTTTCACATTGTCATTTCTCTTCATTCTCCAGTTCTGTCGTGAGATATTCGGTTTTATTAATGTTTATATTTAATCCCCATTTCATCATCATCATTATCAGCATATATGGCATGACAGCCCATTTTGGGCCCTAGCCTTCCTCAGAATGTCCTTCGAGACTTCTCTATTTGCTGCTAAATTCTTCCTATTTCTAATATTTCCGATTGAGGGTCTTTCCACTTTCCAGGGTTGCCCTTTTACCAGCCGGATGCTGGCCCTTCACATCCACATGTGTCAATCACAGAGGTAGATGATCAACAGTCAGTGTAGGGGTGACATGTGGTTAGCATGTCGAGTCCCCCAGCCGTTATAGCTGGTTCCTCAACCTGGAGCCGCTACTTATTGTAGCTACCCAATTGCCTCACGATGCTGGGTGGGCACCGGTCCCATACTGGCCGAAATACCATGAGAAAATTTCTTCCCCCATGGAGACTCGAGCCAGCGTAAGTCCCGTAGCTCTGCGCCAAGGCTTCCTACCTTAACCACTCGGCTACGGTGCGGGACCCTATTTCTAATTTTACTAATTCTAATATCCTGCAAGACATCCTCCCATCTTAGTTTTGATCTTCCAACTTTTCTGGTTTGTAATGGTTGTGCCATCTTCTTAACAGTATTTCAAATGTCCAGTCCAGGCCAAACTATTAATTTTTATTCACTTCACCAAATCGGGTTCTTTATAATCCATACAATTCACAGTTTCTCCTTTTTCTCCAAATATCACCTTCTTTCACTGCCCCAAAAATGATTCTTAATATCTTTCTTTTGAAAGTAGCCAGAGATTTCTCATCTGACTTTAAAATAGCCCAAGTTTCTAATACATATTCAATTACTGGTCTTATAAGAGTTTTATAAATCAGTAACTTAGTTTTCTTTATTATTAAGTGTGATCTTAGATATTTTCTAAGTCCAAAGAAACATTTGTTTGCAGCTATTATGCATTTTTTAATTTCTATATGGTTATCATTCTTCTTCTTCGGCTTTCCCCCACTTATAGGTTTGCCGTCTTCAGTTTCCATTTATCTCTATCATTCCAATCTCCCTCTTCCAAATTCCGATCATCCATTATAGTTCTGACGTAGGTTTTCCATTTCCATCTTGATCTGCCACATTTATTTCTTCCAGGGGGTGACCATTGGTATTTATTTTTTGGCCATCTTTCATTTTCCATTCTTTGTACATGGCGATACCATTTAAGCGTTTGATTTTCAATCCTCTTTAACAACAGATGTGGTGACATTCATTTCTCTCCATAGGAATTCATTTCTTATTTTATCCTGTCTTGTTTTTTGGAGGCTTCTTCTAAAATAATCAAATTCAACTGTACTAATTTTATTCTTTTGTAATTCCGTCAAAGACCAAGTTTCACTACCATATGACGAAATATTCTGTATTATGCTCTTATAAAGTTTCATTTTAGTTTCCTTTGTAATATTTTTGTTCCAAATTACTCCATGTAAAGTCTTAGTTGCATTTTTTGCCATTGCATTTTTAGTCTGTACATCTCTCTCACAGGTACCTAAATTTGTAATTATTGACCCAAGATATTTAAAAAATTCACACTTTTTTATTTTCCCTGTTTCAAGTATGAGGTCATCCACATCCTTTCCCAAACACATATATTCTGTTTTCTGTAAATTTATATTCAGTACCCATTTTTTATATTATTCCATTAGTTTATTTATCATATATTTCATATCATCTTCATCCCCTGCAAAAATTATTTGATCATCTGCAAACAACAATGAATGCAGTACTTTTCCTCCTACAGGAATACCCATTTCAGAACATTTTTTATACCACAAGTTAAGAGTCTGGTCTAAATAAATGTTAAAAAGAATTGGTGATAAACTGCATCCCTGCTTAAGGCCTTTAATAACGTGAATTCCTCTGTTAAATTATTCTGTATTTTTACTTTAGCTTTTGTATTACTATAGATCCTCCTAACAATATTAATCCATTTATCACAGATATTCAGATTTCTCATTGCCGTCCATAACAATTGTCGAGATACACTATCATATGCCATCTCTAAATCAATAAAGGTCATATGTAGTTCTTTATTTTTTGCTAGGATTTTCTCTTGTAATTGTCTAATACAGAAAATATTATCATTCTTACAAATAATTTCTGAGCCGAAATATTTAAACGTATGAATACTTTGGATTTGTATCAAATCCCCATTTCTTGTATTCCTCAATTAATTTCCTTGTCATATATGATGCATATCCCGTGTCCTGAGTAAACACCTCTTTGTCGTCTGCAAACAGCAGATGGTGCAACACATATTATTGATTGCACATGTAACACATATTTAATGTATTTAGACATAGCAACTAGTAAGAAATAAAGGTTTTAGTCCGAGATCCGGCTGCAAGATTACTGCGTTCATCGAGTGTATGAACAAAATCTATTTTTTTCATAAAATTGTGAATGACTGAATATATTTTTGCCGAGTTGCCCATTAAAAATCGGCCACCAGTATAATTAAAATATAATTAATTTATATATTCGTAATAATTTAATTCACTTGTTATTAAAATAAATTATAATCCAGTTCGCAGAAATCGATGTATAGAGCTTAAAAAGTTTTGGTTGCCATTGCACACTTGGTCATAAACCTCCTCGCGGCTACAGCAGGCTGTGACACCAATCAGTAATAAAATGGCTATATGTACGTATTTGTTTTATACTGTCTCAAATAAAGTTCAGTTCATTTAAAATGCTGTGATTTGTTTTGGTATAATGTATATTATTGGATATACTTTGTATATACACTGTACGATGTATATATAAAGGGCAGTGGTTTTACTTCCCGCTGCGAGAGGAACAGTATAAAACAATAAATACGTACTTACTGCCATTTTATTACTGATTGGTGTCACAGCTTGCTGTAGCCGCGAGGAGGTTTACGGCCAAGTGTGCAATGACAACCAAAACTTTTCAAGATCTTTAGATCGATTTCTGCGAACTGCATTATAATTTATTTTAATAACAAGTGAATCAAATTATTTCGAATAAATTAATTAATTATATTTTAATTAAACATACTGGCGGCCGAATTTTAATAGGCAACTCAGCAAAAATATATTCAGTCATTCATAATTTTATGAAAAAAAATAGAATTTATTCATACACTCGATGAACGTAGTAAATCTTGCAGCCGGATCTTGGACTATTATGCTAGGGATGTTTTGAGCGCAGTATAGCCGTACGACAGATGGTTGAAGAACCATGCTACATTTTGTTATGGAACAGACTAGCTCTTGCTGGTGGTAGCAATACAGTAATTTGAGGGCAACAGACTATTATTCTTCATGCTATTCTTTTTCTTAACATATACAAAGTGTACTTCTTTCGAGAAACTTGGACAACGTGGATTAACTCCTTCACCCCTTCTTTTAATCCCCTCTTTTTCCTTACCATCTGACACTTTCTGCCTTCTCCTATCCCCACTTTTTCTCCAAGCATTTCATTTGCTTTGTCTTACAAACTTCTCCATGTTTTAGCATGACATCAAACAAAATATTCAGGCACCAAAAAAAAGTTTACAAATGGAAACAAGAAAGTAAACTTAGATCTAGGCCTATGTTTAGAATTCTTGATTTGTCAAAATGTGTCCCGCGCCGTTGCCGAGCGGTTATTAAGGTAGAAAGCATTGGCGCAGAGCTACGGGACTTGCGCTGGTTCGAGTCTCCATGGGGGAAGACATTTTCTCATGGTATTTCGGCCAGTATGGGACCGGTGCCCACCCAGCATCGTGAGGGAATTGGGTAGCTACAATAAGTAGCGGCTCCAGGTTGAGGAACCAGCTATAACGGCTGGGGGACTCGACATGCTAACCACATGTCACCCCTACACTGGCTGTTGATCATCTACCTCTGTGATTGACACATATGGATGTGGAAGGGCAGCAGCCGGCTGGTAAAAGGGCAACCGCTGAAAAGTGGAAAGACCCTCAATCGGATCGGATTTGTAAATAACAACATGATCATATCGTAGCAGTATTGTGTGAGACCCGAATTTGGAAGGAGCAGGGTTCAAATCCCGATGCCGAGCAAACTGATTGAGATGTTTATTATAAAATTAAGACTTCGCACAGGAAGACAAATAATATTTGAAGACAAAAGTAGGATATACGCTAAGCGAGAAATGTTAAATCTAATATATAAAAATGTTTGTTTGTTTGTTGGTTTGTTTGTTTGTTCGTACTTTATGCGCGGCCATACCTTTAATCCGATTGTGATGGGGCTTTTTGCAAAACGTTCAGGAGTTTCCCGGGATGAACATAGTTATAAGAGAGAGTTGTTAAAACTAAACTCCTACACCCTTAAAAATCGCCCTTTGTAGTGGAAAACGTGAAAAAAAGTAGCTCTTTGGACGCTTAAATGGCTTACGCTGCCTAAACAATAACAAATACACAAAATGAATGTAGGGCCTACACAGAATTCAATATCACAAAAAGCTCTACAAAAACGTACGTGACAGCATATGTTTATCTCTTACGGTAACTCACAATAACAATTTTTGTCTTTCATTGATGCCAAGAAGATCCGTGACAAGTACGCAGATTCCTGCGAAAGCACAGCAGCACATGGCGGTTATTCTTTTACGGATAACTCACAATAATGAATTTTGTCTTTTAGCTCATTTATGCCAAGAAGATCGACATAAGTAGATTCCGGGTAATCAGCACGGGTATCTTAAAATAATTACGATATACATTTATAATTATTTTTCATTTTATTTATTCATCTAATCATAAGAAGTACATTAATTTTTGCCTTTCAGCTCATTTATGCCAAGAAAATCGGGATGAGTAGATTCCCCGGACAACGGCGGGTAAACAGGACGGGATATCTAAAAATAATTGCGATATAAATTTTTCCTTCCACTTATTTAACTAAACATAAAACACAATTTTCGTATTTCAGCTCATTCATGTCAAGAATATCGGGATAAGTAGATACCTCTACAACGCCGGGTAATCAGCACTGAGTATCTAAAAAATATAAATTTAGCCTATAATTATTTCTTCTTTTACTTATTAAACTAAACATATAGGCACAATAATTTTAATTTATTTAGGCGTAGCAGCGCACGCCGGGCATTAGCTAGTTTATAATAAAACATCGAAAGAAGCTCTACTGACTTTATAAAATAATGTTAAAATTCTCATAAGTAATGCCACGAGTGAATTTATCTAGAGAATTTGGAAATCAAGAGTGGCATTTGTTAGGACTATTTAACGAATAAAATTAAGCTGTTTACTCATAAATCATTGTTTAACTATAGTTATTTTAAAATATTTATATATTTAATATAAACGGCGATGTTTGAAAACAAATCATAAATGTGAGGTTATGTTCATTCACTGCTGCTTGATCATATTATTTATTGCCAAATAAGATCGCAATATTGTAAAAGTGCACCCAAGTGGAGAAATAATGAAACACATCAAACTATATATCATAATCAACATTACAGGTTATTCGTTTATTTTTTTAGTAAACAACTCATTAAAATCAAGGAATCTTTTCATTATTTGTTATATTCAATGTATTTGTTGGAGAAAAATAATGCTTTGACCGGTTCAGAACATTAAAAAGGAGAAGCTTTCTTTACCACAAAAGCAGGAGCTGATAAAGAGAAATCGATAAAGAGCGAGGTGAAACACGACTGTCATTGGTTGTAAAACAACATTCATTGAAACGTGATTTATCATTGGCTAGCATTTGTGGCATGAGTTAAATAATCAATAGAAATTTTCTTAAATAAGAAGCCGTCATTAACATGATCCAGCAACAGTTCGTAGCATTTGAAAGTCTCGGAAAATAAAAATGTATAAGAGGAAACATTGCGTTTATATTGGAGTGCTTAGGATAGCTCAGACGGTAGAGCATCAGAGTATAAATCAAAAGGTCCTGGGCTCAAACCACAGCCTAAGCGTATATTTCTTTCTTCAAATATGATTGAAGTTTTTATCAGTCGTCAAGGCAAACACTGGATAGGAATTTTTATTATCACAACTCATTTCATCACATCCATATAATTAAAAAATGAAATTAGTGATTTTGTACTCATGACACATAGGCCTACTAGAATCATGCAGTCTACAGTCACCGTAGCATGGTCGGTAGAGACCTTCGCTTACACTCTGGTGAACCTGTTCGATTCCAGACAGGGTAGATTTAAAAAATCTCCGTCTTTCATCATCCATCCATAGTAATTTTTCCCGAGGGCAGGTCTTTCACTGCAATCATAGCATTTTCATGCTATGCTTTGCAGCTTTACTAGGGACTTGTAGGTGTGGTAGCTTCCCGTTGCTTTCCACACCGGTGAAGGATGATGATGATGAGGATAATGATGATGGCCATATGATTTCGGGGACCGTTTGGGCCTTAAGTTTTCCTAACATTTGTCTTACAGGTGAGGAAAAACCCCGATAAAAACCTCACTCAGAAAAACTGTCCCGACCGGGAATCGAACCCGGGCCCTCTGCGTGACAAGGCAGCACGCTACCTCGGGACCACATCATAAATGTGTTCAGTGGTTGTATTTATATGTAAAAAAGAAAAACTTGAAAAGGTCATCGTCTGTTCTGATCTCATATTAAAATAGATATTTCCATCTTTTACTGGGTCTTCCTACATTTGTTTGTCCTAGTGTTCTGTAGAGAAGAATATATTTCGTGATTCTGTTATTATTCGTTCTATTGATGTGGTTCATCCATTAATCTCTGTATTGTGCAATCCTATCTAATAGCTTGAATATCCATCCATCCATAGTAATTCAGCCCGAAGGCAGGTCCTTCACTGCAATCATAGCATTTTCATGCTATGCTTGCAGCTTTACTAGGGAATTGTAGGTGTGGTAGCTTCCCGTTGCTTTCCACACCGGTGAAGGATGATGGTAATGATGATGATAATGATAAGGATGATGATGTTGGCCATATGATTTCGGGGATCGTTTGGGCCTTAAAGTTTTCCTGACATTTGTCTTACAGGTGAGGAAAAACCCCGATAAAAACCTCACCCAAAAAAACTGCCCCGACCGGGGATCGAACCCGGGCCCGCTGCGTGACAAGGCAGCACGCTACCTCGAGACCACAGCAGTGGACAGCTTGAATATAGGCCTATATTTATCTTCATATATTTTCATTGCGTTTCCAATCTGTTACTGTATAGGCAGCGATTTCTTCAAAAACCTCATTTTCGCAAGTTCTATTCTTCGTTCCTGGTTTTTGGTTAAGACCCAAAAAGGTACAACAGAAAAGGAAGGGAAACAAAACTGGATAAACCTAAAGTTCTCATATGCATTATGGTCACAGATCTTAGAAGTTCTCATATGCATTATGGTCACAGATCTTAGAAGTTCTCATATGCATTATGGTCACAGATCTTAGAAGTTCTCATATGCATTATGGTCACAGATCTTAGAAGTCCTCATATGCATTATGGTCACAGACCTTAGATCGTTTATAAATACGACTTAAACCTATTCACGGTGCTCTAAAATTCCCTTACAAACTTCTAGGATTTGTAGAGGGAACTGTGTTCATAATATCTAGAATTGGAAACGATGTCCGGAAACTTACCTTTTTCATGCTACAGCCGTTTGAAAACAAGCATTTCCTGAACGTACGCCACGTGTTTCAACAAGTAATAGCTTCGCGATTCGTCTAAATCGAAAAATTTCCTATCGAGTTTTCCAAGACTTGGTGTTTTTTTTCGGTAATTTTTTTCGAAATTTTGAAAACTGCAAAAAAATGATTGTGGAGGATGTATCCGGGTTTATTAATGCAAGCCATGATTCATTCTACCAGTTATATTATATGGGTGGGAAACATGGACTCCTACTTTAAGGGAGGAAAGGAGATTACAGATATTTGAGAATAAAGTACTTAGGAAAATTTTTTGGACCAAAGAGAGATGAACAGACAGGTGAATGGAGAAGACTACATAACAATGAACTACATGGTCTTTATAGGAAGCCAGATATAATAAGAACAGTCAAGTCTCGTAGACTGCGATGGGCAGGACATGTTGCACGTATGGGGAATGAAAGACTTGCATGGAAGCTTCTTGTAGGAAAGCCAGAGGGAAAACGCCCAGTTGGTAGACCAAGAATGAGGTGGGAGAATAACATTAACTATGATTTGAGGGAAGTAGATTATACAGGGAATGATTGGAAAGGATTAGCTCAGGATAGGGATGTATGGAGAGCTTATGTCCGCGCGGCCATGAACCTACGGGTTCGATAGTGCCAGTGAGTAAGTAAGTAAGTAAGTCATGATTCATTTTCCATTTTGTTTCTTTGGTTATTAATGAGTTGAATTGTGAAACAAGTGATGTACTGTGTCACGCCTCATAATAAATTACTTGTAAAAGTGGTCGCATTAAAAACTTGTTTTCAAACGCCTGTAGCACTAAAACGGTAAGTTTCCGGACATGGTTTCCAATTCTAAATATTACCAACTCAGTCCCCTCTACAAGTCCTAAAAGTTTGTAAGGGGAATTTGAGGTTCGTATTCGTTGAGACCACACATAAAATCTCTGATCATATCAACCCGTTTCTTCCTATTCCTCTCACCCGGGCTCATTAAGATAAAGTTGAGCTGAAATTCCATGCCAGAATCCAATTCCATGCCAGAATCCTTTATATCATAATCATTTCATTGTATGCGTGTAAAGTAATAATATATTTTTTAAGAATATTTAACTCATGCCCCAAATGGTAATCAATGACCAATCAGGTTTCAATTAATTTTGTTTTATAACCAATCAAAGTCGTGATTCACCTCGCTCTTTATAGATTTATCTTATTCATCTCCTGCTATTGTGATAAAGAAAGCCCCTCCTTTTTACACGCTTTATATTAGCTTGACCTGTATATATCTGTATATGTAACGGAATCTTTAAACGCGATTTTCACCCACTTAAAATCATTGGATCGACTTGAAACTTTGTATACTTGTAGAGGACCCGTGACAATACAATAATGTAATATTTATTTTCTAAAATCCTGGCCATAATCATCAGAAAATCAAAAAAAGTGTTTTTGTATCAATGTAACGGAATCTTTCAACGCGATTTTCACTCACTTAGAAACATCGGATCGACTTGAAACTTTGTATACATGTAGAGGACCCGTGACAATACAATAATTTCATATTTTGTTTCTAAAATCCTGGCCAGAATCATCCGAAAATAAAAAAATGAAAACTGGTGTAATAGGTTGCGGACTTGTCGAGTTTTTAGTCAATCGTTGTAAGAGCTCAGTTGGTAGAGCAGTGAACTCTTAGTGGTATATAATTTCAGTAACCATACATCTCTGGTTCAAATCCGGCTGGGAGGGTTTTTTTATAGAAGAGTATTCTTTTAGCTCATACTACAATAGTATCGAATTTAAAGATATTTACATTTTTATCTTATTCTGTAAAATATTAAAACTAAAAAATAAATAATAGTTTTAAAAAAACTAAAAGAACACGCTTTATTAGAAAACTAAAAAATGAAAAATAATTTTAATTTCCAAAACGCTTGTGATAAAATAAAGTGGTCAACAAAAAAATCATCTCCAACATGTATAGAATAAAATTAGAGTTATCAACAAAAATAAAATAATTTTACCATCAAAAGCGTGGGGTGCTTTTTATGATTTTTACATTTTCTTCTTAGAGAGCTTACTTTTACCAATATATGTTTAATATAAAATATATTAATTGATATAGAGCACCCCACGCTTTTGATGGTAAAATTATTTTCTTTTTGTTGATAATTCTAATTTTATTCTATATGTGTTGGAGATGATTTTTTTGTTGACCACTTTATTTTATCACAAGCGTTTTGGAAATTAAAATTATTTTTCATTTTTTAGTTTTCTAATAAAGCGTTTTCTTTTAGTTTTTTAAAACTATTATTTTATTAATATTCTGTACAGATCAGATCATTATTTGTCTCCAACAAATATATTGAATATAGCAAACAATGAACATATTCCGTGATTTTACAGAGTTGTTTACTAAAAAATAAATGAATAACCTATAGGCATAATATTGATTATAATGTGCAGTTTGATGTGTTTCATTATTTCTCCACTAGGATGCATTCTTACAATATTGCGATCCTATTTGCAATAAATAATATGATCAAGTTGAGATGAATAAACATAACCTCACATTTATGATTTGTTTTCAAACGTCGCCGTTTACATTTAATATAAATATTTTATAATACCGGTAACTATATTTAAATAATGATTTTTGGGTAAACAGCTTAATTTTATTCGTTAAATAGACCTAACAAATGTCACTCTTGATTTCAAATTCCTCTAGATAAATTCACTCGTAACTTCGTGACTCGTGAAGAATTTTTCCATAATTTGGAAGTCACTCGTGACATTACTTATGAAATTATATTACAGACACAATAAAAAAACATAATATTGTCCATTGAATATTACAAAATATGCTAGACTCAATATAAAATTCCTCTAGGTCGATTGGTGGAACGCTGCAATAGTCAAAATTCGGTATCACTAAGGTCTGAAAAAAATAAATTATTTTGAAAGATATATGACGATTTTTACGCGCTTTATATTAGCTCGACCTGTATCTGTCTATGTAACGGAATCTTTCAACACGATTTTCACCCACTTAAAAACATTGGATAGATTTGAAACTTTGTATACTTGTAAAGGACCAATGACAATACAATAATTTCATTATTTTTCTCTAAGATCTGGAGCTCTGATTATAATAACAGGTCTTATTAAATGATTTCACCTCTATAATCAAGAGTTAATATTTATAGGTATGACTATTATATTATTAACAATAATTCAATGATGACGAGACATTGTACGTGAAGGGTGGCCAGGATCATCAGGACATCATAAAATAAATAAATACCGGTATAATAGGTTGCGAACTTATCGACGTTTTAGTCCATCGTTGTAAGAAATTATTATATCCTCTGGTAGCTCAGTTGGTAGAGCGATGTACTGTAGTGGTATATACTTTCAGTAATCCATAGGTCGCTGGTTCAAATCCGGCCCGGAGGATTTTTTAGAAGAGTATTAAACAATTAAATTTTCATGGGATTCTGGTTTATGCCAATCAATTAAACTAGAAATAAAAAAACACAGTTTAAAAAACTAAAACAACACGCTTTATTAGAAAACCAAACTAAAAAATAAAAAATAATAGTTTAAAAAACTAAAACAACACGCTTTATTAGAAAATCGAACTAAAAAATGAAAAATAATTTTAATTTCCAACACGCTTGGGATAAAATTAAAGTGGTCAACAAAAAAAATCATCTCCAACACATCTAGAATAAAACTAGAGTTATCTACAAAAATAAATAATTTTACCATCAAAAGCGTGGGGTGCTTTTTATGGTTTTTACGTTTTCTTCTTAGAGACTTTACTTTTACCAATATCTGTTTATTATCAAATAATATATTAAATGATATATAGCACCCCACGCTTTTGATGGTAAAATTGTTCTTTGTAGATAACTCTAGTTTTATTCTAGATGTGTTTGGAGATGATTTTTTTGTTGGCCACTTTAATTTTATCCCAAGCATGTTGGAAATTAGAATTATTTTTCATTTTTTGTTCGGTTTTCTAATAAAGCGTGTTTTAGTTTTTTAAACTGTTATTTATTTATTAATTTTCTGTGCGTTAAGCTTTAGAGAATACATTACTAGAAAATATATTTTTAGAGATGTTTGTTTTATTTGGGCGTTCCAAATATAACAGAGGCTAGAGTTTGAAATGAGATGGTTCGAATTACTAAACAAGACATGGTTATAGAGTGACACGGTACTTGCATTTCAATTTATTAGTGTGGAACAAAGTGTCTAGTCAGCATGATGTGGCTTGTTTCGTAATCATCTATTCAAATTCTCATTCGCTGCTAAAATGTTACCAGCTCCTGTCAGAGCGTGTAATTGGAAAGCGTTTAATTTGTACGTATGACAGCTAGACGTGGTAATCACTAACAAAAACCGATTACAATCAAACACATTTACTGCCTTTTACACTTGTTTCTTTCACAGTAATCGGCCAACTTATTTTTAATGAAACATAAACTACAGATAAATAAGGTCGCGTAAATCATTCCTTTTATGATCGACAAGGAAGTAGGATGTACAAGACGGCAGCAATTAAACAGATGTAAATGGCGAAGAATCTCGTTATACTAAGCAAATGATATGAGTAGGGACCGGATTGTTAGGGTTTCAAAATTGTAATTTTAGCATAAAATAGGTTGTTTTCGGTTTTTAGTAGGTAGAAAAGATTTTTTAATTGCAGTTTTATGTTCAAAGTGTGGCAAAAATTGTCATAAACTGTACAAAGCTAAAAATTAATGCCTGGATATCGTATATAAATATATAAATGTAAAATTTTATATCGTAATTGTTACATTATTTGGATTTTCTGCCCGGCCGGATTTCCCTCTATCAAGTAGAAGGTTCCCAACGTTTCTCGACACGTGAACCCATTCCACAACGATCTGAGTTGGGTGAACCACTGACTTATAAATATAAAATTTAATTCCATGCAAAAGGTTTAATAATCTTGAATAAACTCAACCCTTACGTCAAATAAATTAATGAATACACCTTTTCGAATGGGAAATTCTATCTTTTCAATTGCTTTTAGTGTCTTGATAAATAATTTCAGACTTTGCATTGTGTTAGCATGGAATCTCTAAAAGATTGTAAAATACCAATAAATCTGGTTCATGGACGCACAGACATAAGCTCTCCACACATCCCTATCATGAGAGAATGATGATGCTTAGAAAATTAATTTAATTAATTAATTAAATGTCTGAAGAAGGTACAAAGTACCAAAACAGCTGTTACTAATTTATATTTTAATAAATTTAAAAAGCACATAAAACTTTTTAAGTTATATTTTTATTTAATTAAATAATTCAGAGGTTAATGCAAAAGTTACATGTCCTAAAACAATTTTACTGGAATTTTCATTACCTGTGACCTGTGTTATTACTCCGAATATTTGGTTTGGTTCGTGAAACAGGAAATCTTACCGTGGGATACAGAGTTGCAACAATTATTACGTAACTTACGTAACACATGCACTTTAACCCTCAGTTAAATGTAGGTTCTGTGCACGTAAATGTAACAGGATTTATTTCCAGTACAACTTTGACATCACAACCATCATAAGCACAGTAGAACATTATTAGGGACCACTCTTTTGTTTTTACTAAAATTTAATTATCTATCTACAGGTCTACCTCTTCAGAACTAAATTCCAGTTATAACATAACCTGCAGGAAGAAGAAGACCAGGACGTCCACTCAAAAGACTTTTGGATGGTGTTTCTCTTGAGACCGAAACAGGTCAACAAATGGCCTAAATTCGTGAATGTACTATGATGATGATGACATAAACAAACAAGATGTATGAACTCGTATTCATTGGTCGAATATTGATTTCACCTTTAAGCTTGTAAAGGTAAAAAGGGAAAATGTAGTTCGGTCTGTAACACTTGAAATAAAGGAAATAAAAATAATATTAATAAATACTGCTCTTTCTAAATTAATAAGTTATTATATATATATATATATATATATATATGATATGAAAAGAAAAATGAATGCTCGAATTCAAATCCCGAATCAAGCATTCATTTTTCTTTTCATATCATATTTGCCTTCATTGCCAAATGTCAAAAATATATTTATAATATCTATATATATATATATATATATATATATAGTTATATAATAACTTATTGTACTTGCGCAACATTTTCGATTTTTAAGCCATTTTTCGAAAAAATCGTGCATTTTTTCGGATTTTCGAGTGCATCAGAATATCCTCCATACTAGACTTAAAATAATCTACTTTATTATACGAGTTCCATAACCTATAAATAAGTAGGCCTATAATAGTCAGTCCGTGGCATGTGTAGAGAAATTCTTTTGATTTTCGATTAGATGGCTAGAAACAATGGATACAACAGCAAAATTATAGATAAACTTGTAACAAAACAAAAGAGGAAAACCGATATAATTAAAATAACGAAACTGGAAAGAGAAACATATATTAATAATACATGGACTACACTAACATACACAGGCCACGAAACCATAAAATTGGCAAAAACATTGAGAAAAATAAATAAAAAATTAAACAAAACTAATAATAAACTAAATAATGTATTAAGTAACAAAATTGAAAAACATAATAAATTTAATGGCAAAGGTGTATATAAATTAACATGTAAAGACTGTGACAAGTTCTACATAGGTAGAACGAAAAGAAACTTCAACATAAGGTTTAATGAACATCGTAACGATTTCATATACGCATATGGAAAGTCTAATTACGCTAAGCACATAATAAACGCCGCCGGTCATAGAATGAACTCAATAGAAGGCACCCTTACAATAGTACACAAAGAGGGAAATCCAACAAAAATCAACATATTGGAAGACCTGGAAATTATCAAGAAATAGACAACAATCGATACTAGTAAAATTCATGGTAAGTTTTCATTGAGGTGTTAGTTGACAGTAATATAATGTAGGTTAAAAACTATAAAACAGTTACCTTGTAGATCCGTCTCCTCAACATAACTTCTTTTAAAACTCTGTAGGCCTTTCGGGACTAGTCCCATCATCAGCAGAATGCAACAACCTGATTCTCAATGAATACACACCTAGTCCACACAATGCTCTGTACAAAATTCTCACAACCAAGTCAGTGCTTCAACAAGGGTCAACAAGAACGGACCTAATGCATTCTTCTGATGATGGGACTAGTTCCGAAAGGCCTACAGCGTTTTAAAAGAACTTAAGTTGAGGAGACGGATCTACAAGGTAACTATTTTATAGTTTTTAACCGTACATTATATTACAATAGACAACAAACTTTTAATAAATGAAAGCAGTCCCAGACTAAACCAACTATACGATATCGTCAGGAAGAAGCTTTAGTCACGACAACGCCACATTAGGACCATCAGCATCAACCATCATACTAGATATTGTAGCGAAGAAGGACCTGCTGAAGATGGAACGGATGTTCTGAAAGACCATATTTCAGAATATAATTTGATTAATAGGGTAAAATTGAATTCCTCGAAAATTGGAACTGAAGAATGGGAGAATAAATAGAATAGCAATTGATATTGCGAGGGCAACTACTCCTCCTAATTTACAGGCATAAAGAATACATATTTTATAAGTTGAGGACGACGGATCTTACCTAAGAAGGTATATTTTAACTTATTTTATTTTATTCCGATTAGACATATTTGTCGCTTGAAGCTCAAGAGCGAAATGACTAATGTCACGTGATTTGTTTTGCTTACTGCTCTTCCTTCCGGCCTCATCAGCCGTGAATTTTTACCTGGCCTCCTACGTAGATGGCTTATTTGGAACAGCTTCTACAGATTCTACGGACAGACTGTATATACAATACATTATCTAACACATGTTTATGTACGTAATATAAAAGAATCTTAAAATATATTACGTATAATTTGAATTTTAATAGATTGAATCACTCCCATCAATGGTGGCCTAGAAGGCTCTTGGCTTACAAGCCGGCTGCTGACCTCACATCTGCATGTGTTAATCACAGAAGAGGTAAAGATCATCCAGCCAGTGTAGGGGTGACATGTAGACAGCATATAGGGTCGCCCAGCCGTTAAAGCTTGTTTCCTTAACCTGGAGCCACTACTTATTGTAGCTACCCAAATTCCACCGTTCCCATACTAGCTGAAATTCCATGAGAAAGTTCTTCCCGGTGGAGACCCGAATCAGCGCAAGTCCCGTAGCTATGCGCCAAGGCATATTGCATTAACCACTCGGCTATGGAACGGGACTAAATTAAATAAACAAATTGTTTTGAATATTTTCAAACGGTTTAGTGAAAAAATCCTACATTAGCCATTGATGATGTGATGAAATTAACAGGTGAATTTACAGACGAGTCAGCAGAGAGCATATTTTCTGCCTGTAATGAAATCACAAATAAGGGATCTATCGATATCATGGAAAAGACGTAAATGTTTTATTAGATTTGTCCATGTATAATTTTTTGTCATAAATAAATTATAAATGGAGGAAGTTCCTAATTATTGGTACCATCCCCTTAATTCTGTCATATTTACGGTAAAATATGATGTTGCCTAAGAAAAATGTTTTTTATAGATGACAGTCCCTTATACAATTTAGTTATATGGCGGGTAAAAGTAGCACCACGGTTCTCCCAATAGACGGAATCGGCGGAGTAATACCTTATGCAAGTTTGTTTACAGTACAACATTAAACATAGGCTCAATTCTGGAAATGCGTGCTATTATGCATTGCAGAGACTCTTGATGTCCCAACTCCTTTCAAAAAACGTTAAACTGAAAATATATAAAACTATTATTCTACCAGTTATATTATATGCGAAACATGGACTCTTACTTTAAGGGAGGTATTTGAGAATAAAGTACTTAGGAAAATTTTTGGACCAAAGAGAGATGAACAGACAGGTGATTGGAGAAGACTACATAACAATGAACTACATGGTCTTTATAGGAAGCCAGATATAATAAGAACAGTTAAGTCTCGTAGACTGCGATGGGCAGGACATGTTGCACGTATGGGGAATGAAAGACTTGCATGGAAGCTTCTTGTAGGAAAGCCAGAGGGAAAACGCCCAGTTGGTAGACCAAGAATGAGGTGGGAGAATAACATTAACTATGATTTGGGGGAAGTAGATTATGCAGGGAATGATTGGAAACACATTAGCTCAGGGTAGGGGTGTATGGAGAGCTTATATCCGCGCGGCCATGAACCTACGGGTTCGATAGTGCCAGTGAGTAAGTACAACAGAAACTTAGGAATTAGTACAGGCTGAGTTTCCCCAATGAAGTTGGTCGGCGCAGGAATTTCAATCCGGATCAATAAAACTAAATATATGGTCACACATACAAGTACATTATATAATGGAAACGGACAGCTAATGACAAATGAGGGAAATTTTGAAGTGGCTGAATTCAAATACCTATAAACAATAATCATAAATAGGAGTGAGATGCAACTATATCAATGGCATCCGACCAGAAAGAAGAAAAGAGAGAGAGACCAAAGTTAACATGGAAGGAAAACATGAAGACATTAATGCAAGCAAGAGGGCTCAGCACTGAAGATGCCCAAGAGCGCAGGCTTTGGAGGTTTGGCACGGGAAGACGGCAGCAGCTGTAAAAACCCGAAGGTAGATAGATGCACAAATAAATTAAAACATAGACTTAGTTCTGGAAATGCGTGCTATTTTGCATTAAGGGACTCTTGTCGTCCCAACTCCTTTAAAAAAAACGTTAAACTGAAAATAAGTAAAAATGTTATTCTACAAGTTATATTATATGTGTCCATCGCTGTGGTCTCGAGGTAGTGTACTGCCTTGTCACGCAGCGGGCCCGGGTTCGATCCCCGGTCGGAGCAGTTTTTCTGGGTGAGGTTTTTATCGGGGTTTTTCCTCACCTGTAAGACAAATGTCAGGAAAACTTTAAGGCCCAAACGGTCCCCGAAATCATATGGCGATCATCATCCTTATCATCCTCATCCTTCACCGGTGTGGAAAGCAACGGGAAGCTACCACACCTATAATTCCCTAGTAAAGCTGCAAGCATAGCATGAAAATGCTATGATTGCAGTGAAGGACCTGCCCTCGGGCAGAATTACTATGGATGGATGGATATTATATGGATGCGAAACGTAGACTCTTACTTTAAGGGAGGAAAGGAGATTACGAGTATTTGAGAATAAAGTTCTTAGGAAAATTTTTGGACCAAAAAGATATGAACGGAGAGGTGAATGGAGAAGACTGCATAACAGTGAACTACATGGTCTTTATAGGAAGCCAGATATAATAAGAACAGTTAAGTCTCATAGACTGCAATGGGCAGGACATGTGGCACGAATGGGAAATTAAATACGTGCTTGGAAGCTTCTTATAGGAAAACCAATAATGAGGTGGGAGAATAATACTAACTATGATTTGAGGGAAGTAGATTATAAAGGGGATGATTGGAAAACATTAGCTCAGGATAGGGATGTGTAGAGAGCTTATGTTGGCGCGACCATGAACCTACGAGTACGATAGTACCAGTGAGTTAGTTGCCCTCCCGAATAAGATCTGGGCCAACCTTGTCTGTAAATTACATATATTTCTTTCCCTAAACAGGTTTACAGAGAGGAAGTTGAGATTAAGACCACTGTGGCATTGGTCAGAATAAGATCCATGTAATTATTATTAACGTTTCCTACAGAAAGAAGAGGATTTGCCGATGGGGAAGTAGAGATGGTCACGCCACAGTTTCCAGTAGCACGCGCTGGTTACGATATTGTACATTTCGTGCCATGAATATTAAGTCGCAGCTGACACGAGCGATTGTCGCCCCTAGCAACTTGTTAGTAATCAGATAAATCTCTCGAGCCGCTTTTGTTTTACCGGGTGGCCAGATCATCATCCACTTCTGACGGACCGAGGTGCGAAACATCCCCAGGTAACCCTTCGGGCACCCCTATTCTTAACAAAGATCTTTAACTAAATTCTCACGTGTAAAATAAATTCGTGGCACGGTAGCTCTAAGAGCCAAGGTCGACTCAAGTGACTAGCAGATCACAGTAAATAGAGTCGCGTGTTAGGCCTTATACAAAGCAAAGCAAAGTGATCCCACAACAGATCCGGAGGCCCTTGGTGTAGTAGGAAGTTAAGGCTCCCACTTTTTGTAGACAATCGGCACTATGTCAGCCGGGTTGTCAGTCCTGCGTGACGGCCGCCTTTACCCCCAGAACATGCGTCTGGTACGCATTTCAGTTAGAGGCTGAGTCTACCCCAGGGCCATAGTGCCGCCAGAGGGTTTGAATCAGTTTAAAAGTCCTGACCCCACCGGGACTTGATCCCTCGACCCTCCGGCTTGTAGCTCAGTGCCTTAACCACTACGCTACGGCGTGCCCCCAGGCCTTATACAATTATTAATTTTTAATTTTCATTAACCCTTTAATTGGCAAAGTATCCATATTATACCCATTTATTTTATTTGCTTAATATTATTTAGGCCTATATAACAGAAAACCAAAGGAGTTAAACATTTTAAATGTACACCGTGTCCCATTGAAACCTCACACATTTTTATTAATCATAACTCTCAAAGTTTGCGTAATTATGAAATGAGGTTGATATTTAAAGGAAAAAGAGAAATTTAAAGAATTTTTGTTTTCATTGTTGTAGTTAATTCATCTGTCGCATGTTGGACAATAATGACATAAAACGAAATGGCGACTCCTCAGCAACGCGCACAAATTGTTTTCTGGTATGTAAAAGACCGTGTGTTTGTAACTCCAGTACAAGATCTTCATGATTTACGAACCCGTATCCTTGACAATTGCAACAGTACTAATGGACAAGTTGGACAGAACGTGGCACGAAATTGAATACTGACTTGATATTGTTCGTGCTACTAATGGTGCACACATAGAGGTGTTTTAGTGTGTGGCAATGAAAATTCTTTGAGTTTCTGTTTCGTTTAATACCGGCCTCATTTCATAATTCCGCATACTTTGTTAGTTATGATTAATTAACATGTAGGAGGTTTGAATGGGACACTCCGTATGTCAAATTAGACAATAATGTACAATAATAACTTAAGAGTTTTGCATTGTTTTGTTTTCACTGCGGTCCGAAACTTTTAAATAACTGGCACGAGAAATTATTGTGTCGCCAATATAAGGTTTAACCGGATTTCAATAAAATTGCTCTGAATCAGCATTCAAAGGGTCTTCTCAGCTACGTGGAAACATGTGTATGGGAAAGAGAAAAATAGATTAAGTAAACCAATTTAATTACCTGGGGTATGATGTAACATAAAAGGAATTCCGAAACACTTAATAGCAGCTATAAAGAGTTTGTACTGGAACACAAATTTTGTTATAAAAACTAGCAATGAAGTAAAAATAAAAATTCATACTAATCAAGGAGTTAAACAAGGATGCAGTATCTCTTCAGTTTTATTTAACCTATACATCAATGATATAATAAAAAAAAATGGAACGAAGAGACAAATAAAGGAATAAGATTAGATAAAACACACTACTTGAAAACATTATTATATGCTGATGACCAGGTAATAATAGCAAATACAGAAGACGAACTTCAAAGGAATATTTTTAAACTACATAATATATGTGAACAATATAATCTCAAAATATCCATAGAAAAAACTAAGGTAATGGCATTCCAAGGGAAAAATAAAATCAGATCGAAAATAGTAATAGGAAACAAAATCATAGAACAGGTGAACCATCTCAATTATCTAGGATGTGACATTTAATTTAATTAAGATAATGATATAACTAATAAAATAGCAAAATTCCAGGGAATATGTGGTGCGATAAAACGACCACTAAATAACAAAACAAGAGAGACCCAATTGAAATTTTATAAAATGTTGGCAGTACCGGTACTGCTCTATGGTTCAGAAGCCTGGATACATAAAAAACAAGATCTAAGTAGGATAACGGCGGCAGAAATGAAATTTTTGAGATCTGTTAAAGGATGCTCTAAGGAAGACAGAATCAATAACACAGAAATAAGACAGGAACTTGAAATATTTGCAATGACTGATAAAATAGATACATATAGACAAAAATGGAAGCAACACATAGACAGAATGAATGAAGATGGATATCCAAAACAAGTAACAAAATACAAACCTAAAGGCACCCGAGATGTGGGCAGACCTAGAAAGAGATGGGCTGAAGTCGGAACGGGTCAACAGACCTAATCCATGAATGCAGATGATGATGATGTAACTACGATAAACAAGGGAGTCGAAAATAAATAGAATAAATTCAAATGCATGTGTAATAATACATCTTACATCATCATTTTCATGATAGGCCGTCGGTCTGTTCCGCTCTGAGAATTCATCTTCCCATCGTCTTCTATAACGTCCCACATCTCAACAGTGCTTGTTTTGTTAGCCTAGAAGAGTCCATTCTTAAAATATGTTCATGCCATTTTTGTCTATAGTTTTGCATTTGTTTAATTTATTTTAACATTTTTTAGTTCTTGCCTAATTGTTTCAATAGGAGTGTGGTCTCTTAGAGTATATCCTGCAACGTATCTGAGGAACTTCATCTCTGATGTTTCAAGTAGTCTTTTGTCTGATCTATTTATGGCCCAATTCTCTGATCCATATGTCACAATGGGGACTGCCATTACCTTATAAAACTTTAGCGTTGTTTCTTTTGTTGTTCTTTGTTTGTAGTGTTCTTTTAATAGTCCCACACATACTTTGAAATTTATAATTTTTTTCATGTATATCATTTTTCTAATTGTAAGATATGGACATCCTAAATATTTAAAACTCTGTACTTGTTCGATAATTTCATCGTTGAAAACTATTTTCGATCGAGCTGCATATTTTCCCCGAAAGGCCATTGTCGTATATGTTACCAAATATTAAATTAATATTAAGAAATTAAAGCTATTACTGTAATTTAAATAAGTAAATTAATGTACACAACTAAACTATTGTAATCTATGGTAAAGAGAAAAAATTCTGCATAAACCTGGAATTGAACCCCGAACCAAATAACATCTTATTTTTAACTTACATCATTAAAGGCCCCACCGCTGTGGTCTCGGGGTAGCGTCGCTGCCTCGTCCGCAGCGGGTCTGAGTTCGATCCTCGGTCGGGACAAGTTTCCTGGATGTTTCCTCACCTGGAAGACAAATGTGAGAAAACATTAAGGCCTAAACGGTCCCAAAAAGTCATCTAGCCATAATAATCATCATTATTATATTCTCCATGTTTAGTATGAATGCGTGTATGAAAGATACATTCCATCTTAATGTTGTTGTTTCGGAGGAGGTCCTATTATTGAGCTAATCAGTCATTCGGGGAGGGCCTTCATGTCCTTATGTGTGTAATACATACTTAAAATCCCTCTCTTGTCGGGTTGTGTCACTGAGAGTTGCACGTTAAAGTAACCTATAAGGTGAGAGGTTAAACTGCGTTAATGGAATGGAATCATTGATGGATTGGTAGTAAAACTGAGAAGACTGTAATTCTGTAAGTGTGGCAGTTATTGGAATTGTGAAGTGTGTGTTGAAATAGTATTTTCACACTTCAAGAAGTCGTAAAACATCTCTTTACTGGCGAATCTTAAGTGCATCTGATACATAACAGTAATTGCTATTACAGACATTTTGTATTAGTTCTATTTACGCTTCAAACAACATCTCAGGATCACTGTCTCCATTTTCTTCAACAAAAGAGCAGAATTTTATTTATTATTATTCTATCAAATTAATCTAAGCTTTCACATTATTATTATTATTATTGCTATTATTATTATTATTATTGCTATTATTATTGCCATTATTATTATTGCCATTATTATTATTGTCATTATTATTATTATTGCCATTATTATTATTGCCATTGTTATTATTGCCATTATTATTATTATTGCCATTATTATTATTGCCATTATTATTATTGCCATTATTATTATTATTGCCATTATTATTATTGCCATTATTATTATTGTCATTATTATTATTGCCATTATTATTATTGCCATTATATTTATTATTGTCATTATTATTATTGCCATTATTATTATTGCCATTATTATTATTATTGCCATTATTATTAATGCCATTATTATTATTGTCATTATATTATTATTGTCATTATTATTATTGCCATTATTATTATTGTCCATTATTATTATTATTATTATTATTGCCATTATTATTATTGCTATTATTATTATTATTGCTATTATTATTATTGCTATTATTATTATTATTATTGCTATTATTATTATTGCTATTATTATTGCAATTATTATTATTATTGCCATTATTATTATTATTATTGCTGCTATTATTATTGCTATTATTATTATTATTATTTTGCTATTATTATTGCTATTATTATTATTATTATTGCTATTATTATTATTGCGATTATTATTATTGCTATTATTATTATTATTATTATTATTATTATTATTATTATTGTTATTATTATTATTATTATTATTATTATTATTATGATTATTATTATTATTATTATTATTATTATTGCTATTATTATTACTATTATTATTATTATATCTTCCTCAAGATTTAATACTAGAAGATTTAGGGACAATTAAACACGTTGAAGAATATAAGTATTTGGGAATTAAATTACTAAAGATGGAAAACAAGAAACAGAGATAAGAAACAGGATCAATATAAGAAAGTATGCTATATCTGCCCTAAATGGAATAGTGTGGGACAAACATATCTTCAAAGAAACAAAAAAAAACTATTTTAATACAATAATCAGAAGCAATATTACCTATGGAGCTGATGTGTGGGCTTTAAATGCACAAATGAAAAAAAAATTGCTCGCCACTGAAATGGACTACTGGAGACGTGCTGCAAGAATATCCAGGAAGGATAAAATCAGAAATTCATATATAAAAGAAAAAATGCAGGTACAATATTCAATATTAGATTTTATAAAGAAGAAACAATTAAATTGGTACGGACACATTAGAAGAATGGAAGAAGGAAGACCACCTAAGATAATCATGGATTGGGAACCACAGGGAAGGAAAAAGAAGGGTATACCAACTATTACGTGGATTCAGGGAATCAATGAAGCTAAGAGGGAATGGGAAATAGAAGAAGATATATGGATGAACAGACAGGAATGGAAAAATGTGTTGAAACAAATGTGTAGTTAACTGTGAACATGGGTACCGGAAAAATTTATATTCATTGTAAAAGCCGGAATAATAAAAAAATATTATTATTATTATTATTATTAATAATACTATTATTATTATTATTGTTGCTATTATTATTATTATTATTATTATTATTATTATTATTGCTGCTGCTATTATTATTATTATTATTATTATTGCTGCTATTATTATTATTATTATTATTATTATTATTATTATTATTATTATTAGTATTATTATTATTATTATATCCGGTCTAGGAATTGTCAGGTCATGAAAATTCGTATTGAAAATTATTATTTGCAGATGATCAAGTCATTATAACACAAGATACAGATGATAACTCAAACATGATTATAATATTAATAGAGGAATATGAAAAATGGGGATTACAAATTAATATAAACCATCATCTTCATAGTAGGCCGTCGCTTCGGCCTCTACCGCTCTCAGAATTCATATTCCCCTAGTATAAATAAAACACAAAATCTAACTAGGACTTAAAATTAGGATGTTCAGGATCGCTACAAGGGAAGATGGTGAATTTCTTGAGGATGACGAAAAGACACTGTATTCTGGATAAAATTAGAAATAAAATATATTATTATTATTATTATTATTATTATTATTATTATTATTATTATTATTATTTTGGAGGCGATCAACAAGAATTGCAAGAAGGGATAAGGTCAGAAACAGCACATTAACGGAAATTATACAAGTTAAAAAAAATGTTAGAAAAAATAGAAGAAAAATGTTTGAAATGGTGTGGACACCTCATAAGAATGGAAGAAGAGAGAATACCAAAGAAGATCTTTAACTGGAAAGCTAATGGAAGAAGTGGAAGAGGCAGACCTAGAGAACGTTGGATGGATGAAGTGAGGAGAAGTATGGAAGCTAGAGATCTGAGGGAAGGAGATGCTCTAAATAGGAACCTATGGCGAAAAATCACTTTGGGTTGAAGGAGAAACACTGTATTGTGGAATATTCCTAATTTAAAAAATATTATTTGGTTATTATTATTATTATTATTATTAGGCCTATTATTATTACTATTATTATTATTAATGTTGTAATAAGAACAATTAAGTCTCGTTGACTGCTATGAGCCGAATATGAGGCACGAATGGGGAATGGAAGATATTAGTTTATTATTATTATTATTAGTTTATTATTATTATTATTATTATTATTATTATTATTATTATTATTATTATTATTATTAAAATTAATGTAATAAGAAAGTTCAAGTCTCAGACTGCAATGGCGGAACATGTGGCACAATTGGGGAATGGAAGAGAGGCATAGAAACTGCTGTTGCAAAACCAGACGAAAAGCTGTCAGTAGGTAAATCAAGAATGAGGTAGGAAAATGAGTTAACCGTGATTTGAGAACGTGAATTTTAATATCATATAAGTTATCATAAGGCTATGGATAGGCATGTATAGAGAGGTTACATCCGTGCGTTCATGAACTTCTAGGTTCGATAGTTCCCCAGTGAGTTAACTATTATTTATTATTATCATCATCATTATCATTACATTCCTGCGGATTCCAGACTCAAACATTTTTTCGCCAAGCAGAGTAAGGGAACTAGGCTGTAAGTTATCCCTAAAATTTCTCCATGGGGGATGAACTTTCCTGACCAACAAGTGCTTAATCTTTTCAAAGGCCGTGTTTTTCCACGTCATCGAATTTGTTTGTTTGTCATGCTGAGCAAGTTGGCATTCATTGATGACATCAGATCTGAGATATATATCTTGACTTTCCGCATCTTTCTTTCGCGGCCTTATGTACAATATATTACAAGATGGAAGTTAGAAAAACAACGTAATCTCTTTAAAAAAAACAATGCCCAGTTAATATTTTTTAATGGTATGTGAAATGATTCATTTAACATAATCGGATTGCATTTCAGTTTTTTTTATTTATTTCTCTCTGACCACACATATGAATGCTAGAGAACATATTATATACATGTAGATCCCTAGTTCAAACCGCGGTATTCTACACGATTTTTTATAAAGTCTCTCAAAACACATGCTGGATTGCAATTTGTCAGGATTAATTTCTGAAGTAGTAGAAAGAGTAATAATAATAATAATAATAATAATAATAATAATAATAATAATAATAATAATAATAATAATAATAATAATAATAATAATAATAATAGCAGCCTAATAATTTTGTTTAGATACAGTTTTTTAATGTTTTCACATCTCTATGTGCCTGAAGTTCTATTTTCCTTCTCCACTTGTCCTATCTATCCAATCCATGTCCTTCCCAGTCCTCTTGTTCTCATTGCAGTACTTATTTCTTACATCCACGAGTTTCGAGGTCTTCCTCTCTTTCTTCTTCCAGGTGGAACCATTCCAATGTTCTTCTGGGTAACCTTTCTTCTTGCATTCGTCATACATGCCCATATTAATTTAGGCCTAATTGCTTCTAACTTATACAATCGAATATTTAATATTCATTTTTCTCGTAGGCCTATGACATTTTATCATCTAATTTTGAACACCTTGCTGCTCTCCTCAACATATATATATAGTCCACCGCTGTTGTCTCGAGGTAGCGTGCTGCCTTGTCACGCAGCGGGCCCGGGTTCGATCCCCTGTCGGGGCAGTTTTTCTGGGTAAGGTTTTTATCGGAGTTTTTCCTCACCTGGTAACACAATGTCAGGAAAACTTTAGGCCCCACACCTGTCCCCGAAATCATATGCCCATCATCACAATCATCATTCTTATCATTCTCATCATCTTCATCATCCTTCACCGGAGTGGAAAGCAACGGGAAGCTACCACACCTACAATTCCCTAGTAAAGCTGCAAGCATAGCATGAAAATGCTATGATTGCAGTGAAAGACCTCGGGCAGAATTACTATGGATGGATATATATATAGGCCTATACAGCATTTTTATAGTCACTTTATATTATATAACGGGCTTCCAATATAAAACCGGACTGGCCTCACGGAGTTTCACCCGGCACGCACTGCTGTCTCTTCCTCCAGCAATTCACCCTGCCTGCCACCCGTCCTTGAACTGTTTCTTACCTTATAGAAAATGCTGGAAATGTTGTCCTCCCGCAGTTAAACAGGCATTATACCGAGTAAACACATTTAGATTGACACGCTGTAGTTCGGGCACTGTCAAGTTTCTGATTTCATTTCTTATGTTGTTCTTTAGTTCTTCCAATGTGTGCGGATTTGTTTTGTACACTTTGTCTTTCAGGCTACCCCACAAATAAAAATCACACACTGTTAGATCTGGGGAGCGAGGGGGCCATACACCAGCACTAATCACTCTATCTTCAAACACTTCCCTAATTTTATTCATGGACTCCTCTGCTGTATGAGCAGTAGCAGAATCTTGTTGAAACCACCCATATGATTTCTCTTCAAATTTAGTCACTAGATCGTGGATTGTCGATCTGGAAGGAGGTAATTGTCCAGGGAAGTTCTGAATAAATTCCTCGCGATCGCTACGAGCTGATTCGTATTTAAAATAACATTTACACACATAAATGCGCTGCTCTAATGTCAGCTGACGTCTCATCTTGTCGAACGATAGTAAACTGACTAGTTCAAGGACGAGCGGTTGGCAGAGTGAAATGCGGACGAGGAGAGAGCGCTGCCTGACGGGTGAAACCCCGTGAGGCCGGTCCGGGTTTATATTGGAAGTCCGGTATATATATATATATATATATATATATATATATATATATATAATCTGTGTCTGTGTGTTATAATTAAATCTTTGACATTGAGCAATGGAAGCTTAATATGATGTGTGTACAGCTCGAGACCAAGCTCTGTGTGTTTGCGAGGAGAAGTGTGGGGAGTGGGAGGAGGTACACTTCTATGCTTCTCAAATACTAACAGCTGAGTCACCAAATTCCTTTCAGGCACACGGAGCTGGGTCCCGAGCAGTATATATATATATATATATATATATATATATATATATAAAGCGTCACTGTTATAAAGTAAAAATCTTCTTCTTCCTCTTCTTCTTCCGTATGCAGTATTGGGTGATGATGCCCGTTCTGCGACTACAAAAACTGATCTTTCCATCGGTTGAAGGGTCTTCCAAGGTCTCTTTTGCCTTTAGGGTTGAGGTGGTAAATCATCTTTGGGAAACGGGAATTTGACATTCTCTGGACGTGTTGGAACCATTTAATCTGATAATTTTGTATATGTTCAACCATTTCTCTACTATTCCACTGCATCCTTATCTCATCACTTTTCATTCTATCTCTTAATGTTACTCCAGTTAGTGATCGGAGGAATCTCATTTGTGAACTATTAATGCGGGATTTATCTTTTGCTCGCGAAGTGTCCAGCATTCACTTCCGTATAGTAGAGCAGGTTTGGCTATGGCATTATGAAATCTCAATTGGATTTCCTTCCTCATTTGTTTTCCAAAATTTCTCCTATTATACCATTTAATCTGTTATATTTTTTTTTAAATTTGTTTCCACATCTTTTTGATTATGGAACTGTGATATATTATTACCTAAATAATTAAAGTGTGTTACTTGTTCTATTGGTTTATTATTTATTATTATTTTTACTCTCGAAAGTCCCTTTCCAGTGATTGCCATGGATTTGGTTTTATTTTCAGATATTTTCATGTTGTATTTTTCCAGGGTATTCTGCAATTTAAACACTGATCTCTGCAAATCATAAAGTAAAAATATTCTATTTAATTTGCTTAGGTTGTTATAGTCAGCTACTAGACGGCAGTGAAGACCGAGTTCTCGCGACATCTAGTAATAAAGGAGAATATAATACATATATAAGAAAAATGAGTGTTTGAATTGGATTCGCCTGGTGGTGTAATGGATATCACGCTGAGGTACAGACTCAGAGTTCCGGGTTCGAATCCCGTCCAGGCATTTATTTTTCTTATCATACCATATATATATATATATATATATATATATGTGTGTGTGTGTGTGTGTGTGTGTGTGTGTGTGTAAAAATGTTTCGAATACTTTTTTATGTGAACATCCTCAACAGCCAAATTCCTTCGTACTTCGCTAATATGGAGATTATCAACATTTTTTTGATAATTGTTTATGATAATAGCCTACTAGGTTACGATTATATAGGCCTACATGTGAGTTTGCTTAATTTAAGCTATTTTTACACGCTTTATATTAGCTTGACCTGTATCTATCTATGTAACGGAATCTTTCAACGCGATTTTCACCCACTTAAAATCATCGGATCGACTTGAAACTTTGTATACTTGTAGAGGACCCGTGACAATACAATAATTTCATATTTATTTTCTAATATCCTGGCCATAATCATCAGAAAATAAAAAAAAAAGTGTTTTTGTATAAATGTAACGGAATCTTTCAACGCGATTTTCATCCACTTAGAAACATTGGATCGACTTGAAACTTTGTATACTTGTAGAGGACCCGTGACAATACAATAATTTCATATTTATTTTCTGAAATCCTGGCCATAATCATCAGAAAATCAAAAAAAGTGTTTTTGTATCAATGTAACGGAATCTTTCAATGCGATTTTCACCCACTTAGAAACATTGGATCGACTTGAAACTTTGTATACGTGTAGAGGACCCGTGACTATACAATAATTTCATATTTTGTTTCAAAAATCGTGGCCAGAATCATCCGAAAATAAAAAAAAAATGAAAACTGGTATAATAGGTTGCGGACTTGTCGAGTTTTTAGTCAATCGTTGTAAGAGCTCAGTTGGTAGAGCAGTGAACTCTTAGTGGTATACCTATAATTTCAGTAACCATACATCGCTGATTCAAATCCGGCTGGGAGGGTTTTTTTTTAATAGAAGAGTATTACTTTTAGCTCATACTACAATAGTATCGAATTTAAAGATATTTACATTTTTATCTTATTCTGTAAAATATTAAAACTAAAAAATAAAAAATAAGTAATAGTTTTAAAAAACTAAAAGAACACGCTTTATTAGAAAACTAAAAAATGAAAAATAATTTTAATTTCCAATACGCTTGGGATAAAATTAAAGTGGTCAACAAAAAAATCATCTCCAACACATATAGAATAAAATTAGAGTTATCAACAAAAATAAAATAATTTTACCATCAAAAGCGTGGGGTGATTTTTATGATTTTTACATTTTCTTCTTAGAGAGCTTACTTTTACCAATATCTGTTTATTATCAAATATATTAATTTATATAGAGCACCCCACGCTTTTGATGGTAAAATTATTTTCTTTTTGTTGATAACTCTAATTTTATTCTATATGTGTTGGAGATGATTTTTTTGTTGACCACTTTAATTTTATCCCAAGCGTATTGGAAATTAAAATTATTTTTCATTTTTTAGTTTTCTAATAAAGCGTGTTCTTTTAGATTTTAAAACTATTACTTATTAAATTTCCAATCTGTTAGACGGGGTATAACCATAATATAAAGTGACTATAACAAATTCTGTATGCAATGATAGACATGTAC
The DNA here is from genome assembly GCA_030220185.1 of Diploptera punctata. Classification (NCBI taxonomy): domain Eukaryota; kingdom Metazoa; phylum Arthropoda; class Insecta; order Blattodea; family Blaberidae; genus Diploptera; species Diploptera punctata. Next base: position 540,571 of record JASPKZ010009388.1, read on the forward strand.
AGTAAGCGTAGCAGGCAGAGAGATGACCACACAGGCGATGGACTGACGTATGACGTAATGATTAATATGCGTATTAGTGATGACATGGTCTTTCAGAACTGTCCATGTTGGCAGTCATTCGCCCTTACAACACCCTACTGTCTACTATACCACTGTTATTTATAAGAGACATTAGGGACAGGTAGAAATACATATAGTAGGCACACAACAATCTTACCTGGACAGTATGGAGTTCGGCCTTTTTTAAGTAACATTTAGAACGAAATTCTCTATAAAATAAATAATTTCAATAGCCTTTAATACGTTTTGTACACTTAGATTACAGTTGCTGCCGGAAAAATATTTCGGGTCGGATCGTGGGAGAGTGGCGTGTTGTATCTTTTAGGATGGATCGAGAGTGAAGTGAAAACATGCAATTTTCTGGGTACAGTATGGAAATTGAGGGATAAAAAAAATTGGAGATTTAAGGAAATATATATTATCAAAAATAAGAATTTCAATAGCCTATGGACTTTGTTTCCGATTTCAATTATATAGTAAGTAGTCTTTAAGTTAAATAGCCTGAGAGTGAATTTGATGTCTGCAGGAGTGCAGGGCGGTATGAGAGCGCTATCGTGTGTGGGGTATATGTGGGTATGTGTGTTTTTTCTCTTTTTTTTAATTTTTTTGTAGCAATTTTTTTTATTATTAATATACAAAATGAGACTTTTTGTATCTATACACATGGTCTTTTCATGCATGGGAATAGTTGTGTATTAGTGTGTATGGAGTATATATATATATATATATATATATATATATCTTAATATATAAAAATTTCGTGTCACGTTGTTTGTCCGCGATGGAATCCTAAACTACTGAGCCAATTTTAATAAAATTTTGCACACTGTATGCTGTTTGATCCAACTTGAGACCTACGGTTGTTTATAACTAAATTTACACTCGCTTTATTTTTTATTGCAAATTATTTATTATTTAACAAAGAGTTATCATTATCTGTGAGTTCCATACGATTCTAACAGATGACGGTGTAAGGTAATTGCTTTATTATTTAACCAGGTGGATGTGCTTTTTGTTGCAACCGCGAATTTTCAGTTGAATTACAAATATTGATTATTTCATAATTTAAGTGTGTTTGTGTTTATTTTATTTTCCATATATTGATAATAATATTAATTTTGTGTGTAAGTATTAGTTTTAAGTAATCTGGCTGAAAAACAGCAACTTAATTTAAATTTAACTGGACCGAGAAGGGACATTAAATGATATGGTGAATCAGTTCTAGAGACCATGAATGATAAGATATCAAGTGAATTTCCGCAAATTGGTATAGGCCTATGTGACATAAATCTTACATTTAAGAAGAATGTCAATTTAAAAACATATGAAGGTCCTAAGGAACGGAATAAAACAGAACTGTAAGTAAGTCTGTTAGTTATAATAATATGCCTAATATTACAGAAACAATCTCCATGCCTCAATTAAATGAAAAAACAAGATGACTATAATATATCACAAGATGATATTACTATACAGAGGCTTCTTGATGATGATGAGAATCCAAACTGCCAACAAGTTCGTAGAAAAAAAACGAAAGTATAATGAAATCAGCAAGCCTCCTCAAAATATTGCATCAATAAATGTATATAGGCCTAATCCTTATGATACACTTATGGATGATACTGAGAATGCAGACAACATAAATTCATCTCAATCAACAAAACCACTTCCACATAAACCACCACTCATATTTATACCGGGTGTAGTTAACGTACCAGAGCTAAAAAATTGTGTAAACAAAAAACTTTCTGATTTAGATTTCTCACTTAGTTTACTACAACATAATTTAACGAATACCTTATATATATATATATATATATATATATATATATATATATGAGTCCCGGCCACGCGTTGCTGTGGCTAAGGTATTCGTTAAATTATGTATATAAATTATATATAGGCCTATATAAAACAAAGTCGGATTAGTTACACTATTTATAACTCAAGAACAGCTGGACCGATTTTTATGATTTTTGATTTGTTTGGATTTGTTTCCGCCCCGAATAGCAGATAACTATTAAAACATCGGAAAAATTAACGTAAAAATATTTAAAGGCGATACGACGTTCGCCGGGCCAGCTTGTATATATATATATATATATAAGTTATATATATATATTGTATTGTATTCATAACTTGTAATCGTTTATATATAAATATATTGTAATTTAGATTTAAGACTTTTCTTTTGTATTTTTTTAAACCTGGTTGAGTGGTAGACAAGGCCCTAAGGTCTTAACTGTGCCAGGTAAAATAAAGCTATTATATATATATATATATATATATATATATATATATATATATATATATATATGGTATGATAAGAAAAATAAATGCCTGGACGGGATTCGAACCCGGATCTCTGAGTCTGTACCTCAGCGTGATATCCATTACACTACCAGGCGAATCCAATTCAAACACTTATTTTTCTTATATATGTATTATACTCCCCATTATTACTAGATGTCGCGAGAACACTGTCTTCACTGCCATCTAGTAGCTGACTATATCAAGTAAGCAAATTAAAGAGAATATTTATTTTACTTTATAGCAGTGACGCTTTATCGATGTTATAATTAAATCTTTAACATTGAGCAATGCAAGCATTTAATTATAACACATATATATATATATATATATTGTTTTTTCTTTCTTATTTCATTTTTTGTAGGTGTGTAGCCATGTAGGTATATATATATATATATATATATATATATATATATATAGTCTCTCCTTCGTTAGGAGTTAGTGGACCAAGTTAATTTTAGTTACCTTTTTACTCATAGATGTCATGAATGGCATACGGTCAACATACCGACTTAATGAGACATCTATCAGGAAACTAAGGTATTACAACGACATTGAGGTCGGTACATTTTGCTTAGAGGCCTTTTTTTACTCAGGTTTGAGGATCTTTTACAAGCCTGAAAATCTTCAGACTCTGGGACCACGCTTAAAGTCCCTCCCGGAGGGCTTGCTACTTGGATTTTTTCCATCCTGAAACAATTAATCGACTCCGGCCGGGTTTGAACCTGTGACCTTCGGGACCAGAGGCAAGGATTTGTAATTTTGACATTTTCATATTTATGTCTCTCGGTTTTTTTGCGTTTATAGCAAACTTACAACCCAAATAATTAAAATTTGTTTCTTTTTCTAGAGGCTTGATATATAATTATCGACATTGGTCATATATTCTGGAGAATGTTACATTTGTATGAAACGGTTGTTTGCCCCGACATGTCTTTCAGACATGACCACATAACACTGTATACAGGTAGAACTGGAAGATAATTGGCTGCATTTGCGTGCATGGTATTTGAGTAAGTGATACCTTTCAAACTAGAAATCACGTGCTGTATGTCCATGTTGATGCGCAACATGCATTCCACTGATGCAACAATGTATTACTACAATAATTTCAATTTATCTTCCTTTTGGAATTTACTTCCAACAAAAAAGGATCCTTTTCTTTTGAGCAGAGCTATACATACTTCTTTATCGATATTAAATTGAATTTGTTTCTGACAACATAAAAACATTTGCTGATTACATTAATTAAGTATAAGGTAAATTCCTGTGGAGATATAGAGTTCTAACTACGGTCTGATTTTTATTTTCGCTAATATTCGACAGAATTACATAATTAATAATAATTTTCAAGACTAAAAGTGTATAAAACACTGGCTCTTCCAACTCTTTTGTATGGTAGCGAAGTATGGACGTTGAAACAGAAGGATATACAAAGACTTAGATCTGCTGAAATGAGATACCTTCGGAGGACTGCAGGATACACACTATTAGATCACAAAAAATGAAGACATCTTAGAAGAATTACACATGGAACCTTTAGAAAACGAAATTTCTGATTTTAAGTTAAAATGGATTCAGCATGTTCATCGAATGGAAGATCACAGAATACCCAAACAAATGTTAAGATATCAAGCTACAGGAAGAATAAGACCAGGACGTCCACTCAAAAGACTTCTGGATGGTGTTTCTCTTGAGGCCGAAACAGGTCAACAAATGGCCTAAATTCGTGAATGTACTATGATGATGATAATTTTATTTTTTTAAGCCCATGTTTTGCCTTTACAGAGATTTAGGCGCTCTCACCCTACAGGGAAGAATTTGAACCATACTAATCAATTGAGTTGGTGTTTACTTGATGAAAATCCATATTTATTAATTAAATAAAAATAAAACGTAGTTTTATTTGATTTTCATATTTATTATATAATTCAGTGACAGCTGTAATTTGATAACATGTCTGAAGAAGGTACAGTGTACCGAAACAGCTGTCATTGAATTATATAATAAATATGAAAATCAAATAAAACTACGTTTTATTTTTATTTAATTAATGAACCATACTAATTTAGTTACACTTGTTTTCGTATAGATGTCATTTTGAGTGATCCGTGGTCAGTGTTCCGCCTCATACTGACATCTAGGAAACCAAGGTAGTACTAGGACGGGAAAATTCGGTAAATTTTGCTTAGAGGCCTTTTCATTCAGGCTTAAGGATTTTTTACGAGCCTGAAAATCTTCAGACTCGGGATCCACGGCTTAAAGTCCCTCCCGGAGGACTTGCTCCTTGGATTTTTCCGTCCTAAAAAACCCATCGACCCCGGCCGAGTTTGAACCCGCGATCCTCGGGACCAGAGGCAAGGAGATAACCACTAGTCAACCGCGGCCGATTGATAATTTGGCTCAACTGCACTTCTACTAGCGCTTGATTTTTCAGTTACATTGTTGTAAACTGTAGCTCTTCTTCTGTATTTACTAACATTATTTAATATTTTAATATTTTTCAAACAATTTTTATAACATTATTAGACAATTTTGAAGTATTTACACAATATTATGTCACTGTTAGACAATATTGTGATGCTAACTGCTATTTTCTCCACAGAGCATATTACTTAGTCTATGATTTTTGTATCGTTGTTTTGGGTTATCGCTGGTTGGATCCACGTTAGGGAGTGGTAAGTAAGTGTACACCCATTTTTAATAAACGTTTGATAATTTTAATATTATTATTATATTTTTTTAAATACACATTCGGGAATTATTACAAATAATGGTCATTTAAATTTCATAGCAACGGACAGTAATCGAGGATGATAATCGATATTTAGTTCGATTGTAGGTTATCGCTGGCTCTATAAACTCTGGCGCATGCGCACTAAATATTTCACGCTAGTTTAAGTGCAATTTTTTCCGATAATTTTAATAAATACTAATAAGTAACGCATTCATTTTTATCCCTCTTACCATTTAGTTATGTGCATATGGAGTTGGCGTCGTTTCTTGACATCAGATGGAAGGAGTTGGAGTACCTGCTGTGACGCACTGAACACGTATACTGGCATTAATATTGTGTTATTCATTCTTGAGCGAAACAAATGAACTTCGACTGTTACAATTTAAAACTGAGTGTATGCGCAACGTATCGAAAATAAAGCATCTCCTACCATCACTCAACAACAGTTTATTTTTGTGATTGGTTAGTACACAAGGTCAAGTGATGCCATTGATTTCTGTACACTAACTGAACATTCATTGTCGGTCGCGTTATGAGCCCAAAAATGAATGAATAATAAGGTTTTGTTTATATTGACAGAGTTAAAGCTATCGTACCTCTTTCCCTCTTTCGAGTAACAAAAGTATAAATTATCAACATACATTGAAAATGTCTATTTAACTCATGCCCCAAATGGGAGTCAGTGACCAATCGCATTTCAATGATTTCTGTTTTACAACCAATCAGAGTCGTGTTTCACGAAATATTTATCAGTGTTAAATTTACCATATTAAAGAAAGCTCCTCCTTTTTAATATTCTGAACAGGTCTGACCATTATTTTGCAGTGACTGAGCCCCCAAGAAATACGGCTACCAGATTGTATATATAGTGCATATATGTCAACACATGGCGTTTGCAGGAGTTAATATAAAAACATTTGTAGCAATTTATTATACCACCAAAAAAATAAACCACTGTTTGTACTTTCTTAAATGTATTTTTTCCCAGGTAATAATCCAGAAAAATATAATTGTCATATTTACATCATATGATATCAGAAATGAATTAATGTACAGTTTGATGTTTCAATTTTTCTCCACTAGAGAGCATTCTTACAATATTTCGTTCCTTTGTCAATAAATAGTATGATCTGGTTGCAGTGATAAACAAAAGAAGCAGATGAAGCGTACCTATCGTTTCTCATTTGTTTTCAAACAACGCCGTTTACATTAAATATATAAATGTTTTAAAATAACTATAGTTAAATAATGATTTGTGAGTAAATAGCTTAATTTTATTCATTAAATAGTCCTAACAAATGCCACTCTTGATTTCCAAATTCTGTAGATAAATTCATAATTTGGAAATCACTCGTGACATTACTTATGATAAATACTTATGAGATTATATCATTTTTATTGATTATTGAGTATTTGCAGCCTTTGATAGAATTGATGGCGCACTAATAATTTTTAAGTCCCAGAACGAAGCCATGTTGAGAATACCAGCTATAACGGCTGGGAGATCCGATATGCTGACCACGTCACCCCTACACTGGCTAGATTATCGTCTACCTCTGCGATTAACACATGTGGATGTGAGGCCAGCAGCCGGATGGTCAGCCAAGGGCCTTCTAGGCCTATCGCGCTTGGAGTTTTTTTTGGAGAACGAAGCCATTGCACATAAAGTGTCAGCTACTTGGTTCACAAGTGCACAAGTATTTGAGAAACTAAAATCCGTTCTATTTCGTTGTGTGTCGTGAAAGGGAAAATAATTTCGTGTAAATAAGTAGTGCGGCAAATGCTGTAAACAAATGAAAGGAAAACAAAGGCTCAACTGCACTTCTACTAGCGCTTGATTTTTCAGTTATATTGTTGTAAACTATAGCTCTTCTTCTGTATTTATTAACATTATTTAATATTTTAAACTTTTTCAAACAATTTTTATAACATTATTACACAATTTTGAAGTATTTATTCAAATATGCAAATCACAATATTATGACTCTGTTAGACAATATTGCGATGCTAATTGCTATTTTCTCCACAGAGTATATTACTTGGTCTATGATTTTTCTATCGCTGTTTTGGGTTATCGCTGGTTGGATCAGCGTTAGGGAGTGATAAGTAAGTGTACACCCATTTTTAATAAACGTTTGGTAATTTTAATATTATTAATATATTTTTTAAACATAGATTTGGGTATTTATTGCAAATATTGGTCATTTAAATTTCACAGCGACGGATAGTAATCAAGGATAATAATCGATGTGGTTCGATTGTGGGTTATCGCTGGCTTTATAAACTCTGGCGCATGCGCACTGTTCTATAGGACTTTGAAAATATTTCACGCTAGTTTAAGTGCGGTTTTTCCAAAACAAATAAAAGAAAAACAAATGAATTGAAATAAGGACGAGAGAGAGAGATAGAGAGGGGGACCTCATGAATGAGAAACAGACGTTCCCTCCACTAGACACAACTGTCCTCCTAAAAAACAGTCTTTATGAACCGATGTGAAAAATTTGGGAAATCACAGCTGGTTGGTATTCAAATTTGAGATAACTTATTGACCTAGTAGAAATTAATCAGACGCGTTTTGTATGTCCGTCGACGTGGCCGAGTCGGTAGAGTCCCTACCTTCCACTCCGACGACCCGGGTTCGATTCCTGGGGGGGTAGGGGATTTTGTTTTTACAATCTCCAGCCTGGGTCTGGATGTATGTGCCCTGTCCTTCTGGTCTATGTGAAGAATTAAAAGTAAGTTAACCAAACAGGTGAAAACAAAAAGGGGAAAAAAAGGCAAACCAAAAAGGAAAAAGTCCGTCGCGTGCGGGCGTAGGTGGTAGAGTTCCCTACCTTCCACTCCGGAGACCCTGGGTTCGATTCCTGGCGGGGCAGGGGATTTGAAATATCCACCATGGGTCTGGGTGTGTGTCTGTCTTGTGTGTGTATGTGTGACTAAGATAAAAAGGTTAACAAAGGTATAAAACAAAAGGGCGAATAGTAAAACGAAAAAAAAAAAAAAGGATGACCGCTGCTGACAAGATGAAGGGAAAAAAAACAAAAGTATTTAATTGTTGTAACTAAACAATCTTGTTATTCCATTGTGTTTAGTAAACAAATTAATTAGACGATTAAAATAGTTTTTTTTTTCATGTTCTACTATAGACTATGGAAATTATTACCTTTAATTAATTTACTTACTTTAAGAGAGGAAAGGAGATCATGAAGTATTTGAGAAAAAAGTTCTTAGGAAAATTTTTGGACCAGAGAGAGATGAACAAACAGGTGAATGGAGGAAACTACATAACAGTGAACTACATTATCTTTATAGGAAGCAAGATATAATAAGAAACAGTTAAGTCTCGTAGACTGCGATGAGGCAGGACATGTTGCACGTATGGGGAATTAAAAACGTGCATGGAAACTTCTTGTAGGAAAACCAGAGGGAATACGCCCAGTTGGTAGACCAAGAATGAGATGGGAGAATAACATTAACTATGATTTAAGGGAAGTAGATTATACAGGGAATGATTGGAAACAATTAGCTCAGGATAGGGATGTATGGAGAGCTTATATCCGTGCGGCCATGGACCTACGGGTTCGATAGTGCCAGTGAGTTAATTATATATACAAATTTATTTATTTAAGGAAGCTTGGTAACTTGTGAGCATTATGGAAATTAACGATGTTATTAAAACAAATCGTCTTGACTAGGATCAAACCTGGACCCACATCGTCGCAAGAGAGTATCTTGCCGACTCCTCCACTGGAAGCGAACGATACAAATACAGCATGAAGAAAGACTTTCGCCGCCCGAATTGAACACAAAGGAGACAGCACAAGTAAAAATTGGTGAGAATCGTTCTTCAAAACATTTAACTTTCCATCATCAGGAGCTGTGCCATCATTTTTTTCAAAGGCTGTACATAATTCAACTCACTGTACTAATTTGAGTAGTGTGTCCAGTATATTTTTAAACCCCAAGTCTATACCCAGCTTGCTAGCTGGATTTTGGTCACACATTTGCAAATCTGGAGATTAGCTACCGAATACAGAGGTGAAATGTGTTCAGCATAATGGGTCCTCCAGCTGTTAGACCTGGTTTTCTCAACCTGATGACTCTACATTCAAATTATTAAAATTTATCATGATGCTGAGTGGACAGTGGTCACACACACTGACCAAATTTTCATGACAAAATTTCTCGCCATACTGCATATCCTATAGATCTACATCAAGGCACAGTGTCGGTCATGGTATGGGACTAAACCTTATGTCACAGCTATGATCATGTGAAATTACCTGATATGGAGGCTTAGTAATTTTTTGAGACTTTTAGTAATGAAGTGAGAGCTAAAATAATTGTGGAGGGGAATCCCATTGAACAAATGAACCATTTTAAATACCTGGGTTATGAAATCTCCTATTTTAAAAATGAAGATCTGTTCAACAAACTTAACTTTAATTATATATATATGGCACAATCCAGTAGCGTAGTGGTTAAGGCACTGAGCTACAAGCCGGAGGGTCGAGGGTTCAAGTCTCGTTGGGGTCAGGATTTTTAAAACTGACCCAAACCCTCTGGCGGCCTATGGCCCTGAGGTCGACTCAGCCTCTAAAGGAAATGAATACCAGATGCTTGTTCTGGGGTAAAGGCGGCCATCACGCAGGGCTGACAACTCGGCTGACATAAAAGTGACGATTGTCTAGAAAAGGTGGGAGCCCTCCTACTACCCCAATGGCCTCCGGGTCTGTTGTGGGATCACTTTACTTTACTTTACAATTAAAAGAATATTTAAAAACAAGAATGTAAACAAAACTAAAATTTTATAAAGCAGTGGCAGTCCCTTACTATTGTATGGTAGTGAATTTTAGGTTTTAACTAAAAGAGAAGAAAAGATCATAGAAGCAGCTGAAATGAGATTTCTGAGAAGTGTAGCCGGCTGCAAACTTCTAGATTAAAGAAGTTAAGATATTAGAAATGAGTTAATATTTTTAAACTTTTAGATAAAATAAAAGAACCTAGAAAACTGGGAAAAAACATGTTCAAAGAATGAAAGATGATCGGATTCCGAAAATTATACTTAATTACAAACCAAGAGGAGACAGGAATATTGGTAGACCGATAAAGAGATGGATTCAACTTTTTGAATGAGAATCTATGAGACCGGAACAAGCCACATGGGCTTAATCCGTGATTGTTGATGATGATGATGATGATGATGATTAGTGTTTGTGACTAAAAGGTGCAATTTATATTTAAGTGGTGATGGATTACAATATGACATTAGTTAAACGGAGTATAAAATTAAATGTTTATACAAAGGTGGATTCGAAATTTTATTCTATGAAATTCAATCTTAAGTACTCTTCACAAAGAGTTTAAAACATTAATTAGCCATAAAAACATCAATAAAGGAAGAACATTTATTTTCATATCATTATTTTCAATCATTATATTTATTTTCTTTAAAAAAGAACATTAACACCGTTGTAGTTATTGGTAGACTATATAGCCTATTTAAAACAATAAAATATCTTACCAGATTATCCCATTATACAAAATGCTTATTAAACATATTCTGTAACAAACAGAACAGCTTTGAAAGTGGAACTAGTTCCGAAAGGCCTAGCTGATTATTTTAAACAAATTCAATTTGTTGAGGACGACTGTCATCACAGGCACAACTTTTGTTTTAAATATTTCAAATCTGTGGACTCTATGATAGTAAAGTGATCCCACTACAGGCCATAGGAGACCCTCGAGGCAGTTGCAGGTTTAGGCTCGCACTTTTTCTAGACAATCGACACTTTATGTCAACCGGGTTGTCAGCTCTGCTTGCCGGTCGCCTTAACCCCCAGAACAAGCGTGTGGTATTCATTTCAGTTAGAGGCTGAGTCGACCCCAGGTTCATGATGCCACCAGAATGTTTGGGTCAGTTTAAAAAATCCTGACTCCACCGAGACTCGAACCATCGACCTTCCGGTTTGTAGCGTATCACTTAAACAACTACGCTACGGCAAGCATCTTATAGGCTATATATAAGTCGGTTATTCTTCTAGTTATAGGCCTATTATAACGATGCGAAATATGATCTCTTAATTTAAGCGATGAGGAAAGATTCCGATCATTTGAGAATAAAGTTTTTAGGAAATTTTTTGGACTAAAGAGAGACGAATGCAGGCTTTCATGGCCGGTAATCATAATTTGAGTGATTCCGGGCTTTGTGGCTATGGTCCATTACTGGTGTTCCTAATAGACTGTGAACATTCACAGTCGAGCCTCCGACCAGGAAACAACACGTAGAAGTACTCGCCACTGAAGATGCCCTCTGCAGTTGAGGGAGAAATTCAGGTAGGAACACAGTAATGGACCACGGCCACATAGCCCAGAATCACTCAACATTGTTAAAGAGAGACGAACCGACAAGTAAACGGAGAAAACTGCATAACAGTGAACTACATTATCTTTATGGGGAAACCAGATATAGGACTGTTAAATGGCGCAAAACTGAGCTGGCACCTATCGAAAATTAAATAAATGAAAGAAAGTGGCGTTGGATTGGACATACTCTGGGTATACCTCAAACTGCAATAGAAAGATGCTGAACTGGAATCCTCAGGGTTCAAGGAGAAGAAGAAAATAAAAAAATAACTTGGAAGAGGTGTGTTGAAGTAGAAATACGTGAAATGGGAAAGACAGATTGGAGGTGAAGAGGTTGGCAGATGGTAAGAGCCAAATGAAGAAATTTCTTCACGGCTCCATTCTCCAGCTAAGAGCGAAAGGAAATTATGATGATGATCTGCGATGGGCAGGACATCTGTGAATGAAAGAGGAAAATGGAAATGTCTTTATTGTAAAACCAGAGAAAAACCCCCAGCAGGCAAACCAAAAATGAGATGGCACAATAACATTAAGCATGATTTGAGGAAAACGGGCTACCAACCCGCTTCAGTGTGCATCTTATACATTGGCCGCAGTCCCAAGGACATTATTTGATAAAATTCACAACACACAAATTAGGGACAAATGTTATGTTTAAGACATAATCAAATGTATTATAGATGGACGAAAATATTGGAAGGGTCATATAGAAAGAAGGGGGCACGCCGTAGCGTAGTGGTTAGGGCACTGCGCTACAAACCGGAAGGTCGAGGGTTCAAGTCTCGGTGGGGTCAGGATTTTTAAACTGACCCAAAGCTTCTGGCGGCACTAATGACCCTGGGGTCGACTCAGCCTCTAACGGAAATGAGTACCAGACACTTGTTCTGGGGTAAAGGCAGCCGTCACGCAGGGCTGACAACCCGGCTGACATCAAGTGCCGATTGTCTAGAAATAGTGGGAGCTTTAACCTCCCACTACCCCAAGGGCCTCCTGACACCTGTAGTGGGAATACTTTACATATAGAAAGAATAGAAGAAAACCGACTTGCAAAAAGAGCTAAAGAAGATAGACCAATGGACGGGAGAAGAACAAGAGGAAGACCAGCCAAGAGATGGATAGACAGTGAATGCACATCCAATACATCTTCTTCCGAGGAGTGATTTTGGAAATAAACAGGATGAAAATCCTACAAATTATGTTTAAGAAGAAGAAGAAGAGAAGATGATTTAAGGGAAGTGAATATTACAAAGAAAGACGGGAAAACATTAGCTCAGGATAGGGATGTTTGGATAGCTCATGTCAACTCAACCATGAACCTTCATGTTTGTAACACTTAAACCATATATCAGAATAGTGATCGACTTACAGAATGAGGCATAAAAAATTTCCCACACGATTGTTAAGTGTTCAATATTTTAACAAACGATTTCTTAATACCATCTCCCAAGGTCAGTATCCCGTGAGAACATAAGAGCACATTAATTGTGGTACAGAAACAGAATACACATTCTTGAATGTATGAATGAATCTACATCCGTTCTCAAGGCATCAAAGTGCAGTAACTCTTCCTTTGCTAGTTGTAAAAACTGTCACGTGCGGAAATACTCCATTTGCATCTGTAATATCAATGGGCATTGCGATTTGATCTTGGAACTCTGAAATATGAGTCTCAAACCCTTATTTCTGAACTAATCGTTCAATAAGTGACTCTGTGTAGAGATTATTTATATACATGATGATTTAAATACTAGTGCATTCGACAAGTAAAGGCAACACTTGTAAATCAGCGATCCTAGTGGCGACCAATGTAATCTTGTAGTAACTTGTCGAATAGTCTTTGTTGTATAAATCAGTAATATTGAAAGACTCGAAATAGCAATATTTTGTGAAAACATTCACTGTTTCTCACAATTAGTAAATAATGCAGACCTAAAAAGATGTTCGGTAGAATTTATTTAGAAGGTGGAAGTGGGAAGTACTTGAACATCCAATAAACTGACCAGACAGGAGTCCTTGTGACTATAACTTATTCCCAAAGATCAAAAAACCTCTACGAGGTATTTAATTACTATCAAGAGTTGATATCCAGAAAGCTGTACAGCGATTAGATGATAGAGATATCCAGAAATTATGCTACAGATGGAGTGCGTCGTTTTCCAAAGATTTGGCAGCATTTAGTTGACTTGGCAGGAAATTATAAATGATTTTCGTAATGTCAAAAATAATCTAATAATTTTTGACGATATTATAGCAGTGTTGGGTTTTATTAACAATGTGTAATAGCCTAAAATATTCGCCTATAATAGCATGGATATATAAGTGAATGGCGTGGTCTTATGTTAAATGTTCTTGTTGTTGTTCGGAGATTGCCCCGCATTGAGCTGATACCTTATCCGGGTAGGTCTTCCATGTTCTTGTGTGGACAAAAATATGTTATGTGATCCAAATTTTAACATCCTCTCCCAACTGCTTGCGTTACATTAAGGCTCAAGTGGCATAGGGCACATAAGGTTATTTAAAAGGTGGATATTAAACTAAACATATTAAAGGAAGAAAGTACTTTTCGCCATAATACAGTAAAATATCGGTATCATCTCAACTTCAAATTTTCACCAACTTGTTTGGATTTTATTTAACAGCTGTTTTCAATAATTCAGGTCGTAATTTAAATCCGGGTGTTGAAAGAGCGGACATATTTAAATCCAAATGAACTGATATATTAAGTTCCTTATAATGAAAATACTATCTGCATAACAAATATACTGTGCCCCAATCAAACCTCCCACATTTTAATAATCATAACTTCCAAAGTAATAAATTCTATCTTCAAGCCACAGTTAGTCCAAAAGCATTCAAGATTAAAAGTGTATAAAACACTGGCTCTTCCAACTCTTTTGTATGGTAGCGAAGTATGGACGTTGAAACAGAAGGATATACAGAGACTTAGATCTAAATGAGACACCTTCGGAGGACTGAAGAATACACACTACTGAGATCACAAAAAAATGAAGATATCTTAGAAGAATTACACATGGAACCTTTAGAAAACAAAATGTCCCTGATTTAAGGCAGATGGATGCAACATGTTTCATCGAATGGAAGATCACGGAATACCCAAACACAATGTTAAGATATCAACCTGCAGGAAGAAGAAACCAGGACGTCCACCCTCAAAAGCCTTTTTGGATGTGTGTTCTCTGAGACCTAAACAGGTCACAAACTGGCCTAATTCGTGAATGTACGATGATTAGATGAACTTCCAAAGTACGCGGATATAAAATGAGATTGTAAGAATAAGAGAAACTCAAAGAATTTTTGTTTACACATTTTGGCAGTTATTTTTCATCTGTCTCATGTTGGACAGGTAATTACATAAAACAAAATGGCCAACCCCGTTTGCCCGGCATTACTTCCAGTGTACTTCTTTCTCTGGGGGTATGTAAAGCCATGTGTTTGCGACTCCAGTACAAGATCGTTTTTCTGATTTACGAACCCGTATCCTTGAACACAATTGCAACAGTAACCAATGAACATTGTTGGCGAGAACGTGGCACGAAATCGAATGCGACTTGATATTTTTCGTGCTACTATGGTGCACAATAGAGGTGTTTTAAGTGTGTGGCAATGAAAATTCTTTGGGTTTCTGTTTCGTTTACTACCGGCCTCATTCATAATTCCACACACTTTGGTAGTTGATGATTAATTAAAATGTGGGAGGTTTTTAATGGACCCCTGTATATTGAGCATTTGGTATATACCTATACTATAAATATTCATCAGGAAAGTTTCTTACTTATTTTCATATTATTTCAATCACTATTTTGTTAGTTGTTATTTAATATTTATCAGACAACCCCTGTCCTTGTTGTAGTCTATAATTTTAACATTTTTAAATTGTAAAGTATTTAATTTTTGTATGATTTCATTATTCGTTGGTTGGGTGGAAGAGAAGGCCTTATGGCCTTAACTCTGCCAGCTTAAATAAAGCATTATCATTATTTCGCGCCATAACCGAGTGGTTAAGGCAAGATGCCTTGGCGCAGAGCTGCGGAACTTGCGATGGTTCGAGTCCCTATGGAGGGAAGAAATTTTCTCATGGAATTTTGTCCAGTATGGGACCGGTGCTCACCCAGCAGCGTTAGGCATTTGGGTAGCTACAATAAGAGCGACTCCAGGTTGATGAAACAAACTATTTCGGCTGACCACATGTCACCTGTACTCTGGCTGGATGACCTCTGTTATTAACATATGTCGATGTGAGGCCAGAAGCCGGCTGGTACGCCAATGGACTTCTAGGCCTGTCGCATTATGGATTTTTTAGATTTATTATTATTATTATTATTATTATTATATTATATTATATTCTATTATTTTGCTAAGATGCCTCTTATTTCAGGATTAAGTTATTTTATTTGACGTAAGTCTACGATACGGGACCTACAGCATTATATCTCTGAAGGAAGCAATGCTCAGGATCTTTACGCATTCGAAATTCCATCTCTCTCAACCAGATTTAAAACTGCGAACATTTAAAATCTACACGAGTTTCATTTTTCAATAAGTGACAGCACTTAAAAATTGATTTCCCTTCCATAGGAAGCGATACTAACAAGGGAACTGTCAACCATTGCATGCCGAAACCTACCTTGAAATTTCTTCCAGATTTGCGTTGTGATGAAGCATGGCCTTGTCCAAAAAATTACCCGCCGATTTTAACTGCAAGGCACATAAATCAAAGACAGAATTCTTCAAATAGCAACCCACTGTGCGAAGCAAATGGATTCCCTGCATGATTAGAGCGTATTGGAGTGAGGTGGGGAGGACGTGGACGCCAAGTTACGAGGATTATCCAATCCATCGAAATCAGAAGTTGTAGGCTATTACTTCCTGTGGTTTAAATGAGAGATTTGGCGCTGGATTTTAGTGCCTTCCAGTTCAAAACGGCAGATATTTTATGAACTCAGCCTTGGTACATCATAACGCTTCTCTGCGAGAAATTTCAAGGTAGATTTAGGTATGAAATGATTAACAGTTCCCTTGCCAGAAGATATACGTCCTTGAAATTCCATCGAACTCGCCCAGGTATAAATCTGGAAAGCTTATAAATCGAGACAAGAGTTTAATTTTTCAATAATTGTCAACACTACGAAATTGGAATACCCTGGTTCTTCGATGCGTGAATCAAGAGCTCAAATAAACTTGCTGAGACTATTTAACTCATGCCCCAAATGGGAGTCAATGACCAATCACATTTCAATGTTTTTTTATTTACAACCAATTACAATCGTTTTTCACCTCGATTTTATCAGTTTAATTTTATCACTGTAAAATCAAGCTCCTCTTTTTTAATATTCTGAATTGGTCATAGCATTATTTTGCAGTGATCCCATGTGACTACCAGATTGTATATATTAGTGTACGAATGTAACCTTATCGTGGTTGCGGGAGATAATATACAAACATTTGTAGTAATTGATTACACAAAAAAAAATGTTTGCACTTTCTTAAACGTATTATTTCCCAGGTAATATCGTTCCATAAAAGTATAATTGACATATTTACATCGTAGGACATCAGAAATTAATTAATATACGGTTTGATGTGTTTTATTTTTTCTCGACTAGGTTGCATTCTTACAACATTGCGATCCTTTGGCAATAAATAATATGATCTGGTTGCAGTGATAAACAAGTGAAACATGACGTTTCTCATTTGTTTTCAAACATCGCCGTTTACATTAAATATATAAAATTTAAAAATAACTATATTTAAATAATGATTTGTGAGTAAACAGCATAATGTTATTTGTTAAATAGTCCTAACAAATACTACTCTTGATTTTCAAATTCTCTAGAAAAATTCACTCCTCACTTCGTGAGTAGTAAATTTATTGATAATTTGGAAATCACTCGTGGCATTACTTATGACTATTTAACTCGTGCCCCAAATGGGAGTCAATGACCAATCAGGTTACAATGATTTTTGATTTACAACCAAACACAGTCGTGTTTCACCTCGCTCTTTATCGATTTCTCTTTATCAGCTCCTGCTTTTATGATAAAGAAAGCTCCTCCTTTTTAATGTTCTGAACAGGTCGAAGCATTATTTTTCTCCAACAAATACATTGAATTATAACAAATAATGAAAAGATTCCTTGATTTTACTGAGTCGTTTACTAAAAAAATAAATGAGTATCCCGTAATGTTGATTATGATATATCGTTTGATGTGTTTCATTATTTCTCCATTTGGGTGCACTCTTACAATATTGCGATCTTATTTGGCAATAAATAATATGATCAAGGTGCAGTGAATGAACATAACCTCATTTTTCTGATTTGTTTTCAAACATCGCCGTTTACATTAAATACTTAAATATTTTAAAATAACTATAGTTAAATAATGATTTGTGAGTAAACAGCTTAATTTTATTCGTTAAATAGTCCTAACAAATGCCACTCTTGATTTCCAAATTCTCTAGATAAACTCACTCCTCACTTCGTGAGTCGTGAATTTATCGATAATTTGGAAATCACTCGTGGCATTACTTATGATAAAATTTGTGGGTGTATTCTTCAGTTTTCTGAGGTTTAAGAGAAAGGAAGGCAGGTCTAAGCACACTCCCACTATTAAAAGGTTTTTCCATACGCACTGACCAAATGAAATTTTCTCTTCCCACGGAATCAACGTTGACCTTGGAACCTTGACATTGGTCATCAAACTAAATGAGTTGGGATAAAAAGATGTGATCGCCGTGAGGTAGACGCTAGCTGGAGGCGAAATTCCAGCTCTTAGAGTAGCATGAAGACAGTATCCGGTGTCCCATGCCAAGTCCCTGTTATTATAGTGCGATCCCTTCCTTCTGCTTCTATAAATTGACATTATTCTCACACCTATGCGGACTCTACTTGCACAAGTTAATATTGTAGGCCCATTTTGATTTATATGAGAAGAAATGTACACCAACAACTTAACATTATCGTAAGTAATGCCACGAGTGATTTCTAATTTATCAAGAGTGGCGTTTGTTAGGAATATTTCTTCTTCTTCTTCTTCTTCTTCCTTTCATGTGATAGACCTAGTGGTCTGTTATGGTCTCAATCCAAGGTTTGAAGGGTCTGCCCAGAGATCTCTTGCCTGGTGGCTGGTAATTTAAGATCTGACGTGGTATTCTTGTTCTGCTCATTCTTCGTACGTGAGATTTCCAGTTGTTTCTGTATTTTTGTACATATTCCATGACTGATTCTGTGTGTAATTCTTTGAGAATCTCAGAATTCATTTTATGGTCTGTTCTTGAGTAGCCCGCAGTGCGTCTCATAAATTTAATTTCTGCTGCAGTTAGTCTTTGTTCATCTACACTGCGAATTGTCCAGGCCTCACTGCCGTAACATAATATGGAATATTTAACGAACAAAATTAAGCTGTTTACTCAAAAGCCATTATTTAAATACAGTTACCGGTATTTTAAAACATGTATATATTTAATGTAAACGGCTATGTTTGAAAAAAATCAGAAGCGTGATGTTATGTTCATTCACTGCAACTTGATCATAATATTTATTGCCAAATAGGATCGCGATATGTTATGGTCTCGAGGTAGCGTGCTCGAGTTCGATTCCCGGTCGGAACAAGCTCTTGGGTGAGGTTCTTTACGGGGTTTTTCCTCACCTGTAAGACAAATTTCAGGAAGCTTAGGGCCCAACGGTCCCCGAAAATCATCCGGCCATCATTATCATCCTTCACGGGTGTGGAAAGCAACGGGAAGCTACCACACCTATAAATTCCCTAGAAAAGCTGCAAAGCATAGCATGAAAATGCTATGATTGTAGTGAAAGACGAGCCCTCGGGCAGAATTACTATGGATGGATACTGTATGAATGCACTCTAGTGGAAAAATAATGAAATACGTCAAACTGTACATTATAATCATCATTATAAGTTATTAATTAATTTTTTTAGTAAACAACTCAGTAAAATCAAGGAATCTGTTCATTATTTGCTGTAAGTAAAGTAAAGTGATCCCACAACAGACCCGGAGGCCCTTGGGGTAGTAGGAGGTTAAGGCTCCCACTTTTTCTAGACTATCGGCACTTTATGTCAGCCGGGTTGTCAGCCCTGCGTGACGGCCGCCTTTACCCCCAGAACAAGCGTCTGGTACTCATTTCCATTAGAGGCTGAGTCGACCCCAGGGTCATAGTGCCGCCAGAGGGTTTGGGTCAGTTTAAAAATCCTGACCCCAACGGGACTTGAACCCTCGACCCTCCGGCTTGTAGCTCAGTGCCTTAACCACTACGCTACGGCGTGCCCCCTTACCATTATTTGCTGTATTTAATGTATTTGTTGGATAAAAATAATGTTCTGAGTTGTTCAGAATATTAAAAAAAAGCAGGATAAAGAGTAATCGATATGGAAGCTTACTTTAAGGATAAGATAAAAGGAAAATAGAAATAGTTGACATGAAATTTCAGTAGAAGGCTATGCATTGTTAGATAAGAAATATAATGAGGAAATAAGAACTGAATTAAACATCTACAGTGTCATAGATAAAATTAAAAATCAAGATCTAACTGACTCCAACATTTAGAAAGAATGACACACAATAGACTCAATACTAATAAAATTCATTGTTAAAACCGTTGAGGTGGAGAGTCATAAAATAAAATAAGTTAAAATATACCTTCTTAGGTAAAATCCGTCGTCCTCAACTTATAAAATATGTATTATTTATGCCTGTAGGCCTTTCAGAACATCTGTTCCATCTTCAGCAGGTCCTTCTTCGCTACAATATCTAGTAAGATGGTTGATGCTGCTGGTCCTAATGTCACACGAGTCACGAAAACACCACATTAGGACCAGCAGCATCAACCATCATACTAGATATTGTAGCGAAGAAGGACCTGCTGAAGATGGAACGGATGTTATGAAAGGCCTACAGGCATAAAGAATGCATATTTTATATGTTGAGGACGACGGATCGTACCTAAGAAGGTATATTTTAACTTATTTTATTTTATGACCCAATAGACTCCCACAAATTTTGCTTCACTACCAACCCAAAGGAAGAAGAAATGTTGGACGCCCCGTAACTAGATGAAGAGATGCAGTCTCTTGACGTGAAAACAGATCTATGACCTAATTCCATGACGTAGAAGAAGAAGACTTTAAAGAAGGAGAAAATATTGATGAATATTTGAGAATAAACTTATTAGGAAAATGTTGGACCAAAGAGAGACGAACAGACAAGCGAATGGAGAAGACTTCGTAACAGTGAACTACATGATCTTCATAGGAAACCAGATAATAATACGAATACGAACAGTTAAGTCTCTTAGACTGCGATATGTGGCACAAACGGGGAATGAAAAAAGGGCATAAAAGCTTCTTATAGGAAAACCAGATGGAGAACACCCTGTTGGTAGAAGAGGGGAGTAGATTATACAGGCGATGACTGGAAAAGATTAGGTCAGGAAGGTAGGTATGGAGAGTTTATTTCTGCGCTGCCATGAACCTACGGGTTCGATAGTGCCAGTGGGTTAGTTATATCATTGTCCTAATAATCTTATTGTTATTATTATTATTATTATTATTATTATTATTATTATTATTATTATTATTATTATTATTATTATTATTATTATTATTATTATTATTATTATTATTCATACTCGTAATTTGTAGGATTTTCATCCTGTTTATTTCCAAAATCACTCCTCGGAGGAAGACGGAAATGCATTCACTGTCTAACCATCTCTTGGCTGGTCTTCCTCTTGATCTTCCTCCGTGCCTTGGTCCATCTTCTCTACCTCCTTTTTGCAAATTGGTTGTCTTCCATTCTTTCTATATGGCCTTTCCAATATTTTCGTCTATCTATAATAAATTTGGTTATGTCTTGAATATGACATTTGTCCCTAATGTCTGTGTTGTGTACCTTTATCAAATAATGTTTCCCTCTGAATAGTTCGTATCTTCATTTTACCTGTGTTTATTATTTGTTTAGTTTTTGTTACATCAGCCCTAGTTTCTCCTCCATATACTATAACTGGTCGAACTATCGTTTTGTGATACAGCGGAGAAGGAGTCCTTCGGTACGGTACCTGGCGGAAGAGGCAACTATACATCCACTGCCTCATAGATTGACGAACGGGCGGATGGGGTTCGTTAGTCCTGCAAGACAACCCATCTAGGAGAGACAACTTCGAAATAAAACGGTGCAGGCTGAGCTCTGGAGCTGGGTGAAGGCAATCGGCCTAGGGAGGAAACCCCGAATAATAAACCCGCCATGAAAACGGGCTAGCAACCCACTTCAAGGTGTATCTTATACGTTGCTTGCAGTCCCAAGGATCAAGCCTCGGATCAAAGACGGAAAAAATACGACAAATTTGTCCTAATACTGTCAGGGTTAATAAGTCTAGGACGACACTGATATGTGCAGATAATGTAGCTCGAATGCGTTAAGGGGGGTGATGGGTGAAATTTATATTTTCTACATTTTTTGAGCTAGAGACTTGATATTTTGTACAAAACTTCACTGCATGATACATAATGATGTGTTTAAGTTTCATTCTTGTGAGACATTTATTTTACGAGTTATTAAATATTATATTTTTTTTTAATTTGCATATATTATAATTAAATGGGTTCCACAATTTTTTAGTAAAATTGTCCAATTTTTTTACAAGACTCCTAAAATATTTAGAAAAAACATCATGGATTAGAATTCTTATAAGTGAATACAAAGAGAAAGAAAAAAATAATGTCGTACCTCATGCGTGGAATTACAAAAATAAATTAATAATTGCATAAATTTTATTTTTTATTTATTAAAATACTACTTCAATCATGAAACCCATGTACTACTTTATTACCCATCGTTTTTAGGACGTACAGGAAAAATTTGAACCTTCTAGGACAAAATTTCTGAATTCCATTCAATTTTGAATGTACAAAAATGCAGTGAAAATAAAAGTGTGGAAAAACAAGTTTAAAGAATTGCATGCAGGTTGCATTTAACTGGTGCAGCCTTTTAACTGACGTAATTTAGGGCACTTAGAAGCGCCATAGGCCTCTGAAACTTTGCCAACATATACATTAGAGTACAGGCTATTTTTTAGTACAAAAAATGTCCATTTTGATCTCATAAGGTCAATATTTCACCCATCACCCCCTTAAAATAAAAATGCCTTCAAGTTTTTAGACCTATTGGGAAAATTTTGGAGTAAAGATTGTTAAGATTATCGGAGATATGAACTGGAATAATTTGGGTGAGGATAGGGATGAGTGGAAGGGTTTAGTGAGTGTGGGATTGGTACTAAAATTCCATAAGGCACACGAATTAGTTTAATAATATGGCGCTAGACACTATGAAGCCTTAAAATCATCCATGAATTTGGCCCACCCTTATTAGCGGTGTTGGAACAATATTTTAAGGAAAAAAGTAAATGGAGTAGAGATGTGTTCCCATTATTAGGGACAAGTATTCATTAGGAATACGGAACCGTACAGTATGGATGTGTTAATGGTTGCATGAGACTGAAAAACATGCATTTTCTTGTCTATGCAAATCGCTGGATATCACGATCATCCTTACAATTATCCCAAGATATTGTAATGCTACTGCAGACTTCGAGCCCTTCGTCCACAAATCCTTTACTCTTTAGGCAGGACATCACTGGAGTAAAATAGCTTCTAACCAACTAATTAAGTAGTTCACTGGCACTATCAAACCCGCGCGGACACAAGCTCTCCATACATCCCTATCCTGAGCTAATGTTTTCCAATCATCCCCTATATAATCTAACCCCTCAAATCATCTCATTTTTGGTCTAACAACTTGGCGTTTTCCCTCAGGTTTTCCTACAAGAAACTTTCATACACCTCTTTCATCCCCCATACGTGCCACATGTCCTGCCCATAGTAGTCTACGACATTTAACTGTTATTATATTTGGCTTCGTATTCATGTAATGTAGCTCATTATTATGTAATCTTCTCCATTCACCTGTCTGTTCATCTCTTTCTGACCCAAACATTTTTCTGAGAACTTTATTCTCAAATACTCGTAATCTCCTTTCCTCCCTTAAAGTAAGAGTCCATGTTTCCGCACCCATATAATATAACTGGTAGAATAATAGTTTTATATATTTTCAGTTTAACTTTTTTTGAAAGGAGTTGGGACACCAAATGTCTCTGCAATGTATAGTACCACGCATTTCCAGAATTGAGCCTATGCTTAATTTCTTTGTGCATCTCATTCCTAATTGTAATTATTGTTCCTAGGTATTTGAAATCAGCCACTTCTTCAAAATTTCCCTCGTTTTTCATTAGATTTCCATTTCCATTATATAATGTATTTCTATGTGTGAACATACACTGATGTTTACTTCCAGTCCCAATTTCTTAGTGTTATTCAATAGAGTGTGCGTGTTGACCCTCGCTATCGCTCAATAGTACTACATCATCAGCATCAACTAACATCTTATTAATACCATTGAGTTGTAGGCCTTCTTCCTTTTTCCAAATATTTGATGACATGCTCTAATACAAAATTGAATAGTAGAGGAGATAGTGCATCTCCTCGCTTCAACCCATTGTGAATTTCAAAAGTATCCGAAAACTTTTTGCCTACACGCACCCTACTCTTTGTGCCATTTAGACATTCGTATAAGTTTAACTAACTTTTTAGGAATTCCGAACTCCAGCAGGATACTATATAACTTCTCCCTCTTAATTGAATCGTATGCCTTTTTGAAGTCTACGTCCAGTTGATATAGCCTACAATACCAATATATTCCCATTTATTTTCTAAAATTTGTCTTATACTAAAAATATGATCTGTTGTAGATCGGTTTCTTCTAAATCCACATTGATGATCTTCTAGAATGTCATCAATAAATAATAAATAATTTAAAGATGGGGTAAAAAACTCTTTCATGCTAAATATATCAATAGAGAGTAAGTCTGCTTACTAATATATTTGTTAGCGTTTTGTACGAGAGGTGAATATTATAGTGATAATAATAATGGTCAGATGTTGTTCGGCGACCGTTTGGCCCTTAAAGTTTCCTGACATTTGGTTTACAGGCGAGGTAAAACCTCGAGAAAACCTCGCTCAGAAAATTTATCCCGATCGAGGTTGGAGCTCGAGGCTTTTCTCGAGATTCCTCCTGTTTTCCCCTGCCACAAATTTAATTCCACCATTTCTCCACACTCATCTCTTTCATTTTGTGTCATTTCATTCATCTGCCCCTGTGATGGTGCGTCAGGCTGCTCGACTGGCATTCTTACGAGTATTATTGATACACCTTCGATGTTAGGGGCTTCATCGCATCTCATCTCATTTCTCGATCCGAGCCAGAGCTGCACACGAGTTGAGGAGGAGGTTATTGTTGGACACAGATTATAAATGTTTAATAAAGCTCGATAGACTATAGGTTAGGCCCTATAGACGTTTGATTGTGAGTCACTGACAAGAGCTCAGCAGTACCTGAAACTTTGGTTGTGCTAGTAAGAATCGGAATGACAGGTTGAACATTAAAATATAATTTTATTGAAAATACAGTTTCTTCTTCTACTACTTCTTCTTATTCTCCTCCTCCTTTCTTTTCTTCTTCTTCTTCTTTATAGGGTAACCTCTATAAAATGAGTGTCAGCCAGCCTGTCATTTATGGACTCAGAAACTACGTGACCGATTTGATTTTTTTCTCCATCATTTGGAGAATTTTTCTGGGACAATTAACAATATATTACTTATTATTCGAAATCTTTTACAGTTTCACTTGGTAGAACATAGAATTCCCTTCCACTCTATGTCAGAGACTGCCAAACTTTACCATCTTTCAGAAACAAATTGAAAATAAAATTATTAACAGAAACAACTGACTAATATTGCTTTTTAAAAATTAATAATTTGTTTTTTTCATTATTTTATAAAAATAGTTTTAAGATTTGTCAATATATTTACCTAATGTCTTGTACAATAAACGATAGATTAATTCATTGTAGTTTATTACTTTCTTTGTATTTGTTCTTCTTTTCTTTTTATGTATAGTAGATTCGAGCTGTTATTCCTTTCTGTACACATTCTCTCATTAGATTAATTTTAATTGTATTTCATTTTATTGTATTATTAGACAATATTTTCATTATTATTCAATTTGACAGATAATTAATTGTTTAGTATGTACTATTATTGTATTTTTTTGTATTTATATGTAACATATGTTTGTCCTGGTGAGTGGAACAGAAGGCCACATGGCCTTAACTCCACCAGGCTAAATAATTGTATCTAAATCTATAACATATTACACTACATAGATAAGAGCCGGAGCTAAAAAAATGCATCGGTGTACTAAAAAAGGTCTCTTTTTGGACACTTAAATGGCTTACGTTGCCTAAACCATAACAAAGACACAAAATTAATGTACACAGAATTGAATATCTAAAAATAATCTAAAAGTCCGCGCCAGCATATGTCTATATTTTACGGGTAACATTAACAATGTTTGTCTTTCAGCTCATTGATGCCAAGAAGCTCAGGATGAGTAGCAGTTCTGGCTTCTTTAGCCGCTTTTGAGAGGTCTATGGTTTATGGTGCGGTAAGAGGGGTAGTCGAGTTAAGGTACTGGCAGCAACTACCCTCAGTTTAGAAAACATAACAGTTGCCACACGTTGAATTTTCGTATGTACTACTTCTGTATTAAGGAGTAGTTTTGATGTATAATAAGTTTGAAGTGTTCATTATAAAAATATGTTTTTTTTTGTAACAATTTTATTACGATTATTATTATCATTATTATTATTATTATTATTATTATTATTATTATTATTATTATTATTATTAAGAAAATGTTTTTGCATGGCTACTAGTTCCCTCCCCCACTCGGCAATGATCCCTCCTGCCCACGCGCTTTTGGTTTCACAAGACGCTACAGTTACCAGAACTGGACTGTAGATTCCCGTGCAATGCCGGGTAATCAGTACGGGGTATCTAAAAATAATTATGATATAAATTTATATGTTTTCACTTAATCAACTAAATATAAAACAAGTTTCATTTATTTGGGCGTAACAGCGCATGCCGGGTATTAGTTAATTGTTCACAAATGTAAGCACCAGTATTATCAGCTCACTATGATGGTTGTCCGTTTATATAAAAGCGGGTGTCGCGTCAAATGGAAACCTATAGGAGACAGAGATGTTGGAAGACCGAAGATCAGATGGGAGGATGACACAATGAACGATCTAAAGAAAATGAAAGTGACTAATTTAAATATGGCAAGAGACAGATTAACTGAACATATATAAAACTATTATTCTACCAGTTATATTATATGGGTGCGAAACATGGACTCTTACTTTAAGGGAGGAAAGGAGATTACAAGTATTTGAGAATAAAGTACTTAGGAAAATTTTTGGACCAAAGAGAGATGAACAGACAGGTGAATGGAGGAGACTACCTAACAATGAACTACATGGTCTTTATAGGAAGCCAGATATAATAAGAACAGTTAAGTCTCGTAGACTGCGATGGTCAGGACATGTTGCACGTATGGGGAATGAAAGACTAGCATGGAAGCTTCTTGTAGGAAAGCCAGAGGGAAAACGCCCAGTTGGTAGACCAAGAATGAGGTGGGAGAATAACATTAACTATGATTTGAAGGAAGTAGATTATACAGGGAATGATTGGAAAGCATTACCTCAGGATAGGGATGTATGGAGAGCTTATGTCCACGCGGCCATGAACCTAAGGGTTCGATAGTGCCAGTGAGTAAGTAAGTAAGACAGATTGGGATGGAGGAGGATTCTTGAGAAGGCCAAAAATTTACGTTTGAAAATGCCGTGTCTTAAGATGATGAAGGGTGTCGCAACAATGCTTGACAATGATTAACATGGGGAATTCTTATAGTGGCGGTAGTCGGCATCTTTGTATTTAATTATATACAACAGCAGCGGAGAAACAAAGCGAGCCGCTGGACAACCATCATAGTGTACGAATAGGCATATAGGGCCTACGTATTTAAGAAGAACGTCTTTCCCTATATTCTCACTCTAGATAAAGTTCCAATGTCTTGTGGAATAATTTAATAGGGTGGATAGAAGGAAGGGCGGCACGCAACTAGTGAGGACAGACAGTTTAATTGGTATTGGCTGCCGTCAAGCAAACTACCTTACGGTAACCTTTATATCCCTGTAGAACATCTACTGCCATTTAAATTGTACGTTATAAGCTGCACTCTGACCTCGCTGACCAGAAAGACTGACGCTGTATACAGAAAAGTTAATTCATATTGGCTTATGTAAGTTTCCTTACTCGTTTCAATACTATATGAATGTTACTCCTGCACTCAAAACGTAGTATACACATCATAACAATTTTTGTATTAATAAATAATATAATGGAACAGAAAGGCGTGCCTCAACACTTAAAAACTGCAATTATATGTAGAAAATAAGATAGGCCTAATAACACTGGTCAGCATGATTTTTGTCTCATGAGTACCAATAGTTGTACTTAATGCAGCTTTTTATCGTGTTTTCAAATATGTATTCGTAATTTCTCCATCACCCACAATTTTTCTATTTCAATTTCAATTAATGAATTTAAATAATTATTTTTTAATAAACGTTTTTTCGTCCACTTGTCCATTGTAAAATAAAACCAAATGAGCTAACTCAAATGGCTTCAGCTATGGAAAAGAGATATCAAGGCAAATGGAATCCTAATATGCTGACCTATTATTGTTGGACCATCAAGAGGGATGCTCCACAGGCGAAATATAGCAGAAAATCATCATTTCTTACTTTCTAGGTGAGTCCGAATGTTCGAATATTGCGTAGTTACGAATGTAGAAAATATTAAAGTGTTTGAAATTATAAATGCCTGTCTCTCGGAAACCTTGCGTGATGGAGAAAACCCGATATCATATTTGAATTCAGGAGAAAATATACTATTAGAATCACATATTTTTCTTTCTTAGACAAAAAAAAAG
This sequence comes from Diploptera punctata, assembly GCA_030220185.1. Lineage (NCBI taxonomy): Eukaryota > Metazoa > Arthropoda > Insecta > Blattodea > Blaberidae > Diploptera > Diploptera punctata. Next base: position 569,030 of record JASPKZ010009388.1, read on the forward strand.
ATTATTTTTTGTTGCTCAGTGTAATAGAAACTGGAATGAAAAACAAAAAGAATATATCATCATCTTAGTATATTTACGAATTTAGACCAATTGTTGACATGTTTCGGCCTCAAGAAGAACATCATCAAAAAGTATTGAGTGGACGTCCTGGTCTTCTTCTTCTTCTTCCTGCAGGTTGATATCTTAACATTTGTTTGGGTATCTTGTGATCTTCCATTCGATGAACATGTTGCATCCATCTTGACTTATAATCAGAAATATTGTTTTCTAAAGATTCCATGTGTAACATATCGGCAACAATAAATAGAAGTGTAAGACAGGGGTGTCAGCTTTCGTACTCCCTTTTTAATATTTATATTGATCATATCAGATAAATTTAGACTCACATTTCAAAGTAAGAAATAAGATTTTATACACTTTACTTTTTGCAGACGACCTGGATCTAATATCTAGCTCCCAAGATGTCCTACTGAAAGCACTCTTTCAATTAAATAACATTACACAGAATTATAATTTGAAAATATCAATAAGTAAAACAAAAATCTTAGCTCTTGAAGGATCAGATACAATAAGCAGCTAAAATAATTCTGGAAGAAGTGAACCATTTTAAATACCTGGGTATGAGATTCTCCTATTTTAAAAATGAAGTTCTATTTAATAAACTTAATAAATTTAATTATAGGCCCAAGAAGTTTAATGACCTATAGAGCAGAAATTTCGGCTATAAATTCCAAATTAAAGTAATAATAATATTTCAATCTACAGAAATGGAATTTTAATAAGATCTGCTCTAAATTATACAGGATCAGAAACAGTATTATCGGAGAGAGAAAAAAAAAAACTTTAACGAAACGATTTTACAATTTGTGTGAAATGAACAATTACAATGGTTTGGATACATGGAGAGGATGAATGAAGATAGATTGCCAGTTAGCAGTTTGGCGTGAATTCCAAATCGAAGGAAAAGAAGAGCAGACCTAAGAAGAATACATGGATAGAGAGAATTATGAATTTGTTGTAAGACAGTGGTACTGCAGGATGGTGACTGGAAGGACAGAATGAATGGAGGGAAAAGAGGAAAGGAAAGAATCAAAAGCTTAATATTGGCACTAAGGCAGCTGTTGTATACATTAAAACCTGTCAAATAATATATAATATGTACATACCGCGCTCACTAAAGACAAGAACAAAGATTGGACGCAGCTGAGATGCGATTTTCAAGAACTATCCAGTACGATATACTCGAGCTGGATACGCACACAAATGAAGATATTACGAAAAGAAACTAAATATTTTCAAACTTACAGACCGAATAATTTAATATAGGAACGCCTGGAAAGAACATATTGATAGAATGCCAGAAGAAAGATTTCCAAAATTATTGTTAAATTATAAACCACACGGAAGGAGAAATGTTGGACGCCCATACAGAAAATGGTCTGAACAATTTTAACAATTCTAGCTTTCATGAAACCGGAACGAGCCAACAGGCTTAATCCCTGAGTGATGATGATGTATATATGCAATTACTGAAAATAAATGCTGCCAGACTAGCCGTCTATTGACTCTAATTAACATATCTAGAGAGAAGAAATTGAACTTGAGCCATATCTTGAATTCAGGGATTCATTTTCCATCGCTCTATCTTTAGCTAAGCTACTCGGGTATAAAAAAATAGATACATCCCAGAAAGTCCAAACTCTCTCTCTCTCTCTCTCCTCTCTCCTCTCTCTCTCTCTCTCCTCTCTCTCTCTCTCTACTCTCTCTCTCTCTATATCTCTCTCTCTATCTCTATCTACTATATATATATATATATATATATATAGGCTATCTCTCTCTCTCTCTCTCTCTATATATATATATATATATCATCATGGACAAATTCATTTCAGGCCATGTGGTCTGTACGGTAAACCTATCGAAGATGGTCTTGATCTTTCCACCGATGTTTTGGCCTTCCTTGGTCCCTATGTCCAGTTGGGGTATATTGGAATGCCAATTTTGGAAGTCTATTTCTTGCCATTCTCCTCAGATGATTTTTCCATTTTGTTGGTATCTTTGTATATCTTCATTTAAACTTGTTACTCCAAGTTTTCCTCTGATAATAGTGTTCCTTTGGTGATCCAGTCTATTAACACCTAACAATGATCGTAAGAAGCGCATTTGGCTTCTTGAAGTTTTTGAGAGTTTCTTTATTTAAAATCCAAATTTCACTTCCGTATTTTAGAGCAGCTTTTGATGTGATGTTATGTATCTTAGTTTTGTCTCTGTCCTCATCTGTTTACCAAAATGTCTTCGTATTACCCCATTCATTTTATTTTATTTTTTTAATTTTGAATCAATGTCACTCTATACTCTTGCAAATACACTTCCTAAGTAAGAGAAATCTGACATTGTTCTATAATTTTTCCATCAATCTCAATTTCACCCTTGTATGTTTTTTCCACACATTGCCATTGTTTTGTTTTGATATATAAGCCATTGTTTTGATTTTGATATATATATATAATAGATTGTCAAATATAATCCAAGATTATAATTTACAAATTTCGGTGAGTAAGACAAAATCTATGGCGTTTCAAGGGAAAATACCGATACGAACTAAAATTGTTATTAACAACAATATAATAGAACAAGTTAATAACTTTGTTTATCTTGGCTGCAATCTTTCCTACGACACATGTAAAGACAGACATAAAATTGGTCAAATTTCAAAAACTTATAGGAACAATAAAAAGCATTCTTTTCCGAAAAGTACGTCCAGATACAATTCTAAAATTTATAAAACAATGGCTCTTCCAACTCTACTTCATGGTTCTGAAACCTGGACTCTTACTGCAGGTAAATTAAATAGGATAGTAGCTGCAGAAATGAAGTTATTAAGACCTTTAGCGGGTTATACGCTTTATGATCACATGCGTAATGAAGATATCCGCAAAGGTCTCAACACACCAGCAATAACTGAAATCATTCAAAAATATCAAAATAATTGGCATGAACACCTCCTGAGAATGCCCAAACAATAGACTACCTCTGCAGCTATTGAACTACAGACTCACAGGGCGAAGAGACCCAGGAAGGCCTAAGAAGAGATGGAGGGATCAATTTCTTTCCTGAAGCGGAACAGGCCAATGGCCTAATCCATGCCTGCCATTGATGATGATATTATATATATATATATATATATATCATATATATCTACATCCCTCTCTCTATTTTAATACCCAATGCCTCATATACAGTGTAACATGTTTACGAAAATTTGGTGTCTTTTTTTTTTAACTGCGTGAAGTTTTATAATGGGGTTTTATTGTTACGTCAGCTAATTTGGTGCTAGTTATTGCATGAGAAGTGACGTAGTGTGAGATCGTGACAGTGAAGTGTGAAGATTGTTCCCTCGTAACACCTAATTTCATAATTGTTCCTGACACCCACAAAACACACAACTACAGCCCCTTTCACACGTTTTAAGCGAATTTCTTTCTTTCTATCCATACAACGATAATTATCTTATTTTTAACTCGTGATACTGGTTTTTTTTATCTTCAGTCTACCCAAAGATCGAAAAATGTAAATGTTATATATTTTTTTCATATCATTGTATTACAATTTCTAATTAAAATTATAAAAAATAATACAAACATTGTTTCATCGACACATTTTAGATTACTAATGTTTTGGGAGCTTAATAGTACTGTTACTGGGTTAAGAAATCTACGAACCACCTTTAAATTCAAGACTACAGGCCTACAGTATTTATATAATCTCAACTATGTAATTTTAACTGCTTTCTTACGAGTATAGAGTAATTTTATACATTCAATATTCGATAAGAAGCCAGAAATCTGTAAAGTAAAATGGCTAAATTATGGTCAAGTAGAGCTTGATACTGATATATCAAAATGAAATTTAAGTAACAATGTATTTAATATTTGATGTAGTACTATTGGGCGACAGCGAAGAGATACTGAAGGCCAACACGCACACACTTACAGAGTAACACTAAAGCATTGGGACGGGAAGTAAATATCAATAAAACTAAATATATGGTCACACACAGAAATACATTATATAATGAAAATGGACAGCTAACGACAAATGAGGTAAATTTTGAAGAAGTGGCTGAATTCAAATACCTAGGAACAATAATCATTAATGAGATGCACAAAGAAATTAAACATAGGCCCAATTCTGGAAATACGTGCTATTATGCATTACAGAGACTCTTGACGTCCTCAACTCCTTTCAAAAAACGTTAAACTGAAAATAGGTTATATAAAACTATTATTCTACCAGTTATAAGGATGTGAAACATGGACTCTTACTTTAAAGGAGGAAAGGAGATTACAAGTATTTGAGAATAAAGTTCTTAGGAAAATTTTTGGACCGAAGGGAAATGAACAGACAGATGAATGGAGAAAACTGCATAACAGTAAACTACATGGTCTTTATAGGAAGCCAGATATAAAATGAACAATCAAGTCCCGTGGAATGCAGTGGGCAGGACATGTGGCACGAATGGGGAATGAAAGACTCCAGAAATAGTAATCAATAATGAAATAAAAGAACAGATAGCACACTTTAACTATCTTACTTCAGATATAACATACAGCTGTGTTTGGGACATACATAATAAATTAAACCGATATCAAATAATGTGCGGCACCATAAGAACACTCCGAAAGACTCGAAGAGAAACTCAGCTTAGGTTTTATAAAATTATGGCTGTTCCTGTTCTTTTATATGGATCTGAATCTTGGGTACTTACAAAAAAGACATCTCACACATTGAAGCCACTGAAATGAAATTTTTAAGATCCGTAAAAGGATGTACACGCATGGATAGATTACATAATGAATCAATAAGAAATGAACTGGAGATATTTTCAATACTCGATGAACTAGAAGAGCAAAATACCGATGGAAAGGACATTTAGACAGAATGGACAATACAAAATTACCTAAAACGATCAACAACTGTATTAGATCGCATGGGAAAAGATCTTTGGGACGGCTAAAGGAAACGATGAACTTTAGACCTGAACATGTCGCATTGACTTAATCCTCGAAAGGAACAAAAAGAAGAAATAAGTACAATTTCTAAAACATTTTAACCAATTATTAACAGACATGTTTTATGGTGCAATTAAATATATTTTTAATTGATCTAGTATATATTTAAAAAAAACTTGGAAATAAATGTTAAAATCTGGCTACGAAATCAGTGATTCTTACAAGACAATCACAAATTTATCCGAGTATTTACGAGTCGTTTGTAAAGAAACATCTGCCTGAAGAGTAATAACAAAACACTTTTATTGAAAAGTGGAAAGATCCGGGTGGATTTTACATTGTCTACCGTAACATTTTACTAAGCAGCTGCATTTTGTAACATCGTGTCACATATAACAGAACAAAAGGAAATGGTGATACTAAAACAATGAAAGATGTAAAATGTTGGAATATGCTTACAGATTACTTTACTGTACTTTCTTGGAACAAATCATACTACCAACATATCTCCGAATCTAAGTCTATCTATTTCGTGTGTCAAAGTTACGAATATAATTCAGAAGCAAAGATTTTAAACTTCACATGTTTCATTTCTACTTCTATAGAAAGATTCAGTGGTGAATGGAGAAGACTATAAAACAGTGAACTACATGATCTTTATAGGAAGCCAGATATAATAAGAAGAGTTAAGTCTCGTAGACTACGATGGGCAGGACATGTGGCACGAATGGGGACTGAAAGAGGTGCACGGAAGCTACTTGTAGGAAAATCAGAGGGAAAACGCCCAGTTGGTAGATCAAGAACGAGTTGGGAGAATAACATTAACTATGATTTGACGGAAGTACGGTAGATTATACAGGGAATGATTAGAAAACATTAGCTCAGGATAGGAATGTATGGAGAGCTTATGTTTTTAGCGGCCATGAATCTACGGGTTCGATAGTGCTAGTGAGTGAGTTAGTTAGTTATAGAAACATTCATAAACAATCGGTGCTAATTATAATTTGATTAAGGTAGGCCTAATACACTACAAAACTGAAGGTCGGGGTTTCGAATCCAGGTGAGATCAGGATTTTAAAATTCCCCATCTGGTCCGGAGTCGATGGATTTTTTAGGACGGAAAAATCTAAGGATCAAGTCCTTCGGGAGGGACTTTAAACCGTGGATCCCGAGTCTGAATATTTTCAGGCTCGTAAAAGAACCTTAAGCCTGAATAAAATGCCTCTAAGAAAAATTGACCGATCTCAACGTCCTAGTAATACCTTAGTTGCCTGCTAGATGCCTCATTGAGTCGGTGTGTTGACCACATACCATTCTTGACATATATGGACAAATAAGGTAACTAAATTAACTTGCTTTTGTGGGTCCTGACATGGGACAGACTTTGGTTCAACATTTGGCTACACCAATCTAGATACAAATCTTCTGGTGACACCATGACCCTGGGATTGACTTAGACTCTAATTAAAATGAGTACCAGACGTTAATTCTGGGGATAAATGCGGCCGACACGCCCGGCTGATATCGAGTGCCGATTGTCTAGAAAAAGTGAGTCTTAACCTCCTACTACTCCAAGGGTTTCCTATGACCTGTGGTGGGATCACTTTACCTGGCCTTACCTAATTATAACAACAGGTTGAATTATGTGTAAAGAAACAAATTAATATTTGTCATCTTCTCAGTCTTCATAAATTGGAGCTTTGTGAATCTGTTAAAATTTCTTGCCAGCGTCTTAGATATTTTGTCGTCCTCATGGGATATAAGATAAAACTTACAGAGTGACTTGTCTCAGGCATAGGCGTTTGAGACGCTTACTTAGGAGATCCCAAAGTTTATACCCCGGTCGACCTTTTTCTCATGTTTTCCTCTTTTGTCAAAGCAAATTCTGGGTTGGAATTGAATTATCAGGACTTATGAGCAAAGGGAATCCGTTATATCATGGAACCAAAGATCTGAGACCTAAATATTTAATTTGTTGCTCTTACTGATAAATAGGCTGAAAAGAAGTGAAAGTAGATTAGCAAATAAAATCTTCCATTATTTTCCAAGAGGAAGAAGAGATGTCGGACGTCCTCGGAAGAGGGTCTTAGATCTATTAGTGAAGACGGAACAGGCAACTCTTGCCTAAACCAGGAAGTGGAGAAGAAGAAGAAGAAGAAGAAGAAGAAGTGTTATCGTAATTTTAAAATAAATGTTCTCTTAGTCTTCTTTTTCGTCACGGTTTAGCCTTATTTACTAGCCTGTTCCTGCTCCAAATTGCTGCTGTTTCCATCTTTTCTTTGGTCTTCCCAAGATTCTCCTTCCTCGTGGTGAGTAGTTGTATGCTGCTTTTGGTATTCTATTCTCAGTCACCCTTGCTAAGTGTTCTTTTCAGTTTGTTCTGTATTTCACTATTGTTGTGTTTAATTCCTCTACATTTAGTTTTATTTCTGTGTTGGGTTTTTTTGTCTGTTCTTTCACACTCAGACGGATAATGGTTAGAGATTTGGGTTTCCAAATTTTCTCTTAGTAAAATTCATATAAAGTGAAGTTATTAAATTTGTCTCTCCTTTACTAAAATACTTTAACATTGAAAGTAGTAAACTTGTCGAGTCTAGGATCTCTGGATGAATCCAGAAAGCTATTCTTCCTCCTCCAGGCGCGACAGGCCTAGAAGGCCCTTGGCCCACCAGCCGGCTACTGGTCTCACATCCAAACATGTTAATCACATGTGTAAACGATTATCCAGTCCAGTGTACGGGTGACATATGATAAGCATTTCGGGTCTCCCAGCCGTTATATCTGGTATTCTCAACCTGGAGCCGCTACTTATTGTAGCTACCCAAATTTCTCGAGATACTGGGTGGGCACCGGTCTAATACTGGCCGAATTTCCATGAGAAAATGTCTTCTCCCATGGAGACTCGAACCAGCGCAAGTCCCGTAGTTCTGCGCCAAGGCATCTTGTCTTAACCACTCGATAACGGTGCGGGACTCCAGAAAGCTATTATAATTGGTTATTTATTTTGTTTATAAATTCACTAATCTAACTTCACTAACCTACATTAATGGGGTGGGTAAGTGTTGTAGTTAACGGCGCTCTTTAATAGTTAAATTAATTAATGTAGTAATTCAAATCAAGGCGTGAAATGCCCAATATTTAGAGGTCTCTTATTTCAGGCTTGAGGTTATCATACGTTTCGTAATGTTAATATACGGAACACACGGATTTACTTCCCTTTCGAAGGAACCCATACTTAGAATGTTTGCATTCTTAGAAAGCCCATGAACTCTGGTAAGTTTTGTGCCTGAAAACTTCGGAATCCAAAGTGAACATGGTAATTTCTAGTCAATTAATAAAATAATGAATGCGATGAAAATGGATGATAATGAAATTCCAATCCAGCACTTGCTATAACAACTGAGAAAATCCAAGAAATAATCTAGTCTGATTGATCGATTCCGAGATTTGAAATGGAACTTTTTTTTAATTCCTTTGTTTCTCGTTTTATTTTTTAAACCGACCCAAACCTACTGGTGGCTCTATGGCCCTGCGGTCGACTCAGCCTCTAATTAAAACGAGTACCGGACGCTTGTTCTGGGGGTAAAGACGGCCGTCACACAGGGTAGACAACCCGGCTGACATAAAGTGCCGATTGTCCAGAAAAAGTGGGAGCCATGACCTCCTACTACCCCAAGGGCCTCCTGAGGCCTGTAGTGAGATGAATTTATCTCGTTTTCTTTCGTTTACATTGTTCTTCCTCTTTTGTTTTACCTTTGCTAACCTTTTTACCTTAGTCACACATACAAACACAAAGACAGGATACACACCCAGATCCAAGGAGAAGATTTAAAATCTCCTACCTCGCCGGGAATCGAATCCGGGTCGTCGAAGGGGAAGGTAGGGACTATACTACGCCACGGCGACGGACCATCTGAATTCGAATCGTAGAAGCTGCTTCTTTAGCCATCTCACTCAGTTGATAAATCGAATCTATACGTAGAAGCAGGTAGAAATATCGGAATAATATCTTATGAACCCTTCTGTCAGCATTTCTCTGGCATTACTTGCAAGAAATTGCTTTACAAATTATCATTTATGACTATCAATTCGAACCCGTTAGAGACCAAGTGCAGCTGAAGAAATGTTGCAGAGATGAAAACCACATATTAGAGCTGCGAAACATCAAAACCGAGATGTATTTTTCACGTCTTCAAGGGTTGCCGATATCGAAATATAATTAATCTAATTGCTACTCTTGTGCAGATAAGAAATCTTGTTTTAGATTTTGATATCTTGTCAATTTTAAGTGGCAGGTTCTGAAGTACTTGTATCATGATGCTTCTCGTGTTAGCCTATATCTGACCTAAGTTCTAAAAACTATATTTTGCGACATAGTTAATTACAGATCGAATTTTTTAATAACAGTTCTTGCTAAATTGTAATCAACAGTTCAGTAGCAAGAGAAGTACGAATTATAAACCCTCAATATCAGTTAGTTCCTCTTACGTGTTCCTGCAGACAAAGGATTCTATCCTCTGGACTTTCGCTATCGTTGAGAGGTAAAATTTTCTACTTCACTTTCAATTTTTTTGGAAGAATTGGTGAAGATTTCTTCTTGTGTTTCTTCCTGTGTTCAAACATGTTTAGTACTTGTCAATTTTAGCCACGAAATTGTTCCTTGGTCGGTGTTTTGATAGTGCTTTTAGCAGCAGGAGAGAAAAAAAGATTGGACGATTGAGATTGGAATGGCAGAGAGGTGTGAAGGAGAATGACAGTAGATTAATTGGGGACAGGAAGATGTGAAACATTGTGAAACCTTCTTCTTCTTCTTCTTCCTTCCAAGTATTAGGCCAAGGCCTGTTACGATCCTATAGAAAATTTTCCCTCCAGCGTTTCATAGGACGGCCCAGTGATCTTCGTCCTCTTGGTATATAATTATAAACAGCTTTGGGGATCCGATTTGAACTCGTTCTTTCAAGATGGTGTTTCCAATTTAGTTGGTACTGTTTAATATATTCCAAAATTCCAAAATTCCATTGTGAAACCTGATAAATAAATACATACTTAAAAAAATATGTGTCATTCAATTTAGAGAAATAGGCTGTAGGCCTAATAGGCCTACTGCTGTTATTCAGAATTCGTAAGGTGTTAGACTTAGGCCTATTCAAATGTGTCTAACTGACGCAAAGGAATAGGGTGCGGATAGGGCAAACATGTTTTAAAATATGATGATCTTGAAGAAGATTTCCGGGCTGTAGACCGTGGTCTCGAGGCTTGAAGTTCCCCGACGTTTCGCCAGAGACTGCGTCTGGCATTCTCAAGGGTTGTTTTGAGACTCTTGAGGATGCCAGACGCAGTCTCTGGCGAAACATCGGGGAACTTCAGGCCTCGAGACCACGGCCTCCCCCGGAAATCTTCAAGTTCATTATAGCAACTCCGGCCGTGAAAGCCTAAGTCAATACATGTTTTAAAATATTTTTAATTGACTGTTGGTTGAAACAAGGAGATGCACTATCTCTTTTGCTGTTCAATTTTGTACTAGAACATGCATTCAAACCATTAGAGGAAAAAGAGGGCACACAACTCAATAGTATTTATAACTTGTTGGTATGTGCAGATGATATAGACTCAACTCCAAGCGTGAGAGGCCTAGGAGACCCTTGGCCTACCAGCCGGCTGCTGGCCTCACGTCCACATACGGTAATCACAGAGTTATACGATCAGAAACCAGTGTAGGGGTGACATGTGGTCAGCATATCGGATCCACCCCACGCCGTTATAGCTGGTCTTCTCAACCTCAAGTCGCTATTTATTGTAGCTACCCAAATTCCTTACGATGCTGGGTGGACATCGGTCCCATACTGGGAAAATTTCTTCCCCCAAGGGGAATCGAACCAGTACAAGTCCCGTAACTCTACGCCAAGGCGCCTAGCCTTAACCACTCGTCTACAGCGCGGGACGCTGAACATATAGGCCTAGTATTAAAATGTGATAGGTTGGAAATATTAAAACCCAACATAAATATTCTATTAAATAACACTAAGAAACTGGGGCTGGAAGCAAATATCAACATGCCCAGACATTGAAATAGGCTACATTGTATAAAAGAAATTGACAGTTAAAAAAAAAATGAGGGAAATTTAGAAGAATTAGACGAAGAAACAATAATTACAATCAGGTGAAGAGGGGAGAAAGAAATTAAACATAGGTTCAACTCTGGGAACACATGCTATTTTGTACTGCAGGGACTTTTACCATCCGAATTTCTCCTAAAAAAATACAAATTAAAAATATAATAAAACAATAGCCTTCCAATTGTATTATAAAGTAAAGTAATCCCACTATAGGCCTCAGGAGGCCCTTGGGGTAATAGGAGGTTACGGCTCCCACTGTTTCTGGACAATCGGCACTTGATGTCAGCCGGGTTGTCAGCCCTGCTTGACGGCCGCCTTTACCCCCAGAACAAGTGTCTGGTACTCATTTCCATTGGAGGCTGAGTCTACCCCAGGGCCATAGTGCCGCCAGAAGGTTTGGGTCAGTTTAAAAATCCTGACCCCACCGAGACTTGAACCTTCAACCTTCCGGCTTGTAGCGCAGTGCCTTAACCATTACGCTACGGCGTGCACCCCCCCCCAATTGTATTATACAAATGCTAAATTGGTCTGCTATTTCATTGGAGAAGAAAAGGTTATGGATAATTGAGAATAAAGTTCTTAGGCAATTTTTTCGACCAAAGGGAGATGGACAGACAGGTGAATGGTGAAAATTACATTACAGTCACCTACACCATCTTTATAAGGAACCAGATGTAATATGAATAGTTAAGTCTCGCAGACTGCGGGCAGCATATGTGACACGAATGGGGAATGAAAGCGGGGCATGAAAACTTGTAGTAGGAAAACTAGAGGGAAAGCTCCCAGCGGGTAACCCAAGAATGAGATGGGAGAATAATTAACCATGATTTAAGGTAGAAGAATTATACAGGAAATGTTTCGAAAACTGAAGTTTATGAGTAATGTGGTACGATAAAACGATCACTAAATAACAAAACAACAAGAGAGACCCAATTGAAATTTTATAAAACGTTGGCAGTACCGGTACTGCTCTATGGTTCAGAAGCCTGTATACATAAAAAAACAAGATGTGAGTGGGATAACGGCGGCAGAAATGAACTTTTTTGAGATCTGTTAAAGGGTGCACTAAAGAAGACAGAATCAAGAACACAGAAATAAGACAGGAACTTGAAATATTTGCAATAACTGATAAAATAGATACATATAGACAAAAATGGAAGCAACACATAGGCAGAATGAATGAATATAGATATCCAAAACAAATAAAATACAAACCTAAAGGCACACGAGATGTGGGCAGACCTAGAAAGAGATGGGCTGAAGTCGGAACGGGTCAACAGACCTAATCCATGAATGCAGATGATAATAATGATGTTTCGAAAACTTTAGCACAATGTAAGTATCAACTTTTATAAGATTCATGATGTGTTCCGTTGAGGTATTATTCAAAATTAAAATGTAAAATTATGGAATATTCACCTGAAAGGTCTGTCTCCTCAACTTAATTGATTATTTAACTGTAGCGCTTTCGGGACTTGTCCCATCATCGGCAGGATTCAAAACTGGTGTTTCACTGAAGATCTGGTAGAGGGGGTTACATGCGTTGGGTTCGTTGTCGTTTATCAGATTGTCGTTGTTGTGAGCTGCTTTCATGATTTCCATCTCTTCGAGTACGTTTATCTTCGCTAGATTATTTCAATATTGAAAACACCCTAACAGTAATGCACAGAGAAAATAATCCAGCGAAGATAAACGTACTCGAAGAGATGGAAATCATGAAAGCAGCTCACAACAACGACAATCTGATAAACGAAAACGAACCCAATACATGTAACCCCCTCTACCAGATCTTCAGTGAAACACCAGTTTTTAATCCTGCCGATGATGGGACAAGTCCCGAAAGCGCTACAGTTAAATAATCAATTAAGTTGAGGAGACAGACCTTTCAGGTGAATATTCCATAATTTTACATTTTAATTTTGAATATAAGTATGTATGGAGAGCATATGTCCGCGCGTTCATGAATTTTCGGGTTCGATAATGACAGTGAGTTAGTTAGTTGTCCACACGTATTAAATAGAAATACATTTTTTTTTTATTATTTTTCTGTTATAGTGGTCTACGAGTAATTGAGATTGACTCAGCAAACTTTTTGCACCAAAGAGAGATGAATAGACAAGCGAATGGAGAAGTCTTCCTAACACTAAGCTACATGATCTTTATAGGAAATCAGATATACTAATAATTGTTAAGTTTCGTAGATCCTTCGCTTTTTAGTAATAGCATATAAATTTAAATTAATAGCCAATAGATATAATTATAAAATATCAATAAATAAGTCAAAAGTAATGGCATTTATTGGTAAATATGGAATTAGATCAAAAATTGTACTGGATAACAAAATAATAGAACAAGTATCACATTTCCAATATTTAGGATGTGATATAACTTATAGAAAAAATAAAGATATAGAAAATAAAGTAAATAAATTTCAGGCTATTTGTGGAACCATAAAAAGAACCTTAGGTCGGAAAACAAGGAAAGATACGAAACTTAAATTATATAAAACAATGGCTGTTCCTTTGTTGTTGTATGGAAGTGAAAATTGGATAATGAAATCAAGGGATAAAAGCAGGATACAGACTGCGGAAATGCTATTTTTACGTAATGTGAAAGGATGCACAAGAGCGGATAGAATAAGGAATGAAACTATACGAGGAGAATTAAATATAGGCCTATATAAAATTGAAGATAAAATCAGCGAAAATAATAAGAAATGGACAGAACACTTAATGAGAATGAACAACGAAAGAATACCAAAAAGAACCTTCCTGTATAATCCCAGAGGAACAAGAGATGTTGGCCGACCACGTAGAAGATGGACTCCACTTTTAACTTCGCCGGAACAGGCTGCATAGCCTAAACCTTGTCGTAGAAGAAGAAGAAGAAGAAGAAGTTTCGTAGATTGCGATGGGCAGGACATATGACACGAATGGGGAATAAAAGAGAAGCACGGAAGCTTCTTGTAGGAAAATCAAGGGAAAACGCCCAGTTGGTAGACCAAGAATGAGGTGGGAGAATAACATTAACCATGATTTGAAGGAAGTGGATTATACAGGGAATGACTGGAAAACATTAGTTCAGGATAGAGATGTATTGAGAGCTTATGTCCGCGCGGCCATGAACATAAGAGTTTGATAGGGTCAGTGAGTTAATCAGTTACTGGTCTATTAAGTTATATCGATGTTTCTATTATCCGAAATTTATTTTAACAGAAGCCATGGTCTCGCTATCAGTAGAATTTGCTAATATAGGCCTATTTATTTTTATTTCTATGTTTTCAATTAGCTATTATAGGTTTGATAACTTGGATTATTTCCCTGTGTTTTATATTTATTATTATCATTATTATTATCGTTATCATCATCATAATCATCATCATCATTATTATTAATATTATTAATATGTACATTGGGAATATAGGAAGAGATACTAACGGCCAACACGCACACACTAATAAATAGGCCTACTAAGAAATTGGGATTGGAAGTAAATATCAATAAAACTAAATATATGGTCACACACTGAAATACATTATATAATGGAAATGGACAGCTAATGACAAATGAGGGAAAGTTTGAAGAAGTGGCTGAATTTAAATACCTAGGAACAGTAATCACAAATAGGAATAAGATGCACAAATAAATTAAACATAGGCTCAATAATTCTGGAAATGCGTGCTATTATGCATTACAGAAACTCTTGGCGTCTCAACTCGTTTCAAAAAACGTTAATCTGAAAATTTCTATAACCATTATTCTACCAGTTATAGCCTATTATAGCTACGGATGCGAAACATGGACTCTTACTTTAAGGGAGGAAAGAAGATTACGAGTATTTGAGAATAAAGTTCTTAGGAAAATTTATGGACCAAAGAGAGATGAACAGACAGTCGAATGGAGAAAATTACATAACAGTGAACTATATAATCTTTATAGGAAGCCAGATATAATGAGAAGAGTTAAATCTAGTAGACTGCAATGAGGACATGTGGCATGAAATGGGAATGAAAGATGTACATGGAAGCTTCTTGTACAAAAACCAGAGGGAAATCTACCAGTTGGTAAACAAGAATGAGGTGGGAGAATAACATTAACTATGATTTGATGGAACTAGATTATATACGGAGTTAATGGAAAACATTAGCTCAGGGTAGGGTTGTAAGGAGAGTTTATGTCCGCGCTGTCATGAACCTACGGGTTCGATAGTGCCCGTGAGTTAGCTATGTACATTGGGAATTGATATGAATCTGTTTACTTGGACTAGTACTGAAATCACGGGGAAAAAAACTGTTGTGTCAGTTTAGCACTGAGTTGATAAGGATCAGATGACAACCACCCTCGAGTGACAGACGCCACGCGCACATGCAAATGCACGCTCGTGCACTGCAGTGTCAAAAACAGGAAACTCGGGGAGTGTGCATTCCAAGTTAATAACATAATAAATTATGTAGTTATCCACAACACTTCGATACAAGCATTATAACCTCTCCATCTTCAGTAACAATTAACTGTAACTTCTTATATTTTTTCTTAAGAAAATGTTAAATAAACCTGCCAGGCGAATAAACTTTTAAGAAATAGGAGGGTCTACCCTCCCTGTGGATTATCACCTTGTCGTGGTAGGGAGACTTAGTACCAATGACCCAGACGATCATAACCGGGAAGCCTTGGCTTGCGGTTAGATAAGAGGAGAGGGAAGTAAGAATAATCCGCAACGTGGGAGCAACGACCACACTGGAAGCTGCAAACACGGAAGACCACAGCGGCAGACACGACGGAGATAGAAATATCCGAACGGCAAAAATGGCGAAAGTGGCAACCCAATCTCTGGAGATGAAATAAGAGACCCAGCTCGGGGAAACAGGAGTGAAGTCCTCAACGGCAGAAGGCGGAACAGGCAACCCTTCTTGTGGGGATAAAACACAAGGAAGCAAGTCCAAAGGCTTTAAGGAGGCAGCTCCTCCAAAGGGCTAACCCTGCAGAACGTTAGTAGCGTACTCAAGGGACACTTCAAAATACTTACAAGCTTCAAAGATATAGCCGCACTGTCCAATCGATGACGACAAACGCAAAGCATAAGGATAAACGTTTTGGAATTCAAGTGACCAAGGAAATGATGGAAAGAGTAGCAACAGGCTAGTAAATAAGCCTAAACCGTGAAAAAGAAGAAGAATGAGGGTCTAAACCTAATAAAAATTCGAAATTTTATACAAGTACGAACATAAATATAAACATTACATTTAATCTTGAACCGAAAGTGCGATTTTCGGTTCGTAACATCAGTGCCGTTATCCTCCTTGAACTGAAAGTTTCGTGAACTATGCCAATATCTCTTCTCTATGCATCTACCCCCATTCTCCTTTCGACCTCTCCTTTTGCGCTGTTTGTACTACGCATCTCCCCTTCTACCTCGGAACGCTCAAATACGATATGCACATTCAGAACATTATCATTCGATCGGAACATTTTGTTGGAACTACGTCATCTGGAGCACGCGAGTGGCGTGTTTTAAGTTTTTGGTCCGGAGGACCAGGGAAAGTCTGGCTTGGACTGAAAGTATGTGTGAATTTGTTTGAGTGAGTTATGATATTTTTTTTATGTTAATAATTATTAATTTGTTTTCTTTTAAATTCAAGAATGATCAATATTGTTATTTGATTATATTTTTTCTAATACTTCAGACGGACTATTTATATAAAACATCATTTTTTTATATACATCATGTTTAATGTTCTAATTATTTATGTGTATACTGCTGTTGGGCATATTTCCGTACACAAGCTTACTTATTTAGGAGATCATACAAACTTCCTTTTTTCCGTCTAGCTTTCATGGTTAATAATAATAATGATACACCCAGTTTAGCTAAGTACATAGATTACTCAAGTGTTTTAAGATCTATTGTTGATTGATGTTTAAGTGTTTGGGAAAAGAAAGATGAATCAATCTTTGCTTCTTATGGGCCCGGGCAAAGGCTTTTGAATAATAACCCTGATTGTTATGAACTCAAGGTTAATACATACAATGGAAACAAAAGACGATACACGGCGGCGCAATAAATGGTTTACTATCGCGAGTTTAATATAATAATGGTAACAAACGGCACTAATGGTAGTAGAACGCGGGTAAAAAAAATTATAAGGCGCCACAATCTCAAAAGAAGAGAACAGAATATATATTTTTTAATGCCACCAGTTTTATCCTTTCAGACATTTCTGATATTCTCTCCTGGCAATGGCGTAATTGTAACCCACTTCTGAGGTTGGGGCGCCTGAAAGGCGGGTTACGTTGCCCCAATGATATGATGGATGGTGATGATGATAATGGTGCGCCAGGAGAACCCATAATCCTAAACTTAATCTAAGATGAATATGAATGATGATGATTGCGATGGCCATATGATTTTGGGGACTGAGAGAACAGAATATAAAATATCTTCAAAATAAGAAATATAAAGGCGTAGCGAAATATGCTGATACAATAAAACACCTCCCTAGAAGAACAGCAGTAGTCTGTTTAGATTAGAAACGGGCGATGACTGTCTGCATGACGACCTTCATAGAATGGGGATTGTCCCTAGAACTATGGGATGTTCCTTGTGTGGAGAAAATGTTCTCCTAAGCAGAGAACACTTGTTATACTGCAGACGACTAGACTCCGAGAAAAAGGACAGGAAAACATCGCAGAATTTTATTGGGAAGCAAGAGGACTAATAATGTAGCCATTTGAAAACAACATTTAATCTTTAAATTGGAAAACATTTCTCGAGTAAAATAATAATAATAATATCTGGCAGATTTAAGGCCATAAGGCCTGCCCTTCCACTCAACCAGCACAAACTACAAATACATATTTGACAATATAGATTACATATAGGCCTACATAATTATTTTATTTTATTTTTCAAATGCCCCAGGTTTGCCTTTCGACATTCCAGGTTTCTCTCCTGGCATGGCGTACTTGTAACCCATTTCTGAGGTTTGGGCGCCTGGAAGGCGGGGTTACGTTGCCCCGATGATATGATGGGTGATGATGATAATGGTGCGCCAGGAGAGTCCCTAATCCTAAACGTAATTTAAGATGAATATGAATGATGATGACTGCGATGGCCATATGATTTCGGGGATCGTTTGGGCCTTAAAGTTTTCCTGACATTTGTCCTACAGGTGAGGAAAAACCCCGATAAAAACCTCACCCAGAAAAACTGTCCCGACCGGGGATCGAACCCGGGCCCGCTGCGTGACAAGGCAGCATGCTACCTCGAGACCACAGCGGTGGACATATAGCCTACATAATTATAAAAAGTTAAAAATATATTAGGCCTAAATGTTGCAATGAAAATTTCATGCACAAACAACATTTTATACGATGATAATAATAACAACAACAATAATACTTACGAAACATTTTTGGACCAAAGAGAGATGAACAGACAGGTGAATGGAGAAGACTTCATAACAATGAACTACATGGTCTTTATAGGAATCCAGATATAATAAGAACAGTTAAGTCTCGTAGACTGCGATTGGCAGGACATGTGGCACGTATGGGGAATGAAAGACGTGCATATAAGCTTCATGTAGGAAAACCAGAAGGAAAACGCCAAGAATGAGGTGGGAGAATAACATTATCTATGATTTGAGGGAAGTAGATTATACAGGAAATGATTAGAAAGCATTAGCTCAGGATAGGGATGTATGGAGAGCGTATATCCATATGGCCATGAACCTACGGGTTCGGTATTGCCAGTGAGTAAGTAAGTATAATACTTATGATAATAATAATAATAATAATAATAATAATAATAATAATAATAATAATAATATAATATGATAAATTATACGAGAAACACCAATTAATATAGGCTATGTACCTTATAGTGGGTAATGATCAAAACGAGGTTAGAGTAAATATAAATTTAGTTTCTTTTAAAAGATGCCAACGTCCGACAGCACCTGATTTCTTGTGGTAGGGAATTCCAGTTGCGAGAAGTGAAGATAGTACCCAGCTCCGTGTATCTGAAAGAAATTTGCAGTCTCAGCTGTTAGTACTATGAGAAGAATAGAAGTGTATCTCCTCCCACTCCCCACACTTCTCCCCGCAAACACACAGAGCTTGGTCTCGAGCTATATATGACATGGAGTGATGTGATATCCTATGTTGCGGTATATTAAGCAACAGACTGTGTTGTGATCTTGTGTTTAAGTTATGGTTGGAGTGTAACTGTAAGTTATTACTGTATATTTATAAATCAACACAAATTAAGGTGATATCTTCCCATTCGTTTTTTTTAAATGAAAATATGAAATAATTAATTAACCAACGCATATTAAGGCTTCAAATAGAAGGATTGGCAAATTAACAATGAAAGAGCCGAGAGGGTACCACTGTCTGGTTTCTTACTTACTTACTTACTCACTGGCACTATCGAACCCGTAGGTTCATGACCGCGCGGACATAAGCTCTCCATACATCCCTATCCTGAGCTAATGCTTTCCAATCATTCCCTGTATAATCTACTTCCCTTAAATCATAGTTAATGTTGTTCTCCCACCTCATTCTTGGTCTACCAACTGGGCGTTTTCCCTCTGGCTTTCCTACAAGAAGCTTCCATGCACGTCTTTCATTCCCCATACGTGCAACATGTCCTGCCCATCGCAGTCTACGAGACTTAACTGTTTTTATTATATCTGGCTTCCTATAAAGATCATGTAGTTCATTGTTCTGGTTTCTTATGCCAAGAATTCTTTGAGACCCACTTTTACAGCTTCACTATTTTTGTTGTTTTGAAATTTCACGCAATAAATGGATCAGGGATTCAAACAGATGGTAAATCTGAAGGCGCAAAAACAGAGAAATGTTCCGAGTGTAATAGCAGTTCTATTCCTCCCAATTCCTCATTTCTTATCATAGTTGTTCGTTTAGCATGGGGTCCAGTCGGGTTTGAACTCTTAACTCTCTAAATTGTATTAACTCGATACAGTTGTTGAGAATAAAGATCAGCTTCGACTGCACGCCCGTGTGGAGCAAACTTCCAGTGAGCACGGTTGCCTGTTTCTACAAATTTCTCGAAAAGTTAAGCCAGACGAAACTGACAACAGGATGGGTTAAGGTTATACCCTTCTCTACCCATCTCTCTCTTTGCCAAGTTAAGCCAGATATACAATAAAACCCGACATTACTTATAAGCCAACCTAATACTATTTAAATAACCTATAGACTATTGTTGTATAATTTAGCATAGTTATTCTAGGATTAATTTTATTTCTTTTCTTTCCCTCAAACTCTCACTTTGTAGGTACTTTATCTCCCACTCCTCCGAAGCAGTTTGGATTATTAAATCGCATAAATTAATGATTGATTACACTGGTCAACATGATTTTTGTCTCATGAGTACCAATATTTGTACTTAATGCATTTTTTTTATCGTGTTTTCAAATATGTATTCGGAATTTCTCAATCGCCCACAGTTGTTTTTATTTCAATTTCAATTAATGGATTTAAATAATTATCTTTTAATAAACGTTTTTTCGTCCATTTGTCCATTGTAAAATAAAACCAAATGAGCTAACTCAGGGGATTTCATCTATGCAAAAGAGACATCAAGGCAAATGGAATCCTAATATGCTGGTCGATTATTGTTGGACCATCAAGAGGGATGTTCCACAGGCGAAATATAGCAGAAAATCGTCATTTCTTACTTTTTAGGTGAGTCCGAATGTTCGAATATTGTGTAGTTACGAATGTAGAAAATATTAACGTGTTTGAAATTATAAATGCCTCACGGAATGTCTCTCGGAAACCTTGCGTGATGGAGAAAAACCGATATCATATTTGAATTCACGAGAAAAAAGTACTATCAGAATTACATAGGCCTATTTTTCTTTCTGAGACAAAAAAAATTATTTTCTGTTGCTCAGTGTTATTTTAGTGAATTCGGAAGGAATAATGCTATTGAAATTGTTCTATGAAAACACTTTTTTAAACTTTTTTACAGATCTTCACCGATCCAATCTAGTAGACCTAAGGTATCGAAAACAATAATATATAGGCCTATACATGTATCTGCGTTAAATAATACGTGCGCGTGTGCGTGCATGTGTGTGTGTGTGTGTGAGTGTGTGTATGTGTGTGTGCGTGTGCGCCTGTTAACACTCAAGTGGCTAATCTTTTTTTCGGAATCAAATTAGGAGTAGAATTCACATGGAACGAAAATTTAAAAGTAGCTCTATCAGTCGCAATTTTAGATTTTTGGAAACAAAACTCAGCCTATATGCTAATGAAATAAAACGAGGAAGTTATTCTAAAAGAAATCGGCAAAATCTGTGGCTCTTTACCTAAAACCCGAAATAAAAAAATCGATTTAACAGCCGCCATGTTTGATTTATCACAATATATCTGTAGACCTATACCATAGGCCTAAGAATTAATTTCCCTTAAATCGGCAATGTACCCTGTACATGTATCTGCTTAATTGAATATTTTAATAAATCAATGGAAAAATGAATCAGTGGAAAATAGCCTATAATTTTTTGTCAAATTAGCCTATAAGTTACAATAATATGTAAAAGGCCTATGTAATAACTTACGGTTGTGCATGGAATGTTTTCAATGCAGTCCGACATATTTATGCTGGCATAAGAAATTGAGTTTCTCTAATGAGGGATTAAAAAAAGAAAGATATATTCGGTAAGACAGAAAAATCGGACTGTAGTTCGACTTTCCAAGGGATTCGCTTACTGTAGTTTACGCAATTCTTATGCCACGGACATATTTAATGCTGTGTGCTATAGTGTATTTTTAAATTATTCATCCCGTATATTTTTTTTACTTTTCAAATATTAAATTAAACAATAGAAATTCTATAGGTAGGCTACAGTATAGACTATAGTATGTAAATGATTGCTGTGTAAATTATATGTAGACCTATGAGTAGATAAAAATAGGCCTACACGTTATTGAGAAGAAAATACATAAGTGTGATCATTCATTTCAGGCATTATTATGACAACGCCTGCGTCTAAATGACAGAAGAACTCTACTATTCCAAATTCTACACACATAGGCCTATTTACGAAGATATTTATCAATGCGTTTTCAAAATGTACCGTCTCATCAAATTTGAAACAAGATCACAAAATACTTTTGTACTGTCAAATACCACAGCACAGGACATGTTTATACTCTGAATCTTACACAATAGCCTACATTATAGGCTATATGACTAGAGCGTGAAAGTCATTTCCCAGTTATGTCAGGGACTGTCTATCACTATCATTATTTAAATCCAAATTCACTGATATCGTAAGTTTCACACAATGAAAATATGAACTGCATAACAACGATAAGCTTAAGGTTTTAAGAATCGTAAAACAGTAGCCTACCTGATATCTCAGTCGTCCTCAATAATTTGCAGTGTTGTTTTATAGGAGGCGTTTCCATAACTTAAGTAGGGCCTATCATCTTCTGCTTTCATTTGGTATTTTTTTTAAATCTTCATTAATTATAGCCTATTCAGCATTTTGTATGTACCTATAAATAAAAGCTTTACTTATTTTATTTTAATTTAGACCTATTACATATTCTGTTAGTGTTAGTTAATATTATACCACATCCGCACTGTCTTTTGATTAGCCTATATTTTAATAATATTTTAAATTGTAAAGTAGGGGCCTATGTAATATTTGCATAATTTTATTATTTGCTGGTTCAGTAGAAAATAAAACCTTGTAACCTTAATTCTGCGAGCTTAAATAAAGCATTATCATCATCATCACCATCATCATCATTATTATTATTAGCATTATTCTTATTATTATTATTATTATCATCATCATTGTTATTATTATTGTTATTATCATCATTATCATTATTATTATTATTATCATCATCATCATCATTATTATTATTATTATTATATAGGCCTATCAAACGGTCCCCGAAATCATATGGCCATCATCCTTATCATTATCATCCTTACCATTATCATTATCATCATCATCCTTCACCGGTGTGGAAAGCAACGGGAAGCTACCACACCTACACAATTCCCTAGTAAAGCTGCAATCATAGCATGAAAATGCTATGATTGCAGTGAAGGACCTGCCTTCGGACAGAATTACTATGGATGGATATAGGCCTATATAAGCGTGGACTATAAGGACGAGAGATGAAAGCAGACTAACAGCTTGTGAGATGAAATTTATGCGCCGAACAGCTGGCTGCACCAAATGGGATCGAAAGAAAAATGTAGAAATCCTTCAAGAACTTAATGTGTCACCAATACTGGACTACATCTCCAGATATCAGCTAAACTGGAAGGAACATGTATCAAGAATGGCTAGATGCAGAAACTCCCAGGCAATAATGAACTACTGTCCAAATGGGAAACGGTCACTTGGTCGACCCATGAAAAGATGGCACGAAAACCGCTTTCTCAGGCCGTAACAGTTCTTCTAGGACTAATACCTGTCAGGATGATGATGATTATATAGGCCTATTATAAAATTTGCTTGTTATAAAAATAAATGTAATTATGACTTGATTTATATGAATATTGTTATAACTGTAATGAGGAAACGTATCACAGAAATATTCATTACAAGATGGTTATGCTGATTATATTTCCAGCACTGCGCAGGGAGAACTTCCTGATTTTTTTTTGTCTTAACATGCCATATTTATGAGGCACCATTGTATTTACTGAATAATGGGAAATAAAGTATATAACCAAGGAGTATTTTATGCCCCCTAACCGCGAGGACACCTGACTCCATCACCTGTACTTAGAGAAAAGCGACAAAAGACTATGCTTACCCATGTCCAATAACTCTTCTAAATTATAGACTAAATATAGCTTCACACTATAAAGAAACTTTTCAGGTTTTACATGAAAGTTCACCGTCGACCTACTAGTTGTCAGCTAGTGTTAACTCATGTTCTAGAGCGTAACATTATGCAACTAACTAACTAACTCACTCACTGGCACTATCGAACCCGTAGGTTCATAGACACGCGGACATAAGCTCTCCATACATCCCTATCCTGAGCCAATGTATTCCAATCATCCCCTGTATAATCTACTTCCCTCAAATCATAGTTAATGTTATTCTCCCACCTCATTCTTGGTCTACCAACTCGGCGTTTTCCCTCTGGCTTTCCTACAAGAATCTTCCATGCACGCCTTTCATTCCCCATTCGTGCCACATGCCCTGATCATCGCAGTCTACGAGACTTAACTGTTCTCATTATATCTGGCTTCCTATAAATACCATGTAATTAATTGTTATGAAGTCTTCTCCATTCACCTGTCTGTTCATCTCTCTTTGGTCCAAAAATTTTCCTAAGAACTTTATTCTCAAATACTTGTAATCTCCTTTCCTCCATTAAAGTAAGAGTCCATGTTTCACATCCATATAATATAACTGGTAGAATAATAGTTTTATATATTTTCACTTTAACGTTTTTTGAAAGGAGTTGGGACATCAAGAGTCTCTGCAATGCATAATAACATGCATTTCCAGAATTGAGCCTATGTTTAATTTCCTTGTGCATCTCATTCCTGTTTGTGATTATTGTTCCTAGGTATTTGAATTCAGCCACTTCCTCAAAATTTCCCTCATTTGTCATTAGCTGTCCATTTCCATTATATAATGTGTTTTTATGTGTGACCATATATTTAGTTTTATTGATATTTACTTCGAGTCCCAATTTCTTAGTGTTACTCAGAAGTGTGACAATTATATAACACCTAACAATATTTTATATTACAGAAAAGTTATCTGGGTCACCTCTCTATTAGCCCAGAGTTTACTCTCATGCAGCGGGTTCGGGTTTGATTCCCGATCAGGTTAAATTTCCTGATTGAAGTTTTCAAGCCTTATTTCAACAGTAAAATAAATGTCGGATTTTAGGCCATAACCTCTCTCTTACATCATCATATTAATCGTGTTAATAATAAATTAAGTTTGTTAGTAGAGTCATCTAGTTTACAAAAGAATATCAAATTACACTGAGCAACAAAAATAACTTTTTTTTTGTCTCGGAAAGAAAAATATGTGATTCTGATAGTATTTTTTCTCCTGAATTCAAATATGATATCGGTTTTTCTCAGTCACGCAAGGTTTCCGAGAGACAGGTTTTTATAATTTCAAACACTTTAATATTTTCTACATTCGTAACTACACAATATTCGAATATTCGGCCTCACCTACAAAGTAAGAAATGACGATTTTCTGCTATATAACGCCTGTGGAGCATCCCTCTTGATGATCCAACAATAATCGGCCAGCAGGATTCCATTTGCCTTGACATCTCTTTTCCATGGCTGAAATCTCCTGATGAAAGTGTTCCCCGTGCTCATCGCTCAATGGACAAATGGACGAAAAAAACGTTTATTAAAAAATAATTATTTAAATCCATTAATTGAAATTGAAATAAAAAAAAAGAACTGTGGGTGATGGAGAAATTTCGAATACATAAGAAATTTTTCTCATGGAATTTCGGCCAGTATGGGACCGGTACCCACCCAGCATCGTGAGGCATTTCGGTAGCTACAATAAGTAGCGACTCCAGGTTGAGAATATCAGCTATAACGGCTGGGGGATCCGACATGCTAACCACATGTCACCCCTACACTGGCTAGATGATCGTCTACCTCTGTGAGTAACACATGTGGATGTGAGGCCAGCAGCAGGTTGGTCAGCCAAGGGCCTTCTAGGCCTGTCGCGCTTGGAGTTTTTTTTATTTGAAAACACGATATAAAAACTGCATTAAGTACAACTATTGGTACTCATGAGACAAAAATCATGTTGGCCAGTGTAATCAAACATCAGAAATGTTGTAATATTACAACTAGTAGGCCTACTTCTACTACTACTACTACTACTACTACTACTAGTACTAGTACTAGGGCCTAATACTAATACTAATAATAATAATAATAATAATAATAATAATAATAATAATAATAATAATAATAATAGGCCAATAAGATTACGAGTATTTGAGAATAAAGTTATCAGGAAACGCTTTGGACCGATGAGAGATGAACAGACAGATGAACGGAGAGATGACTACATTACATTGAGATACATGCTCTTTATAGCAAACCAGATGTAATAAGAACTGAATGCAATCTTGGTCAGGGTCAGTAGATATAGACTTATCTCCTGCTATTTCTGTTGAAGATAGGATCAGTCCATAAAGACCTACAGAGAACATTTTACAAACTTGAGGAGAGGGACCTATAAGGTAATATTTTTTTAATATAATTTTAATTTTAGGTTCTTTTTTCTCAACCTGTTTTTAAATCTCGAGATTCCTTTGAGAGATTCGCCGTTATTTCGTTGTCCTCTGCTTCTGAATCCTTTAGGTTGGTAGCTTAAAATTTAGTCTATTTGGATCCACTCACTGCAAATGATTTTCCCAATTATTCTGGTATGTCTCAATGTCTTCTGTAATGCATGTTGCCCTTAAATCTGTGTTTTTTTTGTCTAGTCTAGTTAAACCTAACAGTGTAGGGCCAATGTAAAAACCTCATTTGGGGCTTCTCATAATGCAGTGAAACTATTAATCTCGGCCTCTAAATCCTTCAGGTTGGTACAATAAAGTGTTTTTTGAAGTCGGATTAGGTCAATTCGCTACAAATGATCCAGCCAATTATTCTAATTATTTAGTTCATGTCCCAAATGGTAGTCAATGACCAATCACTTTTCAATGAATTTTGTTTTATAACCAATGGCAGTCCTGTTTCACCTCGATAATTATCGAATTGAGATTGCCAAAATAAAGAAAGCTCCACCTTTTTAATATTATGAACAGGCCAGAGCAGTATTTTGCAGTGACTGACTCTCCAACAAATACGTTCTTCTTCTTCACTTGCTGGTTAATACAAGAGTTGCCTGTTCCGTCTTCACTAATAGATCTAAGACCATCTCTTCCGAGGACGTCCGACATCTCTTCTTCCTCTTGGAAAATAATGGAAGATCTTATTTGGTAATCTACTTTGTTCCATCTTTTATGGGGTAGATCTGCAGTTCTTCACGGATATCCTCGTTTCTCATCTGGTCCATTCTAGTGCAGCCTTTTACTCTTCTTAAAAATTTCATCTTGGCTGCTTGGATTTTACTTTCTTGTTTGGTAGTGGTAATCCAAGAACAAATACGTTGAATATAGCAAATAATGAACAGATTCCTTCGACCTACACATTTCATAATTGTGTGTTTAATAATTGTGTTTTTAAATGCTCATTTTACTGAGTTGTTTCCGAAAAAAAATTAATGACCTATAATGTTGGTTTTAATATACAGTTTGATGTGTTTCATTTTTTCTCCACTAGAATGCATACTTGCAATATTGGGATCCTATTTGGCAATAAATAGTATGATAAGGTTGCAGTGATGAACAAATGAAACATAACCACACAATTCACATTTGTTTTCAAACATCGCAGTTTACATTAAATATATAAATATTTAAAAATAACTATATTTACATACAGAAGTAAAATTGTACTGGACAATACAATTTTGGAGCAGGTAAATAATTTTACATATCTAGGATGCAATATCTCATGTGAAGAAGAAAAGTATGTAAATGCAAAAATATCTAAATTTTTAAGAATTTTAGGGTTAATAAATTCTATCTTCAAGCACAGTTAGTCCCAAAACATTCAAGACTAAAAGTGTATAAAACACTGGCTCTTCCAACTCTTTGGTGTGGTAGCGAAGTATGGACGTTGAAACAGAAGGATATACAGAGACTTAGATCTGCTGAAATGAGATACCTTCGGAGGACTGCAGGATACACACTACTAGATCACAAAAAAAAAATGAAGACATCTTAGAAGAATTCTACATGGAATCTTTAGAAAACAAAATTTCTGATTATAAGTCTAGATGGATGCAACATGTTCATCGAATGGAAGATCACAAGATACCCAAACAAATGTTAATATATCAACCTGCAGGAAGAAGAAGACCGGGACATCCACTCAAAAGATTTTTGGATGGTGTTTCTCTTGAGACCGAAATTCGTGAATGTACTATGATGATGATATATTTACATAATGGTTTGTGAGTAAACAGCTTAATTTTATTCGTTAAATAATCCTATTATTGCCACTATTGTTTTCCAAAACCTCTAGATATATTGGAAATCACACGTGACATTACGTATGATAATTCTGAATATCTTCTATAAAGTTTGTAACCCTTAATGTTGTCCAAATCTGTGATTTTCTTTTTTTGTCTAGTCAAACCTAACAATGCACATAAAAATCTCATTTGGGCTTCTTGTAAGTTAGTACCGTAAAAATTAGATTAGATTAGATTAGATTAGATTTATTTAGCCTGGTGGAGTTAAGGCCATGTGGCCTTCTCTTCCACTCACCAGGAAAAACATTTATTACTTCAGAATATAACAATCTCAATTAACTCTAATATTAAATACTAAATAAAAATTTGATCAAAAAGATAATATCTATTATATTACGATCGTCCACCGCTGTGGTCTCGAGGTAGCGTGCTGCCTTGTCACACAGCGGGCCCGGGTTCGATCCCCGGTCGGGGCAGTTTTTCTGGGTGAGGTTTTTATTGGGGTTTTTCCTCACCTGTAAGATAAATGTCAGGAAAACTTTAAGGCCCAAACGGTACCCGAAATCACATGGCCATCATCTTCATCATCATCCTTATCATTATCATCATCACCATCATCCTTCACCGGTGTGGAAAGCAACGGGAAGCTACCACACCTAAACAATTCCCTAGTAACGCCGCAAGCATAGCATGAAAATGCTATGATTGCAGTGACGGACCTGCCTTCGGGCAGAATTACTATGGATGGATGGATATTACGATCTATAATGCAACCAGTTAATGTTGGTTAAAATTAAGACTAAAACTAATAATAAAGTGTATACAAGCAAGACATATTAAATTGTCCCTGTCTAACGTTTATAAAAAACAAAGAAAAATAATGAGATATAGAAAAGTAATTTTACGTTTGTACAATATTTAAAACAAAACAAAAGAAAATATTCGTTAATCTTAATATTATTTTCATGGACTATTTAACTCATGCC
Organism: Diploptera punctata; assembly: GCA_030220185.1. NCBI lineage: Eukaryota > Metazoa > Arthropoda > Insecta > Blattodea > Blaberidae > Diploptera > Diploptera punctata. The sequence goes on from JASPKZ010009388.1 coordinate 598,242, forward strand.
CCAAATGGGAGTCAATGACCAATCACGTTTCAATGATTTCTGTTTTACAACCAATCAGAGTCGTGTTTCACGAAATATTTATCAGTGTTAGGATTATCATATATAAACAAAGCTCCTCCTTTTTAATATTCTGAACAGGTCTGACCGTTATTTTGGCAGTGACTGAGCCTATAAACAATACGGCTACCAGATTGTATATAATAGTGCTTACATGTCAACATTTGTAGCAATTGATTATACCACCAAAAAAAGAAACCACTGTTTGCACTTTCTTAAATGTATTTTTTCCCAGGTAATAATCGAGAAAAATATAATTGTCATATTTACATCATACGACATCAAAAATGAATTAATATACAGATTGATGTGTTTCATTTTTTCTCCACTAGAGAGCATTCTTACAATATTGCGTTCCTTTGGCAATAAATAGTATGATCTGGTTGCAGTGATAAAACAAAAGAAGCAGTAGAAGCGTACCTATCGTTTCTCATTTGTTTTCAAACATCGCCGTTTACATTAAATATATAAATATTTTAAAATAACTATAGTTAAATAATGATTTGTGAGTAAACAGCTTAATTTTATTCGTTAAATAGTCCTAACAAATGCCACTCTGTGATTTCCAATTCTCTAGATAAATTCACTCCTCACTTCGTGAGTCGTGAATTTATCGATAATTTGGAAATCACTCGTGGCATTACTTATGATAATTACATTTATTAATTGTTAAAAGAATACTATCAGTGAGGTGCAGGCCCTATAAGTTAGTTTGCTATTAAATAATTGTTTAGTTTGTTTTTGAAGGATGTTATAGTTTCACAGTCTCTGACATAGGTCGGAAGGGAATTCCATTTTTTGGTAAGTGAGACCGTAAAAGATAATGAATAATATACAGTGTGATGAGTAGTAGTACCATATTGTCACTTCGGTTGATATAAAAGAAAAAACTACAAGATAAACCAGCAAATCTGCCGCCTGTTCTGCGTCATTATTTCACTTCTGTTAGGCTACCAGACTACAAGAAGGCGGTGGAATTTTACTGGTTGACCTACTTTCTGGGAGCTATTTGATTACCACCCACGGAGGAAAGGTATATTTTACTCTATTAATTGATTGTTCAAATCCTCTTGCTACGTTGTAACGACACCCCTTACATTTGAAGACGCAGAACCTCCCTTAATTACAGCCCCTTCTGCAGATTCGCTCCTGTACCAATTTCCCCCAAATGTGTTTTTAACAAGAGTAGAATGGATTTTTGCAACATAAAAAACACAAGTATAAACACGTCCATATTTTTTATACCTAACTGTTTCTGACTAAATTGAATTACACCCATCGTTTTATCACTGGTTATTGGTTATACTTTTGTTGATATAATAACAGGTTACAGTTTACCGCCATACGTGGGTGGCAACAATTTTTATATCCAAGGAATTAAACTAAAGAAATATATCTTGTTGTAGAAGTTATTAAACCACAGGAATTAATTTTTATAAGCTGTTGTGGCAAATTATAGGTTACAGTTCGTTATTCCACAATTTTTGCAACTTTAAAATATGATAAATTAGAAGGATATCACATACCGTTAGACAAGGAATTAATATTTCACTTCAGTGAAGTAAATTGAGATTTTAAAAACAAACAAAATGATTTAATCAACGTTGCTATAACGTTTTGTGCATAAACTTGAAGCAACTGTCTAAGGAATGAAGATCTTAATAAAAAATGATTAATGATGTTCTTTGAAGAAAAATCTCTA